>JARFJB010002069.1:297500-517500 GCA_036346205.1 Vesta saturnalis
TGTGTGTAAATATAATTTGTTATATATATTTAGTTTGTTGTTGTATGATTTATATTGTGTTTTGTTGCTTTCGTCATGTCTGTGCGTCGTCGTTTTTGTTTTTTTTTTTTTTTGCGTGCGTGCGTGCGTGCGTGCGTGCGTGCGTGCGTCGTGCGTGCGTGCGTTGCGTGCGTGCGTGCGTTCGTGCGTGCGTGCGTTGCGTGCGTGCGTGCGTGCGTGCGTGCTTTGCGTTTGCGTGCGTGCGTGCGTGCGTGCGTGCTGCGTGCTGCGTGCGTGCGTGCGTTTGCTGCGTGCGTGCGTGCGTTTGCGTGCGTGCGTGCGTGCGTTCTTGCGTTACGTGCGTTGCGTGCGTGCGTACTAATATGCTGTTTGTGCGATGCGTGTAGTGCTGTTGATGTAGTGTGTGCGTATTATTTGTGTGTGTGTGTGTATGTGTTTTGTGTGTGTGTGTGTGTGTTTTGTGTATTGTGTGTGTGTGTTGTGTTGTATTTTTGTGTGTTTTTATGTTTATTTGTGTTGTAATGTGTGTGTGTTGTGTGTTGTGTTTTTAAAAATTAATTTTGTTGTGTGTTGTGTTGTGTTTAAAAGTGTTTAAAATATTTTGTTTTATGTATTGTTGTGTTTTTTTGTTTGTGTGTTTTTTGTGTGTGTGTTTTTGTGTGTGTGTGTGTGTGTGTGTTTTGTGTGTTTGTATGTGTGTGTGTGTGTTTTGTGTTTTATTTTGTTTTTGTTTATTTGTGTGTGTGTGTTTTGTGTTTTTTTTTTTTATTTTTTTGTTTTTTTTTGTGTTAATTTGTGTTGTGTGTTTTTTTTTTTGTTGTTTTTTTTTTTTTTGTTGTGTGTTTTGTATTTTGTTTTTTTTTTTTTATGGTTTTTATAATTTTAATTTGTTTAATATATTTGTTTGTCGTTGTTTTTTGTGTTTTTTCTTTTTATTTTGTCTTTTTTTGTGCTTTTTTTTTTTTGTTTGTTGTTCGTGCTTTTGTTTTATTTTTTTTTCTTTTTTCTTTTTTTTTTGTCTTTTTTTTTTTTTTTTCTTGTTTTTTTTTTTGCTCTTTTTTTTTTTTTTTTTTTTGTGTTTTGTTTTTTTTTGTTTTTTTTTTGCTCGTGTTTTTTTTTTTTTTGTTCTTTGTATTTTTGTTTTATTTTTGTATTGTGTGTTTTTTGCTTTTTTTTTTTTTTTTTTTTTTTTTTTTTTGTATGTTTGCTTTTGTGTGTTTATTTTTTGCTTGTATTTATTTTTATTTTATTGTGCTATTGTAGTATTATTTTTGTCGTGTATTATATTTTTTTCTGTGTGCTCGTCTTGCTCGTGCTCGTTTTGCTCGTGTTTTTTTGCTGTCTTGTTCGTGCTCGTTTTTGTGTTTTGCTTTCGTGCTCGTGCTCGTGCTAATTTGTGCTCTTGCTCGTTCTTTTGCTCGTTTGCTGTTTGCTCGTGCTCTGTGCTTGCTCGTGCTCGTTTTTTGCTTTTTTGTGCTCGTGCTCGTATGTTTTTGTTTTGTGTGTCTTATTGTTTTGTAGATTTTTTGCGTCTGTGTGATGCAATTATGCAATAAATTCCAATTCGTTTAAACAGAATAATTAATACATTTAAATAGTATTTATTTTACCATCAAATATGTAATAAAATAATTAAATAAGTAACCGATATAAAATAAAGTATTCTAAAAATTTTTAACCATAAAAGTAGTAATAACGATAATAAAAAAAATTTTTAAATAAGAATATTAACCAAACTAAAAAAAAATTTAAAAAAATTTTTTTTTTTAAGGGAAGGATTTCAAAAATTTAAAATTTTGTAAGAAAAAAATTTTAGATGTTAAAAAGTATATACGAAATCTTAGATCTAAAATTATTTCAGAAATAATAGACAAAACGACCGAAATTTTAGCGAACTGTCCGATTAACAATAGAATAACACAAACAGAGACAACTGGGGGACGCTGTGTAAAAATTTGTAATTACGATTTATCGTTTACCAATTTTGTAACTCTTTCAACACAAATTAGAGGTACACAATGTACATTTCTTTTAGATACTGGAGCGGACATTTCAATTTTTAAACGTACAAAAATTAACACTAACCACTTTCTGGTACGGTAAGTATGCATTATCTCAGCTGTGCTGTATTTATGAACGTTTTTATAATTAAACAATATAGATTCATATATACAAATACTTGGTAGAGTTAAAACTTTGTGTTTAATAAAAGATTCATGACAGTTGTCACGGTACTGTAGACCTGCTACAATTCTAAGCGCTTTCCTTTGCAATGAAAATAAACGTCTATCTGAAATGTTGTGAAGTATATAAATATGCTTCGCAACATTGGGTGCAACAGTATTGATATGGTGGTGCCAGTTGAGTTTAGGGTCTATTGTTACTGACGCTTGAATTGTGACCTTTTTTAAGTACCGGAACTACCCTAGTCTTTTACAAAATGGATGAAAAAATTCTCTCTTTTATGGACGTATTAATTGATTTAAAAAGAGGAAGAGGAATGGTTATTAGATTAATAACGCTTTTGACCATGGTTGAATTTAAGCCAAAAATTTCACACACTTTTGTATTTTTCAAACTGTATATAGCATCTCTAACGTCATTTATTGATATTTACAGTGAATTAAAATCAGTAACGTCAGTAATTGGGGTCATGAATTCTTTAAAATCTAGATTTGTCTGAAGTAAATTATTTACAATTTCAGAAGGTATGTTTGCATGATTTTTATGATTGTGGACCTGAACAGGCTAAATTTGGCCTATCGTGGTAAAGCACTCAGGAACACTTAGGAGGATGGATAGAGGGATAATGAATTGCCAATAGATGCCTATGAACAGCTACCTTAAATTATCTCATACCATAAGTAAGAGGAAAACAGGAACTAGGGAGATCATTCCAGAGTTTAGAAACCGTGTAGAAAAATGTGTATTGCGCCGGTTTGGTACGACAAGTGGAGATTTGTACTGCACACTGATGATGATAGTGAGCGAACCGAGTGTTTCTCGCAAAAATAGCCCGAGATGGTATCAAAGAATATAATTCAGCAGCACAATAGCAAGTGTAATAACGATAATACAAAGAAAGAACTGAAACCATCCTTCTATGCTCAAGGGACTGTATGTGAGAAGTTAAGGACGGGTCATTAATAAGCCTAATAGCTCTCTTTTGAATACGATCAACGATATCGAGAGCGTATTAGGGAGCACTAACCCAGAGGTGAGAACTATATTTCAGATGAGGCCGAATTTGGGCCTTATACAGCAGAAGGAGTTGTCGAGAAGTAAAGTACTGCTTAGATTTGTACAAAAAGCCTATTTTACGAGCACCTGTTTTGGTAGCTGACATAATATGGTCAACCCATGAGAGATTTGAAGATACAGTCATACCCAACAGAGTAATAGGGTCTGAAAACTTAAGAACTGAGCCATTCATACTTACAACAGGAAATGATCGACCTTTTTTCTCATTCGAGAATACGTTGAATTCCATTGTTGATTGAATTTGCCATTTCAGCTTTAATTTCTTGATTTGACATAGAAGGTGGATTATCACTATGAGTAGACTGAAATGAACTACAGTAATGAGTGCCATCGTCAGCAAAGCAATGGATGGGGTTAGTTGAAGAAATAAGGTCATTTGTGTACAGCAGAAAAAGTGTAGGCGCTATAACGGATCCCTGTGGTACGCCCGCGTTAATGCTAACTTCTTTTGAAAAAAAAACCATCAAGTACGACACGTATTCGTCTTTTATCAAGGAAACTAGAAACCCAGTTGATGAGCGTATCATTTAACCCAAACGAGGTGAGTTTGGTAAGTAAACACTTATGCCAAACTTGTTCAAATGCCTTTGGGATATCTAAAGCGACTATAACTGTTTCACCGGACTGCTCTACTGTATTGTTCCAAACTTGGGTCACATATGAAAGAAGATCGCCTGTTGAACGACTTTGCCTAAACCCATGTTGGTGGTCACTAAGGAGTTTGTTAGTTTCAAGAAACATGGGCAGTTGCGGATTGATGGCTTTTTACATGATTTTAGACAAAATGGAAGTGATGGCAATGGGTCGATAGTTTGAGGGATCGGTCTTATCGCCTTTTTTGGGAATAGGTTGAATATTTGCTAACTTCTATGATGAAGGGAATTCCCCAGAAGACATAGAGATCGTAAAGAGCTTAGACAGGACTGGTACTAGTTCGGGGGAACATTTCTTTAAGACAATAGCTGGGATATCGTCTGGGCCAGTCGCCTTATTGAGATCAAGCCTGCTGATGATGGATTCCTAGAGCTTGTACCGAAAATGAATTTGTTTCATAGCGTATGAAGAAGAGTTGACTAGGGGCACATCTTCTCCAGAATCATTGAGACACGAGTTTGATGCAAACAAATCCACAAAAACATTGGCTTTGTCTACAGAATCAGCAACTACCGATCCGTCAATAGACGTCAGGGGGGGAAATGAAGATGTTCCAAAGTTTTTACTAATGGCTTTAGCTAAAGACCAAAATTTACGACTGCCTAAAGGAGATGTAGCTAGTTCATTGCATTTTCGTTGTTCGAACAACTTTTTAGTTTTAGTGATTTCACTTTTGCAGATATTTCTAGCACCAACGTATTCTACATGACTGTCGACCGATTTATTAGATTTCCATTTAATGTAATATTTATTTTTTAAAGATATTGCATCAGCACAAGCCTTATTGAACCAGGGTTGGGAACGTGAATGACCTATACGGTACTGTTTTTTGGGAATGTATAACTCCATTCCCATGAGGATGACTTCAGATACTGAAAGAGCGATGTCCGAAGAAGAGGACGACTTAAAACAATATTCACGCCATGGAAAGGTTGCAAAGAAATCCTGTAAATCACTCCATCGAGCTGACTTAAAACACCACAAGGTTCTATCGGTTTTGCGAACAACAGTGGAATTAGGTACAGTAGAAATGATTTCTATTAGACAATGGTCGGAAAGACCTAAAGGCGAATGAACGGAAGTTTTATAAACAAGAGGGTTTGATGTAAAGAGATTTAGAAGATGTGGAGTATGGTTAGGGTTTTCAGGGATTCTTGTGGGTTCAGAAATCTTTGTGTGAGATCACATGAAGTAGCAAGTCTTTCTGCACTATGACCAGCCGGATTTGTAGTAGATGAAAACTGAAGCCAATTAGAGTTATGAACATTGAAATCGCCTACAATTGAGATATCTCAAGATGGAAACTGAGGTAATCGAAGAAGTCTTGAAAGGTACTGTCATTAGGAGACCTATAAATGCAACAGTAGAATTGCACAAAATTAGGACCAGAATGTTTAAACCAAATCACGTCAAAATTTTGATTTTCTAAGGAATAAACCCTCTTGAAAGCAATTCTGTCCTTGATGTAGGCACATACGCCTCCTTTATATCGAAAGTTAGAGTGAAGGTGGTATTGAGGAAATTGCAGGTCGGGTGACTCAGCTTTCAGAGGAGACTTGTGTTTTTTTTTTTGGGTTTTGTTTTTTTTTTTTGGTTTTTGGGGTTTTTTTTGTTTTTTTTTTTTTTTTTTTTTTTTTTTTTTTTTTTTTGTTTTTTGGGGTTTTTTTTTTTTTTTTTTTTTTTTTGTTTTTTTTTTTTTTTTTTTTTTTTTTTTTTTTTTGGGGGGGTTTTTTTTTTTTTTTTTTTTTTTTTCTTCGGCGGGTTAAAAAAATTTATTTTTGCGAAAAGTGATTTTTTGTTTTTTGTTTTATTAAAATTTTTTGGGGGAAAAAGTTTTTAAAATTTTTTTATTTAAAATTTTAGGATTTGATTTTTTTTAGGGTTGTGTTAAAATTTTGTTTTTAATTTTTTTAAAAATTTTTAATATAAAAATTTTTGTTGTTTAAATAAAATTTGTTATTTAAATTAAATTTTTTATTAAATTTAAATTTAAATTAAAATAAAATTTTTTTAAATTTTGAAAATTTTTAAAAATTTAAATTTAAAAATTAAATTTTAAATTTAAATTTTTTTAAAATTTTTAAAAATTTTAAAAATTTTTAAAATTTTATTTTTTTAAAAAATTTTTGGTTTTTGTTTTTTTTGGGTTTTGGGTTTTTTTTTGATTTTTAAATTTTGGGGTTGGTTTTTTATTTTTTAGAGCTTTTTTTAATAAAATTTTTTTTTTTTTTTTTTTTTGCTTAAATTGTTTTTCCGTTTGTTTTTTTTTTTTCTTTTGTCCTTTTTTTTGCTTCTGGGAAATTTTTCCAATTTTATTTTTTTTTGGTTTATTTTAATTTATTTTTTTAAAAATTTAAAAAAAAATTTTTAAATTTTTAAAATTTAAAAAAAATTTTTTAATTTTAAAAAAAATATTTTTTTGGAAGGGTTTTTTTTATTTTTAAAATTAAAAATAAAATTATTTATAAATTAAATTAAAATTTAATTTAAAAATTTTTTTTTTTAAAAATTAATTTAATTTAAAATTTTTTTTAAAATTTATTTTAATTAAATTTTTTTATTTTAAAAAAAATTTTTTTTTAAATTTTTAAATTTTAATAATATTTAAATTAAAAATATTTTAAAATAAAATTTTAAAAATTTTTTAATTTTTAAAATAAAAAATTTAAAATTTTTAAAAATTTAAAAAAATTTTTAATAAGGTAAAAATTTTTTAAAAAAAATAAATTTTTTATGGTTTTAAATAGAAATTTAAATTTTTGTCAATTTACCCTTTTTTCCTTTTTAATAATATTAACCTTTTTGGAATAATGGTTTTCGGATTACAAGTTTGGTTACATGTTTGTTTAAAATTTGTTTTTAAATTTTATTTTTTTTATTTGATAATTTTGGAGTAATAAGTTGTAAATTTGTCTAACAATTATTTCAGTATAAAACGCGAATTTTGGAATTTAATTATTCCTTTTTCGGAAACAATTTTTAAAAGACTTTCAAATTTTTTAAAATTTATTTGTATCTTTAAATTTTGTAACTTTTTCAAACAAATTAAATAAAATGTACATTTCTTTTAATACTGGGGAACATTTCAATTTTTCGTACAAAATTAAACTAACCACTTTCTGGTACAAAGTATGCATTATCTCATGTGCTTTGGGTTTTATGAACGTTTTTTTATAATTAAAAATTGATTATATATACAAATCTTTAGATTAAAATTTTGTTTAATAAAAGATTAAAGTTGTCCGGTCTAGACCGACAACAAGTTTCCTTTGAAAAAATAAACGTTATCTAAATTTTGGTAAAAATTTCTTCAACATTAAATTTAATTTATATGGGGATTTTTGTCATTATTTAAACCAATTTGAAAAATAACTACCCTTTGCCTTTTACAAAATTAAAAAAATTTCTCTTTTAGGAGTTTAATTTGTTTAAAAAGAATGGTTATTAGATTAAAAGTTTTGCCATGGGAATTTCCAAATTTTAATTTTTATTTTCAAATGTATATTTTCTAAGTATTTATTAATTTAATAATTAAAATTAACGTCAGTAATTGGGGTAAATTCTTTAAAATCTGATTTGTCGAATAAATTATTTAATTTCAAATTGTTTTTTTTTATGATTGTGGACCTGAACAGGCTAAATTTGGCCTATCGTGCTAAAGCACTCAGGAACACTTAGGAGGATGGATAGAGGGATAATGAATTGCCAATAGATGCCTATGAACAGCTACCTTAAATTTTCATATCATAAGTGAGAGGAAAACAGGAACTAGGAGATCATTCCAGAGTTTAGAAACCGTGTAGAAAAATGTGATTGCGCCCGTTTGGTACGACAAGTGGAGATTTGTACTGCATACTGATGATGTTGAGCGAACCAGTGTTTCTCCAAAAAATAGCCCAGATGGTATCAAAGAATATAATTCACAGCACAATAGCCTTGTAATAACGATAATACAAAGAAAGAACTGAAACCATCCTTCTATGCTCAAGGGACTGTATGTGAGAAGTTAAGGACGGGTCATTATAAGCCTAATCGCTCTCTTTTGAATACGATCAACGATATCGAGAGCGTATTGGGAGCACTAACCCAGAGGTGAGAATTATATTCAGATGAGGCCAATTTGGGCCTTATACAGCAGAAGGAGTTGTCGAGAGGTAAAGTACTGCTTAGATCTGTACAAAAGCCTATTTTACGAGCAGCTGTTTTGGTAGCTGACAGAAATGGTCAACCCATGAGAGATTTGAAGATACAGTCATACCCAACAGAGTAATAGAGTCTGAAAACTTAAGAACTGAGCCATTCATACTTACAACAGGAAATGATCGACCTTTTTCTTCATTCGAGAATACGTTGAATGTCTTTGTTGATTGAATTTGCCATTTCAGCTTTAATTTCTTGATTTGACATAGGGTGGATTATCACTATGAGTAGACTGAGATGAACTACAGTGAAAGTGCTATCGTCAGCAAAGCAATGGATGGGGTTAGTTGGAAGAAATAAGGTCATTTATGTACAGCAGAAAAAGTGTAGGCGCTATAACGGATCCCTGTGGTACGCCCGCGTTAATGCTAACTTCTTTTGAAAAAAACCATCAACTACGACACGTATTCGTCTTTTATCAAGGAAACTAGAAACCCAGTTGATGAGCGTATCATTTAACCCAAACGAGGTGAGTTTGGCAAGTAAACACTTATGCCAAACTTGGTCAAATGCCTTTGAGATATCTAAAGCGACTACAATTGTTTCACCGGACTGCTCTACTGTATTGTTCCAAACTTGGGTCACATATGAAAGAAGATCGCCTGTTGAACGACTTTGCCTAAACCCATATTGGTGGTCACTAAGGAGTTTGTTAGTTTCAAGGAACGTGAGCAGTTGCTGATTGATGGCTTTTTCCATGATTTTAGACAAAATGGAAGTGATGGCAATTGGTCGAATTTGAGGATCGGTCTTATCGCCTTTTTGGGAATAGGTTGAACATTTGCTAACTTCCATGATGAAGGAATTCCCCAGAAGACATAAAGATCGTATAGAGCTTAGATAGGACTGGTACTAGTTCGGGGGCACATTTCTTTAATACAATAGCTGGGATACCGTCTGGGCCAGTCGCCTTATTGAGATCAAGCCTACTGATGATCGATTCCAAAAGCTTGTACCGAAAATGAATTGGTTTCATAGCGTATGAAGAAGAGTTGACTAGGGCACATCTTTTCCAGAATCATTGAGACACGAGTTTGATGCAAACAAATCCACAAAAACATTGGCTTTGTCTACAGAATCAGCAACTACCGATCCGTCAATAGATGTCAGGGGGGGAAATGAAGATGTTCCAAAGTTTTTACTAATGGCTTTAGCTAAAGACCAAAATTTACGACTGCCTAAAGGAGATGTAGCTAGTTCATTGCATTTTCGTTGTTCGAACAACTTTTTAGTTTTAGTGATTTCACTTTTGCAGATATTTCTAGCACCAACGTATTCTACATGACTGTCGACCGATTTATTAGATTTCCATTTAATGTAATATTTATTTTTTAAAGATATTGCATCAGCACAAGCCTTATTGAACCAGGGTTGGGAACGTGAATGACCTACACGGTACTGTTTTTTGGGAATGTATAACTCCATTCCCATGAGGATGACTTCAGATACTGAAAGAGCGATGTCCGAAGAAGAGGACCTTAAAACAATATTCACGCCATGGAAAGGTTGCAAAGAAATCCCGTAAATCACTCCATCGAGCTGACTTAAAACACCACAAGGTTCTATCGGTTTTGCGAACAACAGTGGAATTAGGTACAGTAGAAATGATTTCTATTAGACAATGGTCGGAAAGACCTAAAGGCGAAAGAACGGAAGTTTTATAAACACGACGGTTTGATGTAAGAGATCTAGAAGATGTGGAGTATGGTTAGGGTTGTCAGGGATTCTTATGGGTTCAGAAATCATTTGTGTCAGATCACATGAAATAGCAGATGTTCCTGCACTATGACCAGCGGGATTTGTAGTAGATGAAAACTGAAGCCAATTAGAGTTATGGACATTGAAATCGCCTACAATTGAGATATCGCAAGATGGAAACTGGGACAGCAGATAGTCAACTTTCATACAAAGGTAATCGAAGAAGTCTTGAAAGTTACTGTCATTAGGAGACCTATAAATGCAACAGTAGAATTTCACAAAATTAGGACCAGAGTGTTTAAACCAAATCACGTCAAAATTTTTATTTTCTAAGGAAGAAACCCTCTTGCAAGCAATTCTGTCCTTGATGTAGGCACATACGCCTCCGTTAGATCAAAAGTCAGAGTGAAGGTGGTATTGAGGAAATTGCAGGTCGGGTGACTCGGAGCTTTCAGAGGAGACTTGTGTTTCAGATAAACAAAATATCAGGTTGTAGTTGTTCAAGATGTTGGTGAATAGCATTCAGATTAGACCTGATACCGCGGATGCTGCAGTAGTGAATCAGAAAGTTGATACTTTCGATGACCGATTCGCTTGGGCCCTGCCCTCCCGGACATCCGAATGGGGCAGGATTTTACGTCCGGAATTTATTACCCTAGAAACCACAGCCATCTTATTTTTTAATTTGGGACTTTTAATCCGATAGGAAGACAGTGAGGGCGAGAAGGAAGAATAGGGATGAGAATAGATTAAGGATGATGGAAAAGGTAACCGGCAGCCTTTACCGAGCTCAGAAAATCGGAGACCCAATATTAAGGAGCCCATGGAAAGGGTGGTGGTACCTCCCCGGCTGGCATGGAATATACATGCCTACCACCTGTCGTAATACTGCTAGTTTGAGTAGGAGAGTCTATATTAGTGTATTTATTTACCATTTCCCAAATTTTTTTGGGGTTATATAATGAATTTTTAATATAGGTACTATTTGCCTTTTTTTTGCATACTTTATTTTACATCTATATTTTTGCCTATACACAGCGTATAACCCTTTATTTTTCTCTGAGGGGAATGTTTTGTTGACATCGTATAATAATTATTATAAGTTTTTGTTATGAACGAATAAGTTCAAAGGTAAATATTTAATTAAAAATTATTATTAATTTTGTTAAATACATAAATAAAAAGTTTACCTCGAGTAGGATTTGAACCTACGACCTGTACTTTGCTAGAGTACCGCGCTAACCAACTGCGCCATCAAGGTTCAAGCCCCAATCGATGTAAATTTTGTCTTTATGTATGTAGAACTGATGTAAATTCTAAATATCGTATAATAAGTTTACCAATTTTCTATCATTTGATAATTCATCACTAAACAATTTTATAGGTGTAATTTATTGGGTTTTATTGTTTGTTTCCTAACAGGAAACACCACAGATGCAGCATTCACAATAGTTTGGGTAAATAGTATAAACTTTTCTTCAATATCTAAATTAGAATTTATAAAACTAAAATAAATTTCATCAATTATTGCATAGAACATAAAAAGCCCTGCACGCGTAATTGGCCTACATACTATATCAGTATTAACACTTACAGGTTTTGGTAATTTAAATTAAATTCCTACAGCTTTATGGTCTGAAATACAGAATTCCTTCACAAATGAATCATATTCAAAGTGGTTTACATTAATAAAAATGCCATTGATGGGCACTGCCAAAATTAGAAAAATATAACAACCTTAGACGTAATCTAAAGATGCAACTGGGGAAAAAATAATAAAATGAGTGTAAAGAAACAAATGTCTAGTCATCAAAAGCAGTTACAGAGATAACCGAGTTTTAGAACCTAGACACATAGCAGATTAAATTTTAGAAGCAAAGCTTGAGAACGCTTTAAATCATCAGATGCAACGAACTGCAGCTTTAGCAGCCGGTACCGCCATGAAAGCAAAGAGAAGGTTAGGAATGGTGTGCAAACGTCGATCCAATCAGAGGATTAAATCACTATACAATGGTGGAAACTTATTGCATTTACCAAAAACAATAGCTAAAAAAATTAAATCTAGCGGAAGTTTCACAAACATAATAAAGCCTTCAACTGCAAAACGTGTGGTAAAAGGTTTAGGAGGAAGAAACATTAGAGTAATTCCCTTTCATAAACAAGGAGGGTGTTTACCATTTATAATTCCTTTATTCGCAGGATTATCGTCAATCAGTGCTTTAGCTGTTGGCGTATCAGGTATTGAAAAAGCAGTCAATGAAGTCAATGCCAAAAAAATGAAGGAAAAGACATTGCGCCATAATCATATAATGGAATCTATCGCTAAAGGTTCCATAAATAAGAAAGGTGGTGCACTTTATCTGAAACCATACAAATCTGGTCGTGGTATGTTATACTTAAAAATGTTTCCAAAAAACTGAATAAATTACCCGAAAGACCGTTAACAGATATTGATTTAAAGAAATACACCAAAAATGTACCCTACTTTAGGGATGTTTTTATGAGAGAAAGCATGCCTAAGTTACCATAGAAGAACGAATCTGGAATTATTGACTGAGATAGCCAAAGTGGACCTGGCACACATTGGGTTTGCTACAAAATGGTATGATACTACGATAGTATCGGTAATCTTTGACCACCAGTTGAAGTGATTAACTACTTTCTGGGATGTGAAATATATTATGATTTCAACCAAGATCAAGAATTTAATACATATTTGCGGGCACCTATGCCTACAATTTTTATGTAAATAATCGATACGTCAAATTTTCACAGTTATGTTAATAACATTCAGTTTAGAAGGTGTTTGAAGCACAGCTAGCTACAACTTCTATCAACCGAAAGAACTAGATTTGGGGAAGAAATACGTTATCGGATTGGTTGGATTTTACGGTTGCAACAGCATTAGAAACATTTATACAAGCAACGATAGATTTTATTTTAGAACAAATCCATCTCACTTGCAAGTGATTAATATTCCATACGGTGTACATGAGTTGAATGAAAGTAGCGATTATCTAAAATCCAAAGTACCCACAAAAAAGGTGATTAGAACAAACAACAATATACTTGTGAGATATATAGTTCATTTGAGATCGATTTTGCTAAAGAAAATAGCATTGGTCGCATGCTAGGGTTTGAGTCTAAAATATTAGAACCAAATATTTTACATACGTCAGCGTTAGACATCCAAATACTCAAACACACTTATCTACACGTAGAGTGCAACATTATAACAGGATCTTACCGAAACGGGAAACCTGAAAAAGTATTATATGAGATTGACGTTTCAATTCCTCCAAGAGAAATACTTTTTAACGTCAATTGGTTTTAAAGCTCTCACCGAATTTGGCCAAATCATTAAACGTCTTTCAAAACGTATATTTTGACGATACTATAATTAAATCAGATATTCATACTTATCTTCCGTATGGATCTTCTAAATATGGACCTTCTGAAGAATACGCATCTTAATTCCAAGATAAGATCTAATTACGGCTATCTATGATGGTGTTCTGTACATAGAAGGTAAGCTTGAGCTCAAAAAAGATGATAAAGTCATGCAACTTAACCAATAACATATAATATATAAAGAGTTACGGTAATTATTCATTTAGTTTTATTTCATCCACTAACGATGAAAGTAGTTGCTCAGAAACAAAAATGTTCAATCAAAAATCACGACCTAGATGAATAGTCTAATATTCTGAAACCTAGCGATTTACTTCCGAATAATATACATGGTATTATATGCGGTTATACCAATTGTGGCAATGATTACTCTACGTACAGAAAAAAATGGTTTGAGATTTAATCATGCATACTATGCTCTAAGTCATTGAGTCAAAACAATACAAACTTTAACAGCAAATCTTTACCTTCAATGATAAGCAAGATGTGTTCGAGCCTAATAGTGCGAAATCAAACTCTATTTTTATTTTCGATGACGTCGCTTGTGAAAAGCAAAACAGCATATTTTACTATGGGTAGATATGATCATATTGACTGTTTCTATTTGGGCCAACTTACAGTAGAATTCCAAAGCAATTAATTTGGTGATAATGCGAATCTAATTATATTATTGGACTAAACTGAATGAAACCGACATGGTATAAGGATCATATAAGTCCTACCATAGCCATGAAATTGTTTCGGGATATGCATTGAGAGTGTTGGTCAGATCCTTTTGGTTTCATCGTCATAAACGAGGATGCCAAACATAATAATGGTCGCTATAGGAAAAGGTTTGATGAACATATAATACTTTAAACTATTTTTGATAGTTTAGTAGTTATTAATCCGTTTAGGTATTAACAGTTGTCTGTTTAGTGAAAACAAATATCTGTTCAGGGTAAGCCGGTACCTGAGTAGTGTTATATAGATCAAAGTCAAAATTTAAAGCTAAGAAGAGAAATTGCAAGGTCATCATCATCATATTACAATTCTTAGAAATCTAAAAATTGAGTTTTCAGGTCAAAGATTATTGACCCACAGGGGTATCATATTACATTTCTTAGAAATATAAATATAAATATAAATAAATATAAATTCGTGTTTCGTAGAAACACGAATAATGACAGGTTGTTGTTGTCTATGCTAAAAAGTAAACCAAGGTCAAATGGTACTTATATTGACCAAATTGGGTGAGGGTGAAATAGTTTTATAAACGAAAAGTAGAACACGGTGGGTATTTAACAAGTTTAAACATGTTGTGAGAGGTGCTCAGGTCAAGGACACATTGTTCGTATATAAACCACAGCGAGGTGTGTTGAGATCACACAGTCAGTTAGCAACTTGTAATTGTTAAACATGGAATTAGCAGGGTTAAACCAAAGCATCTATTGCAAACCCTTTAAAGATGTGTGGGACCTCGAGATATCAAAATAGTATAAAGTAGTGAATGTGGCTAAAATTAACACGAAGTACGGTGAACGTATAGTGATGGAAAAGGATGATTTTAAATGTGTATTACGTCAGCGCTTTTATGAGTGTTTCAAAAAAGAAACTCGAATAAAAGAATTTAAAACGCTGCTAAGCACGAAGGATGTGCTACAATCCCATCATATTTTAATTATGCAGGTTTAACTAGAATCATTTCGTAAACAGTGTTTAGTCGTAGTGCAATTGCGAGCCACAAGTCGTTATAATGCAAACAGCAAAAAAATCATTTCTGGAACGATCCAAACTCAGAAGTTCACCGTTATACATGGATACCCCACATAGTTGCAGGAACAATATGAATAATAATTTAACATTGTGTTGTTGGTGCTGTCAAAATAGTGACAGTAGTAGTAGTAAAAATAAAAATAAAGCGCAACAAGATGAAGGTTATTCTTCTAACACTGACTGGGCATCATTTCAACATAAGGATGACTTATCGAAAGTGTATAAACATGCAACTAATGAATACTTAAACGATTACATTTATTATAAACTATCGAATGATACTCATCATGCAAAACATGTGGAAATTGGGTACAGTACAGAACCCAACATTGCACATATTTTATTACGGTATAATTCTTACATGTTCATTTTTGTTAAATTACATAATTTGTATTCATTAATGATTAGAAACTCGTGACAAAAAATTATTTTTATAATGAGTGAATTTCCTACTGTTTAACTTGGAATAATGAAAAGTAAACCTATATAAATAAAAATGAATCACCAAAAACATCGCGCGTTCAAGCTCTCGAATACTTTCGCACTCACACGACGACTATCTGTAGCACTCGCACACTGACTATTTCTTATCTCACATGAATGCACTAGACGGGAGTAATTTAGTTTATATATATATATATATATATATATATATATATATATATATATATATATATAGTTTAACTATTCTACAATAGTTTTCTTTTTCGCTCTTGCACATTTAAACTAAATTTTTTTGTTGTTAGACTTTTAATGATGAAAAGTGCATCATAATTAAAAAAATATTGCCAAATTTAAATGTAAGATCAGAAACTCGTTTTATATGACAATTAAAAGGTTTTTCGTTCAATACTGCAGGAAATGGCTCAATGTGAATTGCTGGTCGTACCAATAAACCCTGAAGGATTTGTGGTTCTTTATTTAATGATAGCTTTGAGCGTTTGCTGGATGATGATGATGAAGATGATGGTATCGTTAGTAGGTATCTAATGACTGAATGTTGCAACAAAATTTTTAGATTATATACATGCAAATCTGTGGCAATGCTATAATCAACTGAATAGTATTGCAAAGTTGTAAGACTCTTTCTGGTATAGGTCTAACAAGGATATTCCACTATGTGGATTTAAGTGCTCTTTCGGCTAAACTCAGTTGAAGTAGGGAGGGGTTTCGGTTGACTATTATTCTGTTAAATAAGTTTTTGACACCTCAGTTTTGAGAGAATGAAATTAAAGGGGTTTGTAAATTATAAATAGGATTATGGATGGTTGATTGAAATTCGGGATTAGAATTTCTTTTTATTTAATTTACAATGACTTGAATATTTCCAAACTAAATTTCTTGATTTTACTGTGATTATTTTTAATCGGTTACGTTTAATAAAACAGTATTTTTGGAGCAGGTTTGTTTTCAAGTGATTTCGGATATGTTCTTATATGTTAGAGATCGGGACTTATACCGGGCTAATTATAGGAGATTCGATGGATTGCTCCCTTGCAGTCCAAGTTAGAAAACTCAGAACTAGACAAAGTAACTTTTAATAATAGGAAATTAACAGGATAAGCTCCCTTGCAGTCCAAGTTAGGAAACTCAGAACTAGACAAAGTAACTTTTAATAATAGGAAATTAACAGGATAAGCTTCCTTGCAGTCCAAGTTAGAAAACTCAGAACTAGACAAAGTAACTTTTAATAATAGGAAATTAACAGGATAAGCTTCCTTGCAGTCCAAGTTAGAAAACTCAGAACTAGACAAAGTAACTTTTAATAATAGGAAATTAACAGGATAAGCTTCCTTGCAGTCCAAGTTAGAAAACTCAGAACTAGACAAAGTAACTTTTAATAATAGGAAATTAACAGGATAAGGTATCTTCCTTCAAAAAGAGCCTAGCTAATCAGTGATCCTACAGACGTCGCTAAAATTCCTCGCCAACTGAATAAGACCGTAACGCCCTTAGGAGACCACCGAATTTCGTCAGCAGTTTTCCCAAGTACGTTACTAATAGCTAGTTCCTTTCAAATCGGAATTTATAGGTGGACAGGTAATGTCAACGTATTTTCTTTTAAATTAATTTGTAGTTCAGCTTGGAATAATTAACAATTTAGGTTTACACTGGATGTACTTTAAGAGTCGGTCAGGTTATGAATTATTCTCGACGGGAGAATTTTCAAGAAGTGCAGGATTTCGGATTTGTAATAAATTCTATCAGGTAATAAATTATTATTGGAACGGATTTGTAGACGATATTCTACAGAAAATCTACGAAGATGAGTATCGTAGACAAGAATGCTAAATTATGTGCAAATTTTCGGTTTTATACCTGCTCTGGAAAGAGGTTTAGGTGGGACGGAACGCGATGGGTTTGCACATCCACAAGAGGGGATCCTGTGCGCACGCAAAATTGTCGTTTTGTTATCATACCGGGATTCTGAAAGCGTAAATGAATTGTTATTTACAAATTATCTTTATAATTTCTTTATTTTAAAATTTATTTTGCTCACCGTATTTCTGGGTCGTTACAAAGTAATGTAAAAGTAATGAGGCTAAACTTTTGGTGGGAAATTTAAATTTCAAGGTCAAAATGTTTGTCAAAATTGAAAATAGAATTTTCAAGACCATATCGACGAACAATATATAGCTTTTGAAGTCACTTAAAAACATCAAAATTAAAAACTAGCTAAGCGTTTACACTTGCAAATCTGACCTTTCTATTGACTTGTGAAATCTAGTTACTTTTCTAGTGACCTTTTAGTTAGTGTCGGCCTTATATTACTAGTAAAGACACTACTATAACTGAATGTATTGAGTAGCAGCATATTATGCTAATTACAAGTGCCTTGATATTTTGATTGAAATATTATTAGAGCAAAACATCAACTATATGTTTCAACCGTGGGAAAACGAGGAGCACCACAAAATTTATTACTGGATACCAGAAAACATCAATAAAAGTAAAACAAATTCAAATTCCTGCTTGGGATGAGCATGTGGACCAAATTTGGGAATATGGTCATTCAGTAATTTAAATGATTACAGAAGTACTTAAGGTTTACTATATAAGAATGAAATTTTAGAAAAACATTTTTTATGTAATATTTAGTGAACTAAAATAAATTCCAATTACTTTTTAAGTGTTTTATTTGTAACCTTTGAATCCTATAGCTATATAAGTAAATTATTTCACAAATTATGCGTTAAATGTTTAGTTATAAAACAATATCGTCTTCATTGATCCAGGGTCTTTCATCCAATCTCCACCAATTTACGAATAACTTATTATTCCTGGAGCGAAGCACTTTTGCCACTGGATATACATAGGGATACTTAGTTTCCTGTAATTCATGTTTGTAAAACCCTCCCATTACAGGTTTTCCTTTAATGTTTTCCAATATATACATAGTGGGGTTAGTAATATGAACTTTGACAGTCTTAAATAGTTCACTAGATTGTCATTCATTTGTTACAGTATCAATTCTACCAATATATTTAAATTTACCTTGTAGGCTAAACGTCTTATATAGAGCACACTTAATGGTTCTGGTAACACGTTCCGCAATTGCAACATTTTTTGTCCAATAGGTGGAGTAATAATTCACTCCATAGCGCTGCATCAGTTTAGTAAAACGCTCACTGTAGAGTTCTTTTCCTGCGTCTGTCTGCTAGTTTTTAGGTTTCCGGCCTTCTTAGAAGATTTTTTGCATGACCTTGGTAACTTCTTGACCTGATTTGGTTTTTAATCCTTTAGCCCACAAGTATTTCGAAAAACAGTCGATAATCAATTATTGCAGAAGAACTTTATAAAGATGGATATAATGAGAAACCAACCAGTCGTTTTTTAAGCATGATTCATTAATAAGAATGATTGATCCTCAAGATGGCATCACTAAGCAATACTATTTATCAACAAGGTTCAATTTGAATGGAAACCGTTTGACACAGTTGGCCGACCTGGAAGAAGATGGTGATGCTATAAGTAAAGGATATTTTAATTTTTGTCTACAAACAGTTCAGAAAACGTCTAAAGGAGACTAACGTTTATCTAATGTTGGAGCAAAAACTATATAAAATTGTAGATAAATTAGTGCCTAAATTACAACTCGTCAACGAATTGGACAAACCTGCACAAATATTTTAAACTAAGACTAGCAATAATTAAAGGTTTTGATGATCTTTGGCAAGGATTGGGTCGAATTTAGAACATGTCAAAGAAAATAAGGTCTATCAGTATAAATTAGTGGTTATCGACTGTTTTTCGAAATACTTGTGGGCTAGGATTAAAAACGAAATCAGGTCAAGAAGTTACCAAGGCCATGCAAAAAATCTTCTAAAAAGGTCGGAAACCTAAAAACTAGCAGACAGATGCAGGAAAAGAACTCTACAGTGAGCGGTTTACTAAACTGATGCAGCGCTATGGAGTGAATTATTACTCCACCTATTGGACAAAAAATTTTGCAATTGCGGAACGTGTTATCAGAACCATTAAGTGTGCTCTATATAAGACGTTTAGTCTACAAGGTAAATTTAAATGTGATTGGTACAATTGATACTGTAACAAATGATTATGACAATCGTACGTATAGAATAATGGGAATACAGCCCAAATATGTCAATAATCATACAAATCTAGAGGATTAGGCTCACATAAGAAAAATTTGATAGAAATCGATATTGTGTGGGTGACATGGTACGAATCAGAAGATTTAAAGGTATGTTTGCCAATGGATACACACCCAGTTGGTGTAGTAAACTATTTAAGGATGTGAAAGTTCGCATTACTAACCCCACTACGGACATTTTGGAAAACACGAAAAGAACACCTGTACTGAGAGGGTTTTATAAACACGAATTACAGAAAACAAAGTATCCTGACATAAACCTAGTTGAAAAAGTGCATCGCTCCAAGACTAATAAGTTGTTAAAGTGGTGGGGATTGACGATATTGTTTAGTAGGTAGACCTTTAACTTATAATTTGTGAAATAAGTTACTTATATAGCCATAGCAATTGTTTCTTTATCGAAGAATGTATCTTTCACGTGAAATAAAGCACAAAAAAGTAATTGTATTTTATTTTAAATATAAATGTTACATTAATAAACAATGTTTTTCGTACGTTTCATTATCTTATGCAGTAAACCTGAAGTACCTCTGTAATTATTTAAATCACTTGATGGCATATTCTTGAACCAGGTCCACATGTCCATCCAAAGCAAGAATTTGTATTTGTTTCACTTTTATGAATGTTTTCTAATATCCAGTTGCAAATTTTGTGATGTTACTTGTTTTCCCATGGTTGAAACTTATAATTGATATTTTGTTCTAATATTTCTGTCAAAATATCGAGGCACTTGTAATTATCGTAATATGCTACTGTCCCAATACACTTAGTTATCATAAATAGTGTCTTTATAAGCAGAATTAATATTTTCTAAGCTGTATTTAACATTTGCCGGCATACACAATTAATCGTCACCCTATAATAAATTCTATGTGTACATGTTTAATGTCTTTATATTTACATACATGTTCCATCAGTTTCCCAAAATGCTATTCATCGTTAATTGATAAAAATGGTTGTATTTAAATCGATACATTTTTTAACCACGGGCACTGCTTAAAACGTAGTATGCGTTGTAGTTTTGCCAACGTCAATCCATATTTTAAATATACTTTTAAATTTATAAAATGAATTATGTAATTACGTTTTGGATACAACGTAAGCAATACTTTAATCTTGGAATTTGAATCAGGTAAGGGTAGAACCAAATGTTTTGATGTCAGTGGAGGGTTACTGTGACTCTCATGTAATTCTATTGGATAGTCTACATCACAGTCGATTATATAACCAATTTCTGAATCATCAGGATATTAAATCCAAAGTTTCAGAATTAGCATCATCCACAAGAGAAAAGTCATTAAAGTGTAAAAATTGTGACATGGAGGCTCCATATAAGTTATTTACATCGTAGTACATAAATACACACTTTCAGAAGTAGGATCAAATTTGTCAAAGTATCCACAGAAATTATTTTATTGATTATTTCGGTGACTCAATGTGCAATATTTTGAATTCAATCATTTCCTCTAAAACCTAAATCGAGATAGAAAATCATTGTATGAACACTTCAAATAGTAAGTAGCGTTGAAGGGCATACGTTTAAAGAGAAATAGAGTATTACTTTCAATGCATGTTAAATTTGTACACTTTTCTAAAATATCTTCTAAATCCGCATAAATTACAAATTGTACCTTTTCCTGGAATGCGAAATTTTTGTACTGCAGAAACATTTACTTTGGTAGGGAGCCTAGCAGCGTATCGATTAAGTTGATGACAGTGCGTGACATGTTTTTGAAGGTGATCTGAAGAAAAATGGTTCAAGCATCGGCAACAAATCTCTTGTGCACGTTATTCGATAGTTGTTCAGAAAAAGAGCTGACATTTATCATCCACGCAAAATGATAAACCATTATTTTTTGTATTAATAACATCTGAAATAGAACCAGAGGCATGAGAATTAGTAAAAATTACTAAAAGATTTATAGGCCTCCCTGTCACTGTTTTGTTTTTACCTTAATACAAATCGTAACACCTTTTCCCTAAATGCGAAACAAATTGATGAAGAGGTTATTTAGCTTTTCAAATTTTTTGGGAAAGTCAATTTAATGATTTAAAAGATCTCTAAAATGAGGATAACTGTAAACTATCCGTATTATGTTGCACGGGATATAATGCCGAAACAATAGGAAGCAATACTCCTTTACTATTCACCCTTAAATGTAAAACCTCATATAATGCCCAACTGGAATCCTTTTCGGAAAACCCCTCTAATTACGTTAGTGCTATAGCACTAACGTAAATTGGTTGCAATATCAACGACATACTTTTTTATGGCAAAGTTCTTCAACTCAATAACATGATTTTGAGGTTGAATGAAGTTACAGGATAAAACAACATTCACCTTTCGCATTGATGGGCTTAACTTTAATTTAACCTTTCGTGCAATACTATTGTATGAATTTTGTAAAAGAATAAGAGGCCCCTGATGTTTGCTATATTGACTATAATTCCTGAAAGCAATGTACCATTAAAACAAGAACCGCGAGAGTACTAAATGGAAATTAAAGGAAATAAAATAATTTCAATTATAATTTTTTATGCATAATTACGTAACTTCTTTATACGTTCATAACGAAAATGGACAACATTGTAAAAGCAAAAACAATGATCTGCCAGAATGACGTTAATAGACATATAGATGCTAACTTAAAAAAAGCCTCCTCCTTCTATAGATATCAATAATTCAGTTTTTCATATTTAATTAATTTTTTAGACTTATTTTGCGTTATATGTAAAGGTTATGCAAAATTATTTTTTTTAAATAAAACTGCTAATCAGATCGTCTGTGATGGCATCAAATCACCTAGCAACGATCTGTAATCAATACGATGAAAAAGTTTACTAATTTCGTCTGTGGATTTGAAATCGATTTATTGTGTTAAAATGTCCAGTATCACGCGACGAAGATGCTGCAGATTTAGCTAATACTTCTGTGGTTGCAGGAGAAGCTTGTGCTGTGCCCGACAAATCTAAAGAAAAGTACCTAAAGGTTTATTCAGCCTCCAAGCAGTGGTGTAGTCAGAAAGAAGTTAAGAATATCAATGGATATGTAGTTCTTGTCTACTTCTACGAGTTATCGAAGTTTCCGAAATTATCATCACTTTGGTCGAAATATTCGAAGTTAAGAACAGCTCTAGCCGTTAAGGAGAATATTGATATCAAAGACCTAAAACTGACTGCCTTTCTGGAGCGGAAGACTTCAGTGCGTAGACTAAAGAAATCTTTTGCGCGGGAAGATGTCAACAGACCTCTATTAGAATCTCCAGATAATGAATATCTATTAATAAAGGTACTATATGGTTATACACAAGCACCGCCAAAATGAATATAAATGATAATAATGTAAAAGATGGATTTTTGATAATTAAATCAACGTACCTTCTCCGTTAATAGGAAAATATCCACGGGATGTAACATAATCAAAATGTACCAAGAGTATATTGCCCTTAGACCTCATACACCACATCCACGCTTCTTTACTAATTACACGAAGGGAAAGTGTACAGTGCAAGGCAGAATTCCTTTCAATATTGCAAAATTATGATCAAAAGTTAATCCGAGAGCCTTTTGTGGGCATTGTGTAGTCGATGCTAGGGCAAACCTTTAAGCCTTAAAGGACATGGGGGTGGAGGTCTACTTCTGTAGCTGAAAGTTATGTGGACAAGTCAATTGGAAATAGATTTCAAACGTCCAATCAAATTTTGAAAGGAATGCAAATGACCTCAGGTGAAAATTCTGAAACCGTATCCTTAAATAATGTATTACTTAAAACAAAAAATTCGTTAGGTTGTGCGAGTGAGACAATTCAATGTGTGAGCAATTGTACCTTTAATATTACGTTAAATAAATAATGCTGCCTGTCATTATTGACGTATTCTGGAGTCAGGTTTGCACGTAGTAATGGTGGAGTGTGACAGGCTTTCTATTTTTGTTTGACTTGACAAAACTAAACTTTGGTGACGAAACTCGAGCGTTTCCAGAAAAATATCTTTACGTCCATAGGGAATTTTCGTAAATATTACCTCCCGCGGGAAACAACTCCATCCTTTGCTCCCTTCAATGTGGGAGGAAAACAACATTTTCTATACAACGAGGCGAAAGAATATATTTATGAAGGTTATACTGAAGGTCCAAATTAGAATTTCATTTCATTCAGTAAATGATGAAGCATCTTCAATTACCATTATTTACTATTACTATCGTGCTAGCCATTGTGTTGTGGATTATTCAAGTAATGCATATTGCTTTTGTGCCTTCGTTCTGTAATAGGGCATATGCAGACCGAAAATGCGTCCGGATTCCGGATTAGGCCAGCAAAAATAATACTTAATTTCAGTTGGTAGTGACAGAATTGATAGAATATTCGACATAATCGACATTTGACGTAGCACAAACCCTAATCGCTTTACCATGTACGTTTACGCATCCGTTATTATGTCCGCATTAGTTCCTTATAATCTACAAATTTCATCTATAAATTATTATAGCCCACAAATTGGTATGGTAGGTATAAAATTCAAGTAATGAATAATTTCACAATTGTATTTTTTAGGTTAGATTGGTTAGTCAGTTGTCAGTATTGCCAACATAATTTCAACAGGTATGAAATTTTAAAAAGTACAACAATTTTGTTTATTGACCTTAATAACTATTGCTAATGTAAGAATCTGTTCTCTATCCGTTAAAAACGCAACCAGTAAGAACTTATAATTCTTACACTTCTGTCCATTGCTGAAAATCAGACGATAAAGATTACTCGCGCGCAGCATTTTACCTGTTTGAACGTGATCTTCATACCTATTATAAGAACAGGGACGATGACTTTTTTGATTACCGAGCTAGTTGCGTAGTGGTGACACGACATGCTTAGCATTCGGGAGATAATGGATTCGATTCTCGTCTACCGTCTACCTTTCAGGGGATTTTGCTCATACACTGAGCATATGCATACCATGTGCGGCTACTTAGGCGAATGCTGGGGTAGTATTTTCCCCCTCAGAACCCTAACTCCGCTCCTTCCGATCCTATCCTGGCCATACCCATCCTCAATCCCACCATGCATATATAACTAATGTATGTATGTATACTGGGATTTCATGATTGTGTCTGAAGGGGCTTGGAAAGCTCGAGCATCCAGCCCTCTCCCTTGGGGGAGGGAATGAAATACGTGGCCTTTTCGTTGTTTGATTTAGTTATGCAGTTACTGTGTTGTAGAAAAGTGCGATTAATTTTTGAGATAAGTTACTATAATTATTTTATATGTAGTTTCTTCAAATCAATTCATGCCAGCTAAGAATTTACGAGTGGCTATAAAAGGTATTTCCAAGTAATGACTAATGATCAAACAACTACAACCTCGTTGTTTTCATTTTTTCAATTTTTCTGGATGAAGTTCATTCTTCTATTTCTTAAATGAAGATCTTTTTAAAACGTTCATAAAAATTTGAAATTTTAGGTAGGAAATTCTGTGTTTACACAAAAGTTCGTCTATTTCTATTGAGTTACTTTCTCCCTTGGAAGGTGGCATGGGTGTATTGGGCGACCAAATATGGATGACGGTATAGACCTATTACGTTTTTTAGATATTCTGTGACGACGTGTCTATAGTTCAATCTATTCCATTTCCTACGTCGACGCACTAGATTTTCATTTCCCACGTGCAATTGAACTAAATTATTTTCACCAATTACCTTCCAACCTACAGATACATATGTAGGTATAGAAGGTTATGCAACAGACTTTCGCTAAATCGACTTTCTAGCTCATTTTACAACTTTTGGTCGTTTCGTAAAGATCGACCATAATGTATGGATTTGAGTGTGCGTGTGAGTGTGTGTGTGTGTGTGTGTGTGTGTGTGTGTGTGTGTGTGTGTGTTGTGTGTGTTGTGTGATGATGTCTGTGTCTGTGTCGTCCATGTGTCTATGTGTCTCTTGTCTGGTGTATGTGTGTCTGTTTGTCTTGACCCTTCGTGCATGTGTGTGTGTGTGTGTGTGTGTGTGTGTGTGTGTGTGTGTGTTTGTGTGTGTGTGTGTGTGTGTGTGTGTGTGTGTGCTGTGTGTCTGTGTGTCTGTGTGTCTGTGTCTGTGTCTTGTGTCTTGTGTCTGCTGTGTACTGTGTGTCTGTTGTGTCTGTGTGTCTGTGTGTCGTGTGTGTGTCTGTTGTCTGTGTGTGTGTGTGTCTGTGTGTTGTGTGTCTGTGTGTTGTGTGTGGTCTGTGTGTGTTGTGTCTGTGTGTCTGTGTGTGTTCTGTGTGTTGTGTGTCTGTGTGTCTGTGTGTCTGTGTGTCTGTGTGTTCTGTGTGTCTGTGTGTCTGTGTGTCTGTGTGTCTGTGTGTCTGTGTGTCTGTGTGTCTGTGTGTCTGTGTGTCTGTGTGTCTGTGTGTCTGTGTGTCTGTGTGTCTGTTGTGTCTGTGTGTCTGTTTGTGTCTGTGTGTCTGTGTGTCTGTGTGTCTTGTGTGTCTGTGTGTCTGTGTGTCTGTGTGTCTGTGTGTCTGTGTGTCTGTGTGTCTGTGTGTCTGTGTGTGTGCTGTGTGTCTGTGTGTCTGTGTGTCTGTGTGTCTGTGTGTCTGTGTGTTCTGTGTGTCTGTGTGTCTGTGTGTTGTCTGTGTGTCTGTGTGTCTGTGTCTGTGTGTCTGTGTGTCTGTGTGTCTGTGTGTCTGTGTGTTGTGTGTCTGTGTGTCTGTGTTGTGTCTGTGTGTCTGTGTGTCTGTGTGTCTGTGTGTCTGTGTTGTGTCTGTGTGTCTGTGTGTCTTGTGTGTCTGTGTGTCTGTGTGTCTGTGTGTCTGTGTGTCTGTGTCTGTGTTCTGTGTGTCTGTGTGTCTGTGTGTCTGTGTGTCTGTGTGTCTGTGTTGTGTCTGTGTGTCTGTGTGTCTGTGTGTCTGTGTGTTGTGTCTGTGTGTCTGTGTGTCTGTGTGTCTGTGTGTCTGTGTGTCGTGTGTCTGTGTGTCTGTGTGTCTGTGTGTCTGTGTGTCTGTGTGTCTGTGTGTGTGTCTGTGTGTCTTGTCTGTGTCTGTGTGTCGTGTGTCTGTGTGTCTGTGTGTCTGTGTGTCTGTGTGTCTGTGTGTCTGTGTTGTTGTCTGTGTGTCTGTGTGTCTGTGTTGTCTGTGTGTCTTGTGTCTGTGTGTCTGTGTGTCTGTGTGTCTGTGTGTCTGTGTGTCTGTGTGTCTGTGTGTCTGTGTGTCTGTGTGTTTGTGTGTCTGTGTGTCTGTGTGTCTGTGGGTCTGTGTGTCTGTGTCCATGTGTCTATGTGTCTGTGTGTCTGTGGGTCTGTGTGTATGTGTGTCTGTTTGTCTGTGTGCGAGCCTTCGTGCATGCGTACGTGTGTGTGTGTGTGTGTGTGTGGGTGTGTGTGGTTGTGTGGGTGTTTGTGTGTGGGTTTGTGTGGGTGTGTGGGTGTATGTGTGTGTGTGTGTGTTTGTGTGTCTGTGTGTCTTTGTGTCTGTGTGTCTGTGTGTCTGTGTGTCTGTGGGCCTGTGGGTCTGTGGGTCTGTGTGTATGTGTGCCTGTGTGTCAGTGTGCGTGCCTTCGTGCGTCCGTGCTTGTGGGTGTGTATGTGTGGGTGTCTGACAGGGCTCAATGTTTTCGTTTTTACACTGTTGCTTATTTTCGTATTGAACGTATTATAAAAGATGTTCCATGATTATCTTGAAACAATCTTTAAAATTATTACATTTCTTTAATTTCCATTTTGTAGGCTGGAAGGTCGTGTGGTGTTCCATGGCAGCATTTGATTACCAAATTGTGGGGTTTCTCTTACTTTGCCGACGTATTTTTTAACGAAAACAGTCACATGAATGGTTTATCTATCAATAAACAGATCAAAAGACGTTCTTAAAAAATTAGTTTGAGATGCATATATTTTGCAACACCTTTTATTTGAGCGTAAAATATTTTATTCAAATTGCTTCAGATTTAACAATAAAACAGATGCATTTCAATAATTAAAACACTGTTGCAATACCTAAATGTTAATATTAAAGGAAAAATGTCAGCCAAAAAACACATTTACCAAAATTTAATCAAATTATGATGTAAGTGTAAAGTTGTGAAAAACTTCAATTTCAAAATGATAGAAGCATTCACTAATAAAAGCATGACATCAAATAAAATAATTCAGTTAAATCTAACAAAGAGATATCTTTATCAATATGTGAAAGTGTTATTAACAATGAAAAGCATAATGCAGAACGTTTTTTGTAATTTTTAATTTTAATCTTAATTTCAACTACTTATGTTAAATTATAGTACTATGGTAATTTAACATCTAATTGGTAAAGAATTTGCTTCAAGGTCTAACAAAAACACTTCAAAAAATCTAGACATACCAAAAGTTAAAATTAAAATCAAAATCAAGACATATTATGCTTTTTTTTAATTATAAGATGTCAAAACCTATTTAAACGGAGATTTTCTTCTTGTCTGTTAAAATTATTAGGGTGTTTATATATTTCAATAGCTTCACGTTGTTTTTTGGCTGACATTTTTTATTGTTAGCTTTCGCCGTAGAGAATGTTCTGATTTGTCATCTTTAAGGTAGTTTAACAATATTTAATTTTTAATGACCTAGTTATTCTTTACCAAAATTTAATTTTATAGTTGGCTTTATACGTTTCTGAAACTATTATATTAATAATAGGCTGATGTTTATGTTTTAATTTTTCAACTTTGACAAACTTGTTTACAACATCTTTAACAATTTTTAACAGATATTACTACTGACGAAGATAACTATAAGTGTTATCGAAAAGTTTAGATTGTATAATTTAAAATACACCATAAAAAAAACCCAAAAAGAGATAAGTATTTTATTAAGTGTGATAATGATGAAAGTTTACATTTTCAGATTTCAGTCCTTTATGGGGAGGAAACTCACTGTTCTATCAGACAATTTGAAAAATTACTTTTTTATTACGATGCCGAGACCAAAAAATTATCCCAAAGTTTATCTATATTAAAAAAAATTTTAATAACTAACAAGCGAATAATATTTACAGAAGAACTGAAAATGCTCTTCTACGTAACCAAATACATATTACTAGGAAGTTATTGGATGACACCGATAAAAATCTTTTATATTTACATTTAGAAATTTCATCTATACTGAATAAAGAAAAATGGTATAAAATTGATTCTATAACGTTTAAATCTATGAGAATAAATTTTGTTATCTCATGTCAAAGTCAAAAAGAAAAATTTAATAAATTATACAAACAACAAAATAATGGACCATTTATTGATGATAAAAAAATAGTTATAAACCTTTCTGATATTATTGTTGCAGATTATGCTATTGAAGCGCTTTCTAAAGGAGGAAATTTTGCGATAACACCAAGAGTAATACCTTTTGAAGATATAATTTCCAATATCGCAGACTCCATTAAATCATTACCTTTTGATGCTGCTAATAAAGTTAGATATAACACCGAACATATTACGTAAAACAAAACCTCCAAAGAGCAACTTATCCTTTCGTCAACGACGTGCTTGACTTGATCTTAAACGCAATGAAAGTATATTAATATTAAAATCAGATAAAGGTAATGCAACTGTTATATTAAATATGAACGATTATAACATTAAGATAGAACAATTGTTGGGACCAGAAACTTATCGTGAAATATCAAAAGATCCAACAAAAAAGTTTGTTTTAAAAACTAAAAAACTGATGAATTATCATCTATTTCTGAAGAAATAAAAAAGAAACTAACTAACTCTGAAGCTATTTCACCAAAAAAAACTATATGGTTTACCAAAAATTCATGAACCTAATATTCCTTTAAGGCCTATTGTTAGTGTAATTGGTTCTCCTACATATAGCCTTGCAAAACATCTTACATTTTTATTACAACCTCATATAGGAAAAACACCCCATTACATTAACAATTCTGCCGACTTTGTTGAAAAAATGCACAGTTTCAAAATTGAAGAGGGTGATATAATGGTTAGTTTTAATGTTTCACTTTTTACAAAAGTGCCTCTAAAAGAAACTATTGAATACATTGATCATCCTTTTTTAAAGGACATAACCATTCTTTTGCAGCACTGTCTTACTACAACTTATTTTCATTGGAATAGTAAATTTTATGAACAGACTGACGGTGTAGCAATGGTCCTGTTATAGCTAATTTTTACATGGAAAATTTTGAAACATTAGCGTTACAAAATACACCTAAAAAACCTACAATTTGGTATAGATATGTAGATGAGTATTGAGTTTACCATGGAAAAAGAAACTAATGGAAGTTTACCATTTCTTGACATATTAATATCTAAAAATAATAATTCACTATCTTTTAAGGTTTACAAAAAGCCGATACACACTGATAGATACTTTCATAAATTATCCAACCGCCATCCACTTCAAAAATTGGTGTAATTAAATCTCTAGTAGATCCAGTAAAACAAATTTGTGACCCTGAATTATTGAAGGACGAGTACAAATATTTAACAAAAATCTTACAAGATAATGGATATTCACTTGCAGATATTAATAATGTTATTACACCTTCTAGGCGTAACCCTAAAGAAAAACGAGTTCTTAATGTTAGTACTGCTTTTCTTCCTTTTATAGCTAATGTTACAGACAGAATAGAAAAAATCCTAATTAAATATGGTATTAGGACTATTTTTAAACCTACAAGAAAAATTAAAGAACATTTAAGATCACCTAAAGATGTGTCAAATCCTTTATCATCTTCCGGAGTGTATAAGTTATCCTGTTCATGTGGAAAAGTACAGATCGGAACCACAAAACGTAGCTTTGATACAAGACATAAAGAACATATTATATTTTGTAGATTAGGTCAACCAAAGAAGTTTACTGTGGCTTACCATGCACTGAATAATCTAAATCATGACATCCAATTTGACAATATGGAAATATTGTCAAGACAAACTCATTATTATGTTCGTTTATAACGTGAAGCTACTGAAATAAATAAACACCCTAATAGTTTTAATAGACAAGAAGAAAATCTCCGTTTAAATAGGTTTTGGCATCTTATAATTAAAAAAAAGCATTATGATACGTCTTGATTTTGATTTTAATTTTAATTTTTGGTATGTCTAGGTTTTTTGCTGTGTTTTTCCTAGACCTTGAAGCAAATGCTTTACCAATTACATGTTAAATTACCACAGCACTATAATTTAACATAAGTAGTTGAAATTAAGATTAAAATTAAAAATTACAAAAAACGTTCTGCATTATACTTTTCATTGTTAATAACACTTGCACCTATTGATAAAGATATCTCTTTGTTAAATTTAACTGGATTATTTTATTTGATGTCATGTTTATATTTGTGAATGCTTCTATCATTTTGAAATTGAAGTTTTTCACAACTTTACACTTTCATCATAAGTTGATTAAATTTTGTTAAATGTGTTCTTTGGCTAACATTTTTCATTGTTAGCTTTCGCCGTAGAAAGTGATTTGTCATCTTTAAGGCAGTTTAACAATATTTAATTTTTAATGACCTAGTTATCCTTTACTAAAATTTAATCTTATAGTTGGCTTTATACGTTTCTCGAACTGTTATGTCGATAGCAGGCTGATGTTTATGTTTTAATTTTTCAACTTGAACAAAATTGTTTACAACATTTTTAACAATTTTTAACAGATATTACTAGTGACGAAGATAAACTGTAAGTGTTATCGAAACGTTTAGATTCTATAATTTAAAATACACCATTTAAAAAACCCAAAAATGATAAGTATTTTATTATATATGATAATGGTGAAAGTTTACCTTTTCATATCCTTAGAAGTTCTCCTTTGCTAATTTCCTGACCGACTTTCTATCTCTACTTGTTGCCTTCCTTACTAACCTGTCTGCTCTGGCTTGGGTAAAAGATCTGGGTCTTCCACTTTTTGGGAGATTTATACATGATATATCTTGTGCGATAAATAGTTCTGCGGGAATTATTTTGCTTTTCGAATATGCGAACAGTTCCATGCTTAGGCATTTGCCCAACTGGACTTTAAATACCTTTACGAAGATCTAGTTTCTAAGCCATTTCAATTCAACTGATTTCTAAAACTGAACTGTCAAAGTGAACGTACACAGAATTTTTTTTCCAAAGCCAACCTAATATTTTATCATTCTCGCGTATTTTACATCCATTGGATTTTGTGCCAAAACTTTTGTGACTTACGTTAAAATGCTCAATGATGCAAAAGAACTCGCCGACGTTATTATCATCCCAGCTGGTTTCGAGTTAACAGAACCGCGTCACAGAGTTCGATAAAAAACTATTAACTTTCTTCACGAAGGGCGCGATGATCCAGTCGCAAATCCCAAATTAAAACTTAAAATAGTTTTATTTTTTTTTTACAATATAACAATTTATTAATGCTTTGGAATCAAAGTTTGATTTGATGAATACCTACATCAATCATTTTCAATTTTTGTTCAACATACGTGATTTGCAAGCTTTACCTACTAAACGAGATAGATAAATATTGCGAAAACTTGAAAGTACTATTGACTTATAATGAATCGGAAGATGTGAACGCACTTAGCTAGTAGAATCCGTTTTAGAAATGCAAAACAAAACTGAATTGAAGTATTAAAACTTATTGCTACTTGAGATGTTCCGCTTAACCTCAGCATTACCTTGAGAATCTTATTGACCTTGCCAGTAAGTGAAGCAAGTGAAGAAAGGAACTTTTCTAAATTGCAAATAATTAAAAATTTTGTTTTTTATTATTCACTAGTTCACTAAATTAAAAAGAAAAAAAACGCTTTTGTTGTTCTTTTTTACAGTATTGTATTATTGTATGTGGCTTGTTTAACCCATTCATTCCCAACGTTTCGTATACGAAACATTTTGCTTCCTATTTTTTTTTTGAGATTATATATTGAGCAATTTAATTGTAACTTCTTCTTAGTGAAAGAAGACATCGCCTTTTACCACGTGTCATGAAAATTGTGAAAAATAAAATATCATTTTAATTGTGCTGTATAGATAGATTGAACCCTAGAGGCCAGTCTAATCTTGCGATACTTTTCTTATAAAAAATAAATATTTATATTCAAATTATGACAAACCGTTTTATGGATTCGTCTTCCCTAGTATTTTATTTAGTGAAACGTTTTTACCTGTTAGCATTTACTTTATTATTTTACGAGATATTCAAGTTTCTCTGAAACGTTTCGTTCACGAAACGTTGGGATTTCTAGGCATCTTTGCACCAGATGTGTTATGACGAACCGGACGGAATGCAGAAAAGTGTTCTTGCATTTTATGATGCTGTAATTCAAATAATACCTTATTGCTTTTCTTATTTTGATTTTGTAAATTTATATAATTTATTATAATGAGGGGTGCTGTGCTTGTCGATTCTTCTTTTCGCATATTTGGTCAGTTTGTTTATAAAATTACATGAAACATGTCTTGCTTTGTTTTTTTTTTTATAAAAATCAAGTGAGTATTTTTCATTCATCAAATTATTATGTATTGATGAATTATTTTGAATGACGAACATATTTTTCTAATTGTGGCATTTATTTGTCAGTTATGCCTTGGGAAAATAGAAGGCCTTTGCCTACCGCGGAGTTATTGCCTTACTTGGGAGAAGATGATTTGGAAAGAGCTGTAAACATTCATGCAGTGTACATCCCACCCCCTGTAGATGAACTTACGGATGAAGAAAATTTTGAAGATGATATATCAGAAAATGATACAGAGATGCCAGATATAGCGGGTACATTTGAAGTTCACACAAATCTTGATGAAGACGAAATTCCAGAAGAAGTAATACCATCAACTTCGAAAAAAATGAAACTTTCGAAAAATAAAGAAAAGAAGATAATCCCGAAATGGAGAAAAGTTTTGCTGAAAATAAAGAACAGATCGCACTAGAAGAAATTGAGCGCAAAGTCAGTGTAAAATCTCCTTACGAAGTATTTTCTTTATATTTTTCGGATGATGTTTTAGAGAAAATTGTCGATTTCTCAAAAAAATATGCTAATGATAATAATAGACATGGTTTAGATCTCAATATCACTACTCTGAAACGTTTTATTGGCATATCAATTTTTTCGGGTTATCACACCTTACCAGCGACAAAAATTTATTGGTCGAAAGACGAAGACAAAGGTGTCCACTTAGTACGGAGTTGCATGAGTCGGATAATGTCCAATTGGATAAAAATGATAAGTTTTCCAAATTGAGACCCATTTTTGATGCAATAAGCGACAAGAACATGCAATTTGGGATATTTTCGCATAACTTATCCATAGAAGAGATGGTACCATATTTTGGGAGGCACAGTTGTAAGATGTTCATAAAAGGAAAGCCTGTGCGGTTGGATTTCAAATTATGGTGTCTATGCAGTTAGAATGGATATTTATATAAGTTTATACCATATGGTGGACAGAACATGAATTTACAAAAAAACTGAATTAGGTCTATGAGAACAGGTTGTCTTAGATCTCTTGTCTGGAGTCGAGGATTCGTCTAGACATCACATATATTTTGACAACTTTTTTCGTCTCATAATTTGTTTTGTTTGCTAAAACTAGAGGATTTTATGCCACAGGAACAATTCATGAAAATCGTACATGTAATAACACATTACAAGCAGTGAAGAAATTTCAGAAAGAAGAGCGAGGAACATATGATTTCTGTTTTGATGGGCACAACGAAATATTATTAGTGCGTTGGAATGATAATTCTGTTGTAACCGTTACTACTAATAATTGCAGCCTTGAGCCTTTAGTGTCCGCTAAAAGATACAACAGAAAAGAAAAGAAGATGGTGGGTATTCCTCAGCCGGGGGTCATCGCTAATAACAATAAGAATATGGGCGGTGTCGACGTGTATCATAACGGCATTGCAAATTACAGAATTCGTGTAAGAGGAAAAAAATGGCGATGGCAACTATTTATAAATCTAGTTGACAGTGTTATAGTGAATACCTGGAAAATATATAACCTTGCAAACAGGAAAAAAAACATCTCAAATAGATTTTAAATCTTGTGTAGCCGTTACTTTGATGAAAACGCAAGAAGCGACTGAACTTTGTTCTGAAGAGAACAACGCAAATAGGAACGGTATGACAAACAAAACAAAACTCGGGCGACCGTCCAAAAATTTTTTACCAGCAGAAATTCGTTTCGATAATATTGGACACAACATAAAACAACAGGAGAGTAAAACAAGAAGGAGATGCGAACAGTGCAAGACTAATACACTTTATATATGTGCAAAATGTCAAGTCCATTTACATCCAGACTGTTTCGAAAACTTTCACTCCCGGTACATTCGATGCACGCTGGTCCCAACGTTTCGTATACGAAACATTATGGTGTGCCGTTTGTACTGGGGAAAAACTTTTTTTTTTCACCTAATTTATCTTAATTGATGTATTTGTAGTTAGTATATAAAGTTTCATTGAAAAAAAAATGTTTTTTTCTACCCTTGGGAATTAATGGGTTAATACAAAGTATTTGCCAAAATAAACAGTACCGAAAACAACAACTTTATTAATTTTTGTAATTTACATGTTCAAAATGAGCACCATAACGGCGTAAACAAGCTTCATAGCGATTTTGTAGATCATTGAACATATTCATAAATAGTTGTTGGAAATAAGTTATTATTGTTTGCTGTAGTTCTGCGATATCCACTGGTGCATTATCAGAGCGGAATACTGACTCTTTCATCATTCCCAAAATGTGTGCATCTGGTGGCGTAAGGTCAGGTGAATCTGAAGAGTTATCTAAGTCCGTTCCAAAATGCTCGAGGAGAAGCTCTAACGAACGTCTGGCTAATGGCTTGTAGCTCCATCATGAAACCACTGTTCAACTGTAAATTTCGTACACGGCAAGCATTTCTTAAATCTCTCATAAGAGGTATGATGATGTTCTGCCTGTAACGCTCTTGATTAACAGCAATTGTGTCTTGATTCCCGTCCTCTACACAATAAGGACCTATTATACCGTGCCCCGATACCCCACACCAAATCGTAACTCGAGCACTATTCTACAATAAAGTCAGGGCGTTCAAATCCAAGAAATCAAGTTGTGTATCTATTGATATAGCCATTCAGACGAACATGACTTTCGTCTGAAAACCACGCATTTTTCAAGAAATGGATATCTTCGTATACTAGGCTCAACAAACGTCCACAATAAACTTTTCTTGAACGTTTGTTCACAGCGTTTAGTCGTTGTCCAGTTTGAATACGATATGGATAACCAACAATGCCTTTGAACATTCTACGTGTGGGTGTGTCACTGATGTTTAATTTATATGCAGTTGGTCGAAGACTTCTTTATGGGAACTGCAAAACCTGGTCAAGAACATTCGCTGTCTGCAACCAGTTCAGTGAGCATCGCGTCTAACATAGTAAACGTACTTTGTTAAAAGTTTTACGTGCGTACGTTCTGCTACCTGCGTCGTTTTCACGATGACAGGTAGAGAGCCACCGCCCCTGAAGGGGAACCCGTACGCTCTGCGGAGTCGTCACGATGAGCAAGTGTTCTACGCGCTACCCGATGGCTTCTTCGAGATCGAGGAGAAGCTCTCTTACGATTACCGGCACTTCAACGAAGAGGATGTTCCCAAGAAGATTCAGAAGAAGAAGAAGAAGAAGAAGCCCAAGAAATTGGAAGAAGAGCTGGCTGCTACTCCGCTCCCAGCAGCTCCACTCAGCGTTGCTGCAGAAGAAGAATTGCCACCGTCCGACGGGTTCCGGCTCCAGAAGAAGAAGCCGAAGAAATCAACGCGTTCGAGGCCCTAGCTGACACCATGGACCGCCCGGACGTAAAAGAGCTTCCCGCTGCCAGGGAGAGGGTTCCTCCAGTAATCCTTCGCGAGAAGGAGAACTGGGTTGCTTTCTCTCGAGAATTAGATCACCGAGGGATCGTCTTCACACGTGTGAAGGCAATCGCCGAGGGATACCGGATACAGCCTGCCACTGCCAAGGACCGGGACAGGCTAATGCGGTATATGGATAGGCATGGTACACCGTACCATACCTATCAGGCAAAGAGAGAACGTTGGTTCAAGGCGGTTCTACGGGGAATACCCGTGGAAATCTCCGAGGCTGACGTTACCTCCGAGCTCCAAAATCATGAAGTTAACATCAGATCTTGTTCTAGAATGAACAAGCAAGGCAGACCGATCCCGCTTCTGCTGGTCCAGGTGCCAACGGAAGAGGACCTCAAGAAGATCCGGCTGGTGGAGCACGTGGCTCGCCTACGTGTCTCCACTGAAGACTTGAGGCGGAGACCAGGCATCGGGCAGTGTCACCGGTGCCAGGGATTCCGTCACGCACAGCGTTGCTGTAGAGCGGCGGCACGCTGTGTCAAGTGTGCAGGTCACCACTACTCCAGTGAGTGCACCAAACCCCGTACGGACCGGGCAAGGTGCGTAAACTGTGGTAGTGATCATCCGGCCAACTTCAGGGGATGCCTGAGGTACCCGCGTCTCCCTCAGCGTAGGAAGACAGAAGCTCCACCGCAGCAGAAGAAGTTAGAAGAAACACCACAACATCGACAGAAGAGGACACCGCCCACAGCGGCACCCTCTCTAGTCCGAACCGGCGTTAGTTACGCCAAAGCGACGGCAAGCGGCAGCGAGATGGCTGAAGTAGCTGAAGCGGTGAAAGCCGCAGACGTGAAAAAGCCCGCTTCCCCCGCTTTAGGATTCGACGCTGTTCTTGGCCTCCTCGGAGGTTTGGATATGGCGAAGGTCATCCGAAGAGTGGCAGCGGCCTTAGTTTCGGCACAAACTGCGACTGACCTGTGGCGAGTAATCCTCACACAAGGTCAGGAGGTGTTTGCACTTTTTGTGTAAATATCTCCGAAACGGCGATGAGTAGGGATGTCGGCATAAGTATAGCTAATTGTATCAATATAATTATTTTACATATTAACACAATTTGCTACTAAATTACTTCAAAATCACTTACATAACACTAAATTTCAATAAACAACGCAATAACAATATTAATAATGTTTTCTATTCCATACAGGCAACACCCGCAAGAAGCTATACAGACCTCCGATATCCCGATCCATTTTGGTGCTCCGAGGGACCAGCCCCCTACTTCCAAGGAAATACCGCCCACCAACCCACGAGTCTCGCCCACAACACCTATTAGATTAAGAATCAAATACTACTCACTTAAGTAAAGTAACCAATTAACATGTTTTTTTTCTTTTTTTTTGCCTACCAACTAAGTAACATGTTATAAACTTATAAAAAATGAAATGTATTTAATCAAAAAACTATGTAATCAACCGGCTGAAGAGGCTACCTCGCCTGAGCAGCCGACTGAAATTGTAAAATCCCTTTTATCAACAATTGTACCCATAATTATTAATAAACGTGTTTGAATCTGAAAATGAATTGGTCAAGAACCCGTTCTTCATTATCGTTGTTGTTCTTCGAGGACTTGAAGAACCCTTGCGCTGATACAACACACTACCACTGCGACGAAATTTCTCAATAATTGCTAACATTACGCTTCATTAAATTGCTCCCGATATTTTTCAAAAGCTTGTTTCAAAGTTGGGCCTTTGCCTCGTCGACTTCCGAATGAACGGAAATAATGTTCTACTGTAAATGAATTTACTGAATTATTAGTACCATTTTCAGAACGATTTTAAGACGAGCATAATGTTATTATGACAGTTAACCTATTACGTCCCAGTGGTGCACGTATGTACCAACATTTTCTTTTTTTTCGACACTGCGTAATAAGATTTTTGTGAAATTACGGTGCTATCCGTTTCTCGCAACACCCCTAAACACAATATAAAAAAAACTTGTTCGTAAATTAGAACCTCAAATAGGATTTTATTATCTTTCAAATTTAACTGAAAATGCTTTTTAAGGCAGGCACCTTATTGACTGTAATAAAATCGATTTTATCCTAAAACTGCACTTTGTTGGGTATGTGTACAAAATGTCAATTAGTGTCTTTCCTGAAACGGCCCATATTTTTACTTTAGTTTGAATAATAAAGAAGTAAATAGCATTAAAATATGGGTGGTGCACCACTGCCACAAAGTGTCAAGTTAGGCACATTTTTGGTCAGTTGTTGACAAGTTTTCAAACGACATTACCAATTCAAAACTCTTTATTCTTTATTTTGTGGTTTTTGTGATATCTTTGCATTGAAAAATGTCTGTGAAAAGGTATTTTACTCAACAGGAGTTAAGTGCTGCCCTAGAGGACGTTATTGATGAACTGAGGTAAGACAAGGATGAAGGTAATTATAATTTCTAGCTACAAAATTTTCATTTCTAAAATAAACAAATCACAATTTACTTGCAGTGATAGTACCTAATTAAAAAGTATTATTAATTTTATTAAATACATAAATAAAAAGTTTACCTCGAGTAGGATTTGAATCTACGACCGGTACTTTGCTAGAGTATCGCGCTTACAAACTGCGCCATCAAGGTTCAAGTCCTAATCGATGTAAATTTTGTCTTTATGTATGGAGAACTAATATCAATTCTAAATATAATGAGATTACAATCAAATTACCTATATTAATGGAATGTGAGCCTGCAATATTCGTTCATAACAAAAACTTATAATAATTTAATAGTACCTAATTGTTTATATTTTTTATATTTTTTAGATGCTGTTGATGCAGTTTATATTCCTCCGGACGTTGATAGCCTAACAGCTGATGAAAATTATTCACCTAAAACTGAAACGGCTGATATCGCTGGTACATTTGAACTCTATGTGCCAGATATACGGAACGATCTAGTGCAGCATGACGAGTGGAGTTCGTTAGACGACGAAGATTTTGCTTCTAAAAGGCAACGGTTAGGCACAGTGCGATTACCAAAATGAAAAAAAGGGGGAATTGAATGCACACATTCGCAAATTTCAAAGAAAACATCTGTTAAAGAGGGGATTCAAAATGAGTTAGCTGGAAAAACAGCTTTAGAAATATTTAGTTTATTCTTAGACGATGAAGTGCTTCAACTTATGGTAGATTTTTCTATAAAATATGCACATGATAATAATGGCCAAGATTTTAATCTCACAAAAGACAATTTGTTGAAATTTGTGGGTATATTACTTTTCTCATGCCACAAATTCCGTTGTATTGGTCCACTTAGGAAGGTAAAGGCATTGACATTATAAAAAAGTGCATGAGTCGAAGCAGATTTCAAAGTATAAAGCAAAATTTACATTTATCGGACAACGATAATCGTGATAAAAATGATAAATTTGCTAAGGTACGACCATTTCTAGATATTGTCAATAAAAAAAATTTGTAGTGGGTAGTTTTTGCATTCAATTTATCAATTGATCAGCAAATGATACATTATTATGGTAGGAATTCGTGCAAAATGTTCATAAAAGGCAAACCTGTAAGGTATAGATTCAAACTTTGGTGTCTTTGCTCATCTAATGGTTATCTTTTATATTATCTTCCATTTGCAGGAGCTATTAATAAAAAAACATTAAAATTTAGGTTTAGGCGGTGTTGTTGTTAAAGATTTTTTATCAGTGATTGAAAATCCCTTCTCACATCAAATTTTTTTTGGCAATTTTTTCTCGTCTTATAAACTTTTTGTACATTTGAAAAATAATGACTTTTTTGCTAGCGGGATGATTCGAGAAAACAGAACAAATAATTGTAGTCTTGATAGCACAAAAGCAATTTCAAAACTCGACGATGAAACAAAGATATCTCTTGTTCGTTGGAACGATAATTCTGTAGTAACCGTTTACAGCAATGTTTTTAACGTCGAACCGATTACCCGTGTAAAACGTTATAACAGAAAAGAAAGAATAGAAATTTTGATAAGTCAGCCCAACTTTGTTTCACAATACAACAAATTTATGGGAAGTGTTGACTTACACGATAATGGGATTGCTAATTACCGATGGTGGCCAATATTTCGAAATTCTGACAGCATTGTTGTAAATTCTTGGAAGCTGTTTAATATGATCAATAAACGAAAAATGTCACTATTGGACTTTTAATAACAATATATATTTGTAGAAAATGTAATCAACATTTACATGTTCAATGTTTCGAACAATACCATAAAAAATAAATTTTGAGAAACGGTTCTTCCCAATGGTGCTTTTATGCACCAAACCAAAATTTAAAAAAAAATGTGGTTTGTATATTGTCATACAACAATCATTCATATATTTGATTATTTGTATGATTTTAATTAGTTTTTAAGAATTTTGCACATTTTAAAATATATTTTTGTAAAAACGTGCAATAGTATATTATTCTCCTATCTTACCAGTGGTGCGTGTATGCACCAGCTTTTCTTTATCGACGTGATTAAAAAAAAATTTGAATAAACATGAAAAATATATTTTCAAAACGATAATAAATCGTTCCTGAAATGGACAAAACCATTACTCAATTTTGGAGACCCTTGGGATTTAATGGGTTAATGACAAAGAAGCCAAACATAAACAGACATCGCCCAAGCCATTCTAAGGCCCTTCATATTTCGGTACTGTTTATTTTGGCGAATACTGTATTACTCACTCATTGTACCTACTATTATCTTATAGACTATTATTACTGTTCGTGTTCAATGTAAACAATGCTTATTACCCATTATTTTAGTAAATATACAAAAAAAATTAGTTATCTTATGCGTAGTGTCCTTATTTTCTAGTATAAAAATTGCTGAAAGTTTTCATTCTTGGGTCACTTTTATTGTGGGGTAGGGTGCGACGTGTTACGTTTTTACACCGGGCGGCATAAGTGCGAGTGCCGGCCCCGCGACCTATAGTAGATAATTGATCAGATATCTGTAATTATCGTCCGTACGTAAAAACACGTCAATCCAATGCCTACTGTAATTACTATATTGACAAAATATTATTCGCATCTAAACCAGACACATACCAATTGAATATCAATCGAATTCGTGGCTTTGTATCTCAGTTGGGACGACCCTTAAGTAATAGCCAAATGGTTGGGGGTTAGATTCCTATTCTACGAAAACCTTTTTGTGTATAAGAATGCGTTTAGGATTGTGTAACAGATATAAATAAATAATGTCTATTCATTTCAAATGCTACATTAAAATTAAATTTAAAATGTATAATAGGCCCATATATTTTATATATTAACAAATTATTGGCATTAAGATCATTTTGAACTGCATCGTAATCGATTTACTTATGCCTTATTAAACGGGGATTTTAAGGAGACTTTTATTACTTGAGGGGTTATTGCGAATCTTCTACACGTAATCATAAATTGTGTAGGTATGGACCATAACAGAAGCAACACATCTTTCGTGATTTTACACATCAAAATGATAAAACTTCACTGTTTAATATTTATGTTAAACTTGATAGCATACAATTCTGTGATTATTGACCAATTACGAATTCAAATTCCATATTCATCATACACGTACAATCTAATTGATTGGTTACAGCTTCCTATTTAGATTATGAAACAAATTTTGCATAAATAAGTACACGTATTGCATGACAATACGGAAGTAGACATGCGCTTTTAAAAGGGTAACCGGAAGTACGATTGGACTGCAGGGGGTCTTTTACCACCAATGACATGTAACCACGCCTTCATTTTATAAAATAATGCAAATTTAACATTTATTAACAAAATAAACTTAATCTAATTGTTATTTTACACACTCAAATAAATAGTGGTATGTCATGTCTATAACGAGTAAACCCAATTACATTAACATTACTAAATGTTAAACTTTTAGAATATGGTGTTTAGTAACATATGTAATGCATTTTGTAAACTTTTAAATTTTAATTGCATTTATCGTAATAAGTAGCGTTGATTGTATTAATGGGCGGGATCAGTTGAAGAGGCGTCGCGACGGTGCAAAATCTACCTTGCGTCGCTAACTCCGCGTCGGCCGATTGTGTAGGTCCTTCAACGTTTTCAGCTACACTTTTCTTAATATACGTGATTTACTCAAGTCCACAACTTTAATTATTCTATTGTTAAGTTCAAAGTATTAATAATTATGGTGCGTACTCATTAAAGAAAAATAAGGGATGAACCAAGATCAAGAGGTTCCAACGTCATCAACAGAATTTACACGTTTTGTAAGTAAATGCATGAAACAAAACATAATAATTAATTATTTGTTTAGTAACAATTCCGAATTAGTGCCCTTGCGTAATCAATATTCGCAAACGTTGATGTGTGCTTATTGGGTTTTTCTCGAGTTTTACTGCAAATATTTTAAATTGTATGAGGTTACGTTACATTACATTGGCTACAAAATTTATTTCTTGAATTTTTTGTAACAAGTTTCTATTGTTTTCAAACTTTTGAGAGTTACATGACATGAATATGAATTCATTTTTTATTATTGACAAATCACTTACAAGCGTGATGCAATTTTGGCTTCTGATCATCAACTATATCAAATAGTTAAGGCTTCTAATCTAATAAACATTCTTATCTTTCTTAATTGCTAAAAAAAACGTCGACTTTGTTCAAAAGTATCCTAAGTCCTGTTAGCATGAATAAAAAAAAACGCTTGCGAATATTTGTAAAACCACTATCTATTTTAAATAATTTACATCATTTACTTATGTTTTTGAGTTTTTAAGCCTTCAGGAACTAAATGTCGGTAAAAATTTCAAACAGATAAAAAAGGAAAACTATAACAAACAAAATGCACTCACGTACCGCAGAAAAATTAAAAAATACCGAACGCGTTTCAGTAGGAATTTCTAATATATACCATCAGCGAATAACGATTCATTATTTTATCTGGTGAAAGTGAAAATTATAAAAAATTAGTGCCTTCTGAGTAGCCTGAAGGTCCTTGATCGTCATTATTCATTAGAATTTGGTTGTTTTTAAAGATCTATAAACTTTCATAACAATCAAGTTCGTGCAATCTGCTAACATGTTTCATTATAGATACCTCATCTACTTACTACTACTATAATTTTTATCAAACATATGTACATGTACGTTACACTTGTCCCAACATTTATAATTGATATAAACTAAATGTTCTTTAAAGCGAATTTTGATACGTCGTTTATTTTGCCCTACTTATATTTTGTTCACAATTTTCACAATTAGTTTTATGATTTCCATACCTATCCTGCATATCCACTTGATCTTTTGGATTGCCTAAAGAATTTGTAAACTATAAAGTGACTGTTTTCAAATTAATTTTGGAAACGATTTTTGATAGACGTTTTGTATAGGCAGGATAGTTTGGTAATTTTACATAGTTTGCTTCCATTTGTTGTCTAACGTAGTTACATTCTTAACCCTCATTATATGTGTTTGTCTCCTAACTACGAGCCCCGTCCCATCTCAATTGGCCCACCAATAATTTTTCTTTTTAAATAAAATTATGCTAATTCCCGGTAAGTTTAATTTAAGTATTTATTTTTATTATTATTTGTAACAACATTTTAAACAATTTAAAACATTTCATTGCAACGTTTATTTTTTAATTGTTAAAAACAAGGAAAACATACAAAATCCAAAAACCTTTACCACTGTGTGACGTCGCCTTTATTTTTAATTACGGCTTGAATTCTTTTGGGCATCGTACTTATTAAGTTTTGACACTCATATTGAGTGAAAGTATCCCAAATATTTTGAAGTTTGTGTTTTAATTCGACTACGTTTCTAGTTGGTTGTATTCGTAATCGTTTTTTCATTGTGTGCCAAAGGGTTTCTATTGGTGACAAGTCGTGACTGTTTGCCACCCACTCCAAAAGTGGGACATTATGATCAGAAAGCCATTTTAAAGATTTTCTTGATGTATGGCAGGCCGCACGGTCTTGTTGGAACACAAAATTATTATTATTCTGCAATAAATCTGCCATTGTTGGAAGTAATGATTTTCTTCAAATCTCTAAATATTTATTGGTGTTTACAATTCCATCAATGAAGAGAAGTTTTCCAACACCTCTAGCAGACATTGAACCTCATACCATAACTGAAGCAGGAAATTTTACTTTCTTTTTAAACAATCTGAATTGAAAGCTTAATTTTTCTGACGAATAACTCTGCTTCGATTGTCCACAACACAAACTTCAAAACGAGACTCATCACTCCAATGGACACTATTCCATTCATCACACGTCCAATTAATGTGACTTTTAGCCCATTTAAGCCGGTTTTTCTTTTGTTTTAATGTTAAGAGTGGCTTTTCTTTCGCCTAAAGAAAATTAGTAAAATTACAAAAAAATTTTTTGGAAAAAGTTGCAATAAAATTACCTTGTAAGTTTTAAAACCTAACTTAAGGGCTTCTCTATGGTACGTGGATCTTGAAACACTTCGCCCAACAGCATCGCTCCAAAGAACAGATCATTCACCATAGTTCGAACGCCTGTTTTTTCTAATAATCTTCTTCAATGCCCGTCTATCAGCATCTGATATTTTGCATTTCAACGCATACCGAGGTTTTGTAGCTATTGTACCCGTTGTTTTATAAACTGGAATGATATTTCAGACAGTAAACTTTGATAAATGAACTAGATCGCCAATTTCCGCGTTTGATTTTCCCTTTTTAAATAAATTGATAATAATTGAGCGAATTTTTTCAACAACCTTTCCACGCGTCATTTTTACTAATAGTAAAGAAAAACAAACTTTCTTTTGTTGGACAAAGGCAAATAATAAATAATAAATTCGAGAAAAGCAAATAACTATTTTTTTTGTATAAAAATATGTTTTTAACAATTAAAAAATGATTTAAAGTAAAATGTTGCAATAAAATGTTTTAAATTGTTTAAAATGTTGTTACAAATGACAATAAAAATAAATACTTAAATTAAATTTACCGTGAATTAGCATAATTTTATTTAAAAAGAAAAAATATTGGTGGGCCAATTGAGATGGGACGGGGCTCGTATATTCATAACTACTTCATCTTAATACCCATTGTATGCAGCAATATCTTCAATAGTGCGCAATTATTTACCACCATTTTGAACTGAAAGAGGAAAGTTAAGCAATCTATGAACCAAAAAAGCAAAAGTCGCCAATTTATGCTGCTTTCAGTGATTAGAGTCATTGATTATTAATCTTTTAGTGCTAGTTTACTTATGATGAATATCTATATCTAGTTTACTGTCATTTCGTGTTACCAGAGAATCAAGAAACGTTTGTCTCTACCTCATAGGTAAATTTGGTTGTCGGAAATTTAGAATTTAAAGTTTCTACAATTTCTCAACGCTATGCTACAAACTTTAGTACTAGGGATTGCAAACAGATCATCCACGTATCTAATTCAAACTCTAGGAAGATAAAGTAAATCTCGTTTTAAGTTTGTTTCAAATTTATCCACGAATAGATTGGTCATAAACGAAGATAAGCTATTGCCCATTGTCATTCCATGTTCTTGTTTGAAAAGTTGGTTAATTGTGGAAAAAGATTTATTTGTTTGATGTATTGGAACGCTAGGAAACAATGGGTAAAGTCGAATTCTGTAAGTTCAATGTTTTTCACTTGATTAATATATTTATACGAGTTTCATCCACTAAATTTGGGCTGTTGGTAGTAGATTATGAAATTTGGACAGCAGATAAGTAGGTGCGTTAATACCAGAAACAATGGGTTGCATATCATTACGTGGTCTATGAATCTTAGGCAAGCAATACATTCTAGGTAGTGCCGTATTGGATACCGTCAATCGAAACCAAAGAGGGCCATCCACAACTCTGTTGCATTATAATACAATTCGTCAAAAATACAAGATCCCGAAATTGAATGTAAAACAGCAATTGCCATGGAAATAAAAACTTCACAAATATCACGCTAACTTCTAAGTGACAGTTTTGTCTTTAAATTTTTGCAATAAGTTCGTGAAACAAGATGCTCACTATCGAACAAAAATGTTTTATTGGCAACTAATGTAATCGCTCATGCGGAATCGGCAGAAACAATGGGCCAAGTATCAATTGCCTTAAGCTTGGGTTTTTAGAGCAGAGGTGTTTTACAAACACAATAACAAGGAGCATATTAAAGAAGTTTCAACGTGCAAGTAGTGATCTAGTCCAAAGAAAAGGGAGGTCTGGGCCAAAGAGAATAATGCAGAATCATTAAAACTACAGCAGGATCCTGAACCAAATCAAGCAATCTCCAAAGAGGAGCTTGTGAAAGACTGCTACTAAAACGAGCCTAAATAAGGAAACTGCACGCTTAATTTCTAAAGACATTGGTGCATTTTCGTATAAAATTCAGACATTTTATAAGTTAAACATTGCGGATAAGTAGTTACGTGTGGAATATAGCGCCCGTGTCCTAGTCACGCAATATGAGGACTAAGGTTTCTGCCAAACGTATGGTTCTCATTATCAGGGCGCGTCAACTGACGGTCATACAGCTTTCTTGGATTCGAAATACCACAAGAAATTCTAAAAGCACCTATTCAAGATGAACGAGTAACATTTTGGTGAGCAGTTTTTGGGCACGGAATTTTGGACCCTTACTACTTTAAAGATCAGGGTCACAATGTAAATCAAGAAATGTATAGGCAAAGGATTGAATTTACCTTTGTATATATGTATACACAATTCTTGTTTGATATATTAATAATAAATTCAGTTTTGAGTTTCGGTATGCGTTATTCATTGTCATACTGTAAAACCGTCCTAGTTGAAGTAATCGTTTTAGGAAGAGCATCTTTGGAACCTGAATCCTAAGAGTTCTATAACTGAAGAAAAATAATTCTCTTTATTTAATGTGACTAATTGATTGCCTTCACCTTTTTTGAGATAAAAACAAATTTATTTTTCAGATCTTTAACAATTCAAAGTTCTGAATGATTTAAATTAAATTTTGACTCCTGTTGGATATTTTCCGAAATCTGGCTTGTCTAACATACTTTGTGCAATTTTTATCGAATGATTTAATCGAACTTATACGCCAACTACGGTTTTAACCAACGGAGGTTTGTTAAAATTACGATTATATTTCAAACTTTTATTTAACCAATCTATTTCTTCTTTGCTAAAAGTCTCAGAATATTTGTTAATAACAATATTTTCGTTTGTGACATTACCCTTTTGCTTGACCTGTTTGTTGAATCTACATAATTTTGACAATTTCTTCTGATGAATAAATAAATCTTTCAGCAACAATTTTATGACTAATGACCTCATTCAAGTGATCCATGTAATCCATCCAGCATAGCTATTGAAACGCGTTCGGTGATTTTTAATTTTTTTGTTGTACGTGGATGTACTTTGTTTGTCATTGGTCCTTCCACAGTTCCAGTGTTTTTAGGGACATAGGATATTATGCTCACCAATTACGTAAATAGTAAAAAAAAATGTTATAAGGTATTTATTTTATTCCATTGTTTATGACAAAACAATCAGTTGATGAAAATATTAAAAAAAATGTTTTGTACAGGAATACAAGAGAAAACGCAACCATTTTTTTAGTTTCATTATTCATGAGGCAAATCATATTATTTAGAAACAGCATTCTTTTTACAATAGTCACAAGAGTAAAGTTGTACTTAGTTTTGGAAATAGGTATTAAACTAAAAGATGTTTTAAATGGTATTCGAAAAAACTAACTGACCGTTTTCTTGAACGCACTGATACGTTAAATTCTAGGACTTCTTTTTGGAATTATTATAATTATTTCCGTCGTTATCTTTGTCAGTTTTCTGTGCATTTTGTTGGAAAAAATGTTTTAGGTCAAAACCTAGCTAGTACTTGAGTGGCAACAACGTCTGCTCAGGGGATTTTCCTCATACACATGTAGCGGCATGATCACTGCGTATTTGTACATCATGGCTCAGTTCTTAAGTTTTCAGACTCTATTACTCTGTTGGGTATGACTGTATCTTCAAATCTCTCATGGGTTGACCATCTTCTGTCAGCTACCAAAACAGCTGCTCGTAAAATAGGCTTTTTGTACAGATCTAAGCAGTACGTTACCTCTCGACAACTCCTTCTGCTGTATAAGGCCCAAATTCGGCCTCATCTGGAATATAATTCTCACCTCTGGGTTAGTGCTCCCCAATACGCTCTCGATATCGTTGATCGTATTCAAAAGTGAGCGATTAGGCTTATACATGACCCGTCCATAACTTCTCACATACAGTCCCTTGAGCATAGAAGGATGGTTTCAGTTCTATCTTTGTATTATCGTTATTACAACGGCTATTGTGCTGCTGAATTATATTCTTTGATACCATCTCGGGCTATCTTTTCGAGAAACACTCGGTTCGCTCATTTACATCATCAGTATGCAGTACAAATCTCCACTTGTCGTACCAAACGGGCGCAATTCACATTTTCTACACGGCTTCTAATCTCTGGAATGATCTCCCTAGATCCTGTTTTCCTCTCACTTATGATATGAGAAAATTTAAGGTGGCTGTTCATAGGCATCTATTGGCAATTCATTATCCCTCTATCCATCCTCCTAAGTGTTCCTGAGTGCTTTGGCACGATAGGCCTAATTTAGCCTGTTCAGGTCCACAATCATAAACAAAAATGTGCAGCTATTTAGGCAAATGCTGGGCCAGTAACTTCCTGCTCAGAACCCTAACCCTGTTCTTTCCGATACTATCCCTGACCGCACGTATCTTTAATCCCATCATACACACATCTTAATGTATGTATGTATATCGGGAACCCATGGCTATGGCTGAAGGGGCTTGGAAAGCACAAGACGACGTCCTCCCCCTTGGAGAGGGGACGGTACCGTTCCTTTGCACATGTTGTGTGCGCTACGGTGTACCATTACCCAGGAGTATAAATGGGAATTTTTTTGAAACATCGTTCAATGGCGCCTTGCGTCGAATCGCCCTCATTTTGGGTATGTCCTACTTCTAAAAATCATAGTTATTCTCATTTTGTACTTGACAGCAGCATAGATCCAAAAGACATACATAAATTGGTTTTTATTCTGTTCCGCACAATTGTCAGGATAAAATAATACTTCTCTCAAGCTTTCATGGCCTTTAGTTTCAATAAATTTCGTAACACAACACAACTTTTCAACAGTATCATATGTTCCACGAGATGCTATGGCTTCATGCCACATATAACAATATCCTTGTTTTTTGCAGCATTATATATGTACAGTAGCTTTCGTCAGTACAAGCCATTAGTTTATCTTCTTTTTTGTGTCACATCGCAGCTTTGTTTAATAATTTATTTTCCATTTCTTTTTCCCATCGTAGTAGATTATGAATTTTGATAATTAACACATAGACCACACTGATCTTTTTTAGGTATGTGGAAACCTAAATTATGAATATCCATAGAGACAATAATTCACGGAGAGGTATTTGATCTTTTTCTTTACAGCCATCACCGTACATTCTGTACATTATATATATATATATATATATATATATATATATATATATATATATATATAGTATGGTGATTCTTGAAGAACCCCCCCGTACTTCAGGAAATGGTAGATCTAATCACTTTCATATAAACGTAACTCCAATAGTGTTCCGTTTGCGAGATACAGGGTGTCAAAGTTACAAAAAAGAAGTTGATTCCTGAAATATCTGGAAAAAAGGTATTTTTCTAATTCTTGCCGTAATAAATAGGGATATAGAGTATATTGCTTATAGGTTATTAATACGTTTTTATTTTTAACTCAAACGGCTGTAGAACGTTTTAATACCTAATTTCTACGCCAATGGAGTAAATTTACTTTTTTATTAAAATTTGAAACATTGATGTTTTTCAAATAAAAAAGGTATACTATGTATAATTCGATAACTTTAACAGTTTCTAAGATTTCCAGTTTTATTGCCTAAGCAGGTTATTATTATTCTGTAGTATTTGGGAAACATCAACACGTGAAAATCAGTATTTCGGGAAGAATACACATAACTTGAGGAAATGATAGATCTAATCATTTTAACAAAAAACTGTCATATAGATACAGGGTGCCAAAGTTAGTACTTGCCTAAGCAGTTGGTAATAAATACTAAAAATGCAAATATCTTAGAAACAGTTAAAGTTATCGATTTATACATAGTGCACCTTTTTTATCTGAAAAGCATCAAGGTTTTGTGTTTTAATAGAAAATGCAATTTTGTCCATTGGCGTAGAAATTAGGCACTAGCCCTTGCGTTCTACGCCACTGTACATAATCAAAACGTATTAATAATCTAAAACCTATGTACTTTATATCCCTATTTGTTATACCAAGAATAATAAAACTACTTTTGTTCGTTTTGGAGATATTTAAAAAATCAACTTTTTTGGTAACTTCACGCCCTGTATTTCGAAAACGAAGCATTATTGGACTTAAATTTACATGAAAGCTTTGTGTTAAAATGATTAGATCTATTATTTCCTGAAACACGGGGGATTCCTCACGAATCAGCCTGTATATAGGGAAGAAGAATTTTTTCTAGTGCGGTGGCTCTTTACCATGTCATAGAAGTTGATGTGAAATTTCACAGATTGTTTTTGTTTATCACTTGTGTGCGTTTTTACAGTCTGTCTACACCCATTGCCTTTACCTACCGTTACAATGGCCCTTCGGTTTATTTTGAGTATTGGTATAGGACTGCTCTGCGATTCTCTGGCTTTCCATAACGTTTTATTTCCATGTACAGGTTGTCCCATTTTGGTTGTCCTCGCAGGGTATCTCAGTTATTAGCAAAGATACAGAGATGCGGTTTTCGCGAACGTTGGCTACTTTTTTGTGAAACGAAAAATGACACAAACATAATTACTCTAGCTCTTCTCATTTTTGAGATACAGGGCGTTTTTGAAAAAGTTGCATTTTGAGACAGCCCCCGTATCTCAGCTATACGATAACTTATAGAAAAAGTGAAAAGTGTTCTTTATATAATTTTTTCCGTAGAATGCAGTGCTGTTTTCAGAATGAGTATACGGGGTCAGGTCAAAAAGTTATCGGGATCAACTTCATTTTTTTTAAATGGGACACCCTGTCTATTTTCTCATAATTAAATTTCTCTTGTTCTAAGCACTTCAAATATATATAACAATTATCACTTATTTTGATAAATAGCGTGGTATTTTGTATTATTAACTGAATTTCTTAGTAGGCTTTGAATTCGTAATCTTCTATTGTTTTTTTTTGTGCCTAATATAGAAAACCATCATTATGTAATTATATGTCATTGAAGAAGATACAAATTTCGGCAAAATAATTTATTTTATTTCCAGAATTGTTGATTTGAAACTCATATAAATATTGGATGTATTTATTTATAAATTTAGAGACAAACGAAAATAAGAAGAATTAAAATTTTATAAATATTGCTCAATTTGCTGGCCATTATGGTCAAGACAAATCCTACATCTCCGAAGAATTTCTTGAATGGATCTTAATAAAAATAGGGGTCTTAAACGTAGTTCTTCAAAGGCTTCTCTTGTAGCATTCATCAAAGCTTCTTGAGTTTCATACTGTCTTTGATGAATTTTATTTTAAGGTAGCCCCACAAAAAAATCTAAAATTGATAGGTCTGGGGACCTTGCTGGCCAATTAACTGGTCCATTGTTACCAATCCAATGGTTTTGAAACATTGTATTGAGGTAATCTCTTACTAGTCTTGCATTGTGGCAAGGTGCCCGTCTTGCTGAAAATAAACCTCTCTTAGCTGGGCTAAGGAATATCATCAATCAATTCTGGAAGGCAAATGTCCAAAATTTCCAAATATCGTTGATGGTTCAAATTGCCTTCAAACATGTAAAATGTTAATCTGCCTCCTAAAATGAAACAGGACACATTGAACCCAAACCTGCCTTGCTGCTGACGGATCACGGTAACATGCCGATTTTCGTTAGACCAGAAACGATTCGTTGCACGATTGTAAATTCCGGCGGAGCTTATATGGCTTTCATCCGACCATATAACTAAACGACCAAAATTACCATTTTCTTCACTTTTCTGAATATACCATCTACAGAAATCGATACGCAATTGAGCATCACCCGGATGCAAGTGGTGGATGACTTGAGGTATATATGGTTTATAATGGTATTTTTTAAATATTTTTGATACTTTCGTTTTTGAAATGCCCACCGATTCTTCTATTTTTCTGCAAGACGTATAATTTTCGTTAACAGTGACCTCTGCAAGGACATTTATTTCATTATTTTCTTCGTTTTCTTTTCTATATGTTTTGGCGCGTGGCCTTTCAAACGATCCGTGATTTTCCAAATTTTGTTTTAACCTAATGAATGTTTTTTTACACGGTTGCCTTCTTTCCGGAAATCTATAATATTCACATTTTATTTAACTCAAATGATGACTAACATTCCAGTAAATATAAATACCTTTCAAAATATATTTCCTTCGATTGCTCTGCATTAAAATTTGTTTGGTAATAAACCCCAATCATATCTAATTTCTCATAGTTCTCGTACCCTAAATTATTCGCCATGGTTTGAAACTTTGTAAAATTCAAAATAACGAAAAGAATATTGAAAACTTTACTAACAATAAGGATCTCAACAATCAACAAATTTGCAAATATTGACAAATGTCAAAAAATGAAGTTGCCATGGTAAAACAATTGCAGTACCAAAGGCCACTAACAAATCCAGTTAATAATTTGAAATACTGCGCTATTTGTATAAAAAATGATGAATGCTATACATATTTGAAATGCTTAGAACAAGAGAAATTTAATTATGAGAAAATAGACAGGGTGTCCCATTTAAAAAAATGAAGTTGATCCCGATAACTTTTTGACCTGACCCCGTATACTCATTCTGAAAACAGCACTGCATTCTACGGAAAAAATTATATAAAGAACACTTTTCACTTTTTCTATAAGTTATCGTATAGCTGAGATACGGGGGCTGTCTCAAAATGCAACTTTTTCAAAAACGCCCTGTATCTCAAAAATGAGAAGAGCTAGAGTAATTATGTTTGTGTCATTTTTCGTTTCACAAAAAACTAGCCAACGTTCCCGAAAACCGCATCTCTGTATCTTTGCTAATAACTGAGATACCCTGCGAGGACAACCAAAATGGGACAACCTGTACATTAGATTGCTTTTCGTCTGTCTTGACTTTTGTACAGAATCATTTTCTCTTTGTTCATTTAAGTATTGTAAATATTTCTTTTACACTACAATTACAAAACTTGGTCACTATCAATAACTTATTAGATTATTAAGTACCTTCGAAATGTTTAACGTCACCTGTGTTTACTGAAATTCATAATGTTGATGGACGCTTACACGGTAACTGGCTATTATCTTTTCAAATTCATTTCAAAAACTTTTATTTCAATCAAAATTTAACAATTTACAAACACAAACATTCAATAATTATACGTTGGAAATTACTTCCTTCTTTTTCTTTTTCTTTTTTTTTGTTTTTTAATTTTTTTTTTTATTTTTTTATTTGTTTTATTCTGTTGCTGTCGTAGCGCTAACGATATCAATTTTATATCACATCGCCATTTAAAGAAACAAATAATATTCTTTAGTGGTGGTATGTTGTGTATAAGTTCATTGAATCGACACCTCTTACAAGCAAACTAACCTAAGTCCATATTCCAGAAGAGCCTATAGATGCATACAATCCTATGGATAATTTACCTTTGTAAAAACGATGGGGCTGATAAGATACTTTGATATTCGTGAATTTGAAGGACACCTAATTTAAAATACGAACTTAAGATGGTTTGCAGTTAAATGCGTAGGCTGTATTATAAATTACCATAAATGTCTCAATTTCAGACAAAGTATGGACATAGGATACTTTTGCACAAAACCCACAAAAGTACTACTTATCAATTTTGCAATGCACTTCATTAGAGAAAATATAATAGTTTAAATCATTAACGTTATGCACCCCCAAATACCGGCAAACATCAGTTAAACATTTTTCATATTAAATGTTAACTTCCATATTTAGTTGAAACATAACTACGTATTTATGTATGAAAATGTAAATTTTCACCATTATTATACATATTGAAATGTTTATCTTTTTTGTGTTTTTATGGTGTATTTGTATATTTAAGTTATACAATCTAAACGTTTGGATAACACTTACACGTATCTTCGTCAGTAGTAACATTATATGTCATTTTTCAAAATTGTTAAAGATGTTGAAACAAGTTTCTGAAATTTGAAAAATTGAAAACGCAAATATAAGCTTGGTATAAATACAACGGTTTGGTAAACGTATAAATGCAACTATGGAATATAATTCAAGTAAAGAAAACCTAGATCATTAATGAATTAAATATTGTTATATTGCCTTGAAGATGACAAATCAGAACACCCACTAGCGGTCGAAGGCTAACACTGCAAAACGTCATACCAATAGAAAAAATTCAACAAAATTTAATCAAATCATGATGTATGTAAAGTTGTGAAAAACTTTAATATGAAATTGATAAAGGTATTCACAAATACAAACTTAACATCAATTAAAATAATCCAGTCCTAACAAAGAAATAGCTTTGTTAATAAATGCAAGTGCTATCTAACAATGAAAACATAATGTAGTCTAGGGTCTAGGAAAGAGCACAGCAACAAACCTAGACATGCCAAAAGCTACAGTTAAAATTAAGGCGTACCATTGTGCCTTTTTTTTTTAATTATAAGATGCCAAAACTTATTTTATCGGAGATGTTTTTCTTGTCTATTAAAATTATTAGGGTTTTGTAAATAAATGCGAAAGATTTTAGGGGGTGGTTGTCGAAGTTATTTTGTGAAAAAAGTCCCTATAAACGTAGGTCGAAATATGCTTCGTTTACATTTTTTATTTAATTCTATTAATTATCTCAAAGGAGTTTTAAAGATATTGAGTCCGTTTTGCAAAACGTTTTGGGAATATTTCTAAAACGTTTTATTATTGAATACAGTAACATTAAACCAAAACAATAATACAAAACATCAGTAATGAAATAACTTTAAATGGGCGCAAATCTGCAACAGGTGTTCAAAATGACCTCCCTCACATGTGACACAAGAGTCAGCTCTTCGCCTCATTGACTGTCGTATTCGTTGAAATATTCCTACTGTATTTCTCATTGTCTCACAGACGGCTGTAATTCGATTCCTAAGGTCTTCAACAATTTCGGCGGGGTTGTAGTAAGCTAATGACTTGAGAAAACCTCAAATGCAGAAATGTAAGCATGTAGTTCAGGAGAGCGAACTGGCCAATGAGGTGTACCTCCCCTACCTATTCAACGATTTGGATATACTGCATCTAAGTGAAGACATACTTTTATGCCAAAATGGGCTGGAGCACCATCGTGCATAAACCACAAATTTTGTCTGAGGTGAAGAGCAATTCCTCCTGTGCAGGAAACTCTTCCTGTAGGAAGTGATGATAAGATTCGCCATTATATATAATGGGAGGAATATTAAATGATCATCAAGTACTCCAAGCCGCACGTTTACTGAAAATGATGTTGAAAATGAGCTTAAAAGATTCCATGTGGATTTTGATCATCCCATAAGTTATTGTTATGACCATTGGTAAAAAACTAGGCGCGGTAGGAAGTGTAGAGATAGTACACGTGGAAAATGAAACTGACACAATTGCTACTCTTTTAGAATTTTAAATACGGTGAAGTTGCGTACATTCAATATGTTGGAAATTGTTATTAGACATTTTGACGAGATGGTTGTATTTTATATACATTGACAGCAACCTACTAGATAACGTACCAATAGAAATTAAAAATATACGATTTGCGATAAAGTGTTTTATTTTTTGCTCAAAAACGGTGCGTCCTGCGAAAAAATTCAAGAAACCAATTAAATTCAGAATTAATGGCGGATTTCTACAAAAATATAAAACGGGAAAAATTCAGTGGCGCACCCTTCTTTTATATCAAAAAAGTTGTGGCATTTTAGCACGAGCGCCACTGGTGCAAATAGAAATATTCGGATCACCCCAAAGAATGCACATTTATCCCTCCAAAGCTTTTTACAAATTCTTAAAAACTTTGAAATAATTAATAAAAATAAATAAAAAATTAAAATTGAAACGCTCTGTACCTCGTAAACGAAGGATATTTCGCCTACATTACTAGGAACTTTATTTCACACCTTCGGCAATCACCCCCTAAAATCTTTCGCACTTATTTACAAACACCCTGTATATCTCAATAGCTTCATGTTGTAAACGAACACAATAATGAGTTTGTCTTGACTTTAAATTATTGAAGGCATGGTCAGCAACCGCACATTTCTCTCGTTGATCTAATCTACAAAATCTTTGCTGTTTTTTACGTCTTGTATCAAAGATGCGTTTTGTGGTTCCAATGTGTACTTTGCCACAGGAATAATATAACTTATATACTCCGGAAGATGACGATAGGTTTGAAACATATTTAGGTGACTTTAAATGTTCTTTAATTTTTCTTGTAGTTTTAAAAACAGTCGTAACGCCATTACTAATTAGGATTTTTTCAATTCTATCTGTAACATTAGTTATAAAAGGAAGAAAAGCAGTACCACTTTAAGTACTGGTTCTTTTAGGTTAAGTTTAGCAAATTTAATAATATTATTAATATCAGTAAGTGAATATCCATTATCTTGTAAGGATTTTGTAAAATATTTATACTTATCTTTCAAAAATTCAGGATCACAAATCCGTTTTGCTCGATCCACTAAAGATTTAATTACACCAATTATGAATTAGTAGTTTTAGATATTAATATGTCATGAAATGGTAAACTTCTATTAGTTTCTTTTCCCATGTTAAACTGGAGGCTAGGATTTATACCATTTACAAAAATTAAAAACTCATGTTGTGCTTCTTCTCATGTCTCCAAATAATAAATGTGTCATCTACATATCTATACCCAGGTGAACGCTTTTTATGTGCATTTCGTAACGCTAATGTTTCAAATTTGTCTGTGTAAAAATTAGCTATAACAGGACTAAGAGGACTACCTATTGCTATACCATCAAGCTGTTGATAGAACTTATTATTCCACTGATAATAAGTCGTAGTAAGACTGTGCTGAAAAATAATGGTTATATCAATGCAAAAAACTTCATTATGGACCATGTCCTCAATGTTAAGATGTGAAATTTCTCTAAAAGATAAAATAGAAATAAAGAATTATCCTCTATGGATGGCTTTCTTTAACAACCAAGGTGATGGGTAACATCCAAAGGTAGATGGTAACATGATTGTAATGGAAAAGGTCTGTTTCCTTATTGTTTGTTAAAGAACTATTAGGTATACATACGTATGTACATGTTTATTTAAGGTGATTGTAGTTAGGAGAGTTGCTAGCATATATTCAGGTATTTGCACTAACAAAACAAAATTATGTGAGAGATTGTGATTACACCAGGAGACCCTAGAGACACTGATTTTGTCGAAGTTATCAGGCAGTACAGAATGCTTCGATTTGCAACACCAAAACATAATTCTTTTTGTTTTTGTGAAATTTGACAAAAGAAAGTGCTTTGTGCAATCAGTTGGAATAAACACGATTTACTTCGTTGCAATATTCCATGGTTTACCAAATCCTTCATTTTTATTAGATAATTATTTAGAAGATTATCCGCTACGTGCCTAATAGGTTCAGGAGCACGCAACGTTAATAATTAAACAGCTTGGAAAGAGTAAGTACAATTTGGTGGCGGATGATTATACCAAAAATTTAATGGAGAATAAGAACTAACAATAATGAATGCTGTTGGACAAAGGTCTGTTGACATCATTTTACCTTCAGAAAGCAATCAACTTCAAAGGTAACCAACTAAAAAACTTCTGGCGTTACATTGAATAGACACAATAACTATTTTATTAATATTTACACAGGTGGTTGAAAATATTTACATTGTACTTGAAACGGGTTCAATGTCTATAGGGTGTATGTCTGTGGTAAGAAAATTTTAAAGCAAACATTTTCTCTAAGAAAACATGGTACGTAAAACCATTAAAATTATAAAGTACATGGGAGAGTCGTCCGGTACCGGACACCTTAGCTTTTTTTCAGAAACAAAATTAGGTTTACCTGAAATGTATCCGGAGTCATAAAACAACTCTTCAATACGTCACATACGTACACTATAAAGTGTGTATTGAATTATTTGCTTTTAGATATTGATGTTGTACCCAAAAAAAAAGTTCTTGCAAATTACCATTTTCAAGAAGTGGAGGGTGGTATCGGACACAAAAAAATTATTTTTAATATAAAAATCAAACAAAAATAACAAAATAACTACAAAATTACTTAGGTCACCAGATCTGTTGATACTTTTGCCCGTATAACGTCTGGCTATCACTGTCTGGTACTTTTTCTGTGAATAAGCATAACATAGGTACTTTTGATTTTGAACAGTCACACGGACACACGGAAACACGGACACACGGACACGCGGACACACGGACACGCGGACACACGGACACACGGAGACACGGATACACGGACACACGGACACACGGACACGCGGACACGCGGATACGCGGACACACGGACACACGGACACACGGGCACACGGATACACGGGCACACGGACACACGGACCCACGGACACACAGACACACAGACACACAGACACACAGACACACAGACACACAGACACACAGACACACAGACACACAGACACACAGACACACAGACACACAGACACAGACACACAGACACACAGACAGACAGACACACAGACACTCACACACACACACACACACACACACACACACACACTGCTCACTCGCTCACTCACTCACTCACACACACTCACACTCACACTCACACTCACACTCACACTTACACTCACACTCACACTCTCTCTCACTCACACTCACACTCACCCATCCACTCATGCATCCACCCGCCCATTAAGTGGGAAAGTTAAACACCGAAAATATGACGAAATTAATATTCCTAATCTTTACTGAAGAATGTACTAGGAATTTGTAGTCAAATACTGATGTGGTTAACGCTAATTGGAACATGATGAACAAGTTGGTATCTTAACTTTCTTTCATAAGTCAGGTTACCTACCGATTTTATTTCGATAATACGAAGTTGCTGCTTCGCTGGTTTTCTTGGAGAAGCAATACCGTGGGTCCCGTGTCAATGCGATCTTAAAGAGCCATTAGTTAATGCGCATTACGTGATATTTCTGTTGGTGGCTAGATCCCAGCCCAAAAATGCAATTACGAATACAGCAACGCATAGTATTGTGTGGTATATTTTGGAGCGCTGCTCAAAACTCCGCTTCCTCTTCCCCGCGTGGGTTTTACGGTTGATGTTTGGTGTGACTGCTGGTATGTCTTTTGATGAGTATCAGAAAAAAGCCCTTATGTGTATTTTGTTACTGTTGATAATAGTGATATCACTGTTCGGCAGTAGAATAGGATTCTAATATCATGAGGCGATACAGGGCAGACAGGACGTGGGAACCTCGTGCATTCCATAAGGTTGGATAAACACAACCGCTGTTCACACACGTAGCACAATCGGAGTTGAGTGAATCCACTGGAGTAGTTATGTACTGCGCACTTAACATAAAGTGCCGCCGCCATGCAACAATGCTGTGTATAACGGAATCCCTCACACCGGTAACTCTGCCCGATGCCGGAATTCCGGCTCAAGTCTTTGACCGGGTGTGGGACAATCCCCCAGCGGTTAAATCACTAATTACCATTGCTTGAAGGTCAAATAAATGATGGCACAATTCCTCCAGAGACCCCTTCGATAATTTGGTAAATATGTATAAAACCGTATCGGGAAATAAGGAACGCAAGACAAATGCGAAATCTGCTATAGGATTAATTGAAAAACTGACTACTGGGAAACTGTACCCTGTCCCTTTGATCACGATGCGAAAGCGAGCCCCGTATTCTACATTCTGGAGATAATTTAGCCAATAACGAAGACCATCAGTTACACCTACTACCAAAACCAAAGTAGTAGACGATGTTCCTTTACACGATTTTCGTAGTCAGTAGAAGGAGACGTGTTAGCAAATGGTAATGTCCAAATTTTAGAATACAGAAACGTGAAGAAAAAGCTTTATTATACAATTAAATGATTTGACAACGTACTATTTAATGATTCTTTTATTTTGTCACGTCCCATAACAAACTCAACAGATTAAATAATATTAAACACGTTTAACAAATATTTAGTCACATTACAGTATCGAAACAAAGTGCCAAAAACTTGATATGAATTTATAACTAAAAGCAAGACACATATCAATTGAAGATCTACGAAGAATGTACTTAAAAAATTGCAATTGCGGGAATTAAAACAGAAGAATAAGTTTAAGAGAAACTTAATTTTAACATGATCTTTATTGATTACTTGTGAATTTGTTTGGCTGGTACAAAGTAAATTGGAGAACTTATACTGAGTTATTTTTCTGTGGAAGTTATCTCAAGGAACTTAAGTGAACTAACTCTTCGATTCTGTATTGAAGAGTTCATTAGGGAAGTTTTCAAAATTTTTGTTGGGTTTAATTTAAGTTTTCTTCCTATTATATCTTACACACTGGATATGATTTAAGGTAATGTATATAATACGTTTTTTTTTGTAGGTAAAGTTTCATCGAAAATCCTGGGGTTTGGGTAACTTCACTTCTTGGGTCTGTTTGAGAATCTTAGCGTGTTGTCTCCAGATCCCGGATGGGTATCCCATGGAGTTGTAGGAGTATTTTGCGGAATTTATATGTTGATATTTGAATGGAGTTACTTCATCTTTGGGGTAATACACAAGGTCAGGTAGGTGTGCTGTAAGATGATAAATTCTCATTTAACCCCTACAACGCTCAGGAGGTTCGTAGGGTGTCGAACTCTGTTCAGTGTTCTTCTTAAAGGTCTCGCTAGATGAAAAACCACCGTAAAATTTTTACCCTTGATGGGTGTGCTCTTCCATGGTTAAGAATCTTTTGGTTCAGTTTAGTTGTCGGAACAAAATGGGAGTGTTTTAATTTTTTTGGATTAATATAAATTCTCCAATGGCCTGATGAATTAGACAAGTTCCAAAGTGTAGTTGATATTTGCTTCAACGGACGGGTTAACCACCCAGAAATTGCCGCTTCGGAGTGCCTACTGAACGATATTCAGAGAGCTGTTATGCTGTTGAATATCATGAGTAAAGAATATGAACAGTACCTTGAGAGACGCGCGGTAGTGGTAAAATCACGTACACATCCGTGCAACTTACCTATTCTAATTCGTACAGTAGGACCTGATAGATAAGATGATAAGAGCATCATAAACTAGGAAACATACCTATGGCCTGGATATTGCGAAGAATGGCCCAGAAAGCAGGGTTACGTCAAAAGTTGTATTTAAAAATAGCGCGAAGCTACAGTAACGGTAGTTAAAACTTGTAGGTCTTTCAGTCAAAAAATTTAATAAAGCATTCTAAAGCTAAATAGGGTACCATCGTGTAGTACTTTAATGACTTCTGGCTAGGACCCGCTCAGTCGTGTCCACTTACAGAATTTGTCATTTCTGGAAGAAACTACTATGTCTAAAAACTCTCATGCAAGGATAATTACCCTTAGTATTGTAACAGTGCCTGAACCATTTAGTTGAAGTGCGAGTGTCGAATGCTCATTTAACTGTTTGCAGTTCCGTCCTCCACAAGAAAATATTTATAAATGCAGTAAAGCAACGTCCGTTGGGTAAAAATAACCCCGCGCGAGGTTCCGATTTTTTAAATTTCCAGCGCGTAATATTTTAATCTTTGTCGCGTATAGCCCTCGTTGCAGTTCAGGTTTTAACCGCCCGGAGCGCCCGTTATCTCTGCTGTTAAAACAAAGCGTCGACAATCTTACGTTCGCTGGTTAGCTTGTGATATTTGTGATTGTGCTTTGAGATTAATGTATTTACTATAACATTAAGCTATGTGATGTCGACTAAACGTAAACGTGCAGCTTTGTCAATTACAGACAAACTTAAAATATTGGAAGCGCTAGAACGTGGTGTAAGTAGGTAATTGAGTGCGGCAGCACAATGTTGGCACCTTTACGAATTCAGACATTAAAAGGCATAGTCAAACAACAAAAGATTATGCTTCCAAACTAGACAGTAAAGATGGGAGTGCCAAAAAAAAATCTATGAAATCAGCAAACAATCAGGAGTTGGATTCGACAATGTAGACATCCTAATTTTGAAGCTACAAATGGCTGGCTTCAATGCTTTAAATCTAGTCATGGGATAAGGGACCTAGACATACACGGTAAAATTTTTAAAGCATTTTACAAGACTGGTGGTTTCGAACCAAAGAACATTTATAATGCGGACGAAACAGGTCTTACCTGGAAAAATCTGCCAATCAAGTCCCTTGTATCAAACAGGGAAACTGCAGCACCTGGATACAAAGCCAGCAAAGCCCGCATTACAGGTATGGTTTGGGCTAACTTTATTGGCGATCACAGGCTAGATGTTTTAAGTGCATAAGCAAGCTGCATACAGAAATCAAAACAATTCCTGGATAGACACAAAGATTTTTGGCGACTGGTATGAGAGTGTTTTCATCCCAAAAGTTAAAAATCAACAAAAAAAAACAGGGTCAACCGGAAAAGTGCTCTTACTTATAGATAATGCACTATCTCATCCGTCAGACGTAGTTTTGAGGTCACATAATGGCAAGTTTAATGTTCTGTTTCTATCGCCAAACGTGACGTCCTACAACCAATGAACCAGGGTGTGGTAGAAACATTTAAACGTTTCTATATAGAGCAGTTGCTTCAAGTGTTGCTTCTAGAAATGGAGAATAGTGAAGAATCTGTGCTAAGTACTTACAAGAAATTGATTTTAAAAGACGCAGTCTACATGGCGGTGGAGGCTTCGGCCTCCTTAAAAGACACCACACTTGAAAAATCATGGAAATAGCTGTTTCCTAAACCACAATATCCACAAGAAAGTGGTGATCGCGATCCAGATAATCTACAGGGAAGTGATGGTCCCAATCAGTTAAGGGGAATGATCAAGGAAGCACCAGGCTTTGAGGAGTGTGACAACGCCAACATAGACGATTGGCTAAATTACGTCGCCGAGGACCCTGGATACCAGATTCTTTCTGATGAAGAAATTGTACAGCAAATAAAGAACGACAATCGGGAAATAGAAGAGGGGGGGGAGGATGGAGAAGATACTGAAGTAGAAGATGATGTTCCAACCCACGATGAAGCGTTTATCTGTCTGGAAAAAGCTATGAAGTGGCTCGAGCGTCAAGCTGAGTGTGACATTATTCAGCTTTTGTCCTTAAAACGACTAAGATTTGGCTGCAAAAAAACGTGTCAGTGGTCTCAAGCAAAAAAATATCTGATTTGTTTTTTTGCAAAAATAAAATGTGTTAAACTCTATTTGTTTTTTTATCTTTAGAAAATCCTTTATTCACGGTATATGTATTAGGAAAGAGTTGAGTTATACGATTCGTATTAGAGCATGTAAGTACTACTGTACTACTCTGTTACTACTACATGCACAGTTTCTATTACATACATCTATACTTTAGGGCTACAATTTAGTCGAAATCGGTTATCCGGATTATCAATCATCCGAACACTGCCGTGCATCAATTAGTCCGGATAATCGATGCTCTACTGTATACGGTTAAGAATGACAAGACCTACAACAGTGATGTATAATTTGTGCAATCATTACAATATTTCCAGTTATTAGAAAACTGCTTTACGGTAATTGTGATTGTATTTAATAAAATAAGAGAATTTTCTTAAAATTAAATGATGATAAACATAATGAAAAAAGTAGTTTGTCCACCAGGACAAACTTACAGCTCATTTGTAATTAAAAGGAACATGGCTAATTGAGAACTTGTGTGCATATTCTGGTAATGTGTAACGTGAGAACTTAGTTTTAGTTGTTAAAGACTTTAATATACTGTATTACACATTTGTGAAATATGTAACTAACAAAAGTAAAAGTATTGTTTGAAAAACAGAATAAATTCATGAAAATTGAATCTTGATGTGACAGCTGCTGTTAAATTCTTAAAATCTCGAATATAAATTGAACTCTAATAAGGAAATAAGACAATTTCAAGAAGAAATAATCTAATTTCTTTCACAGTTTGGTATGAAATGATTAAAAAGTCGTTTTCTAAAAACGTTTAGTTAAAGTAATGATTAAAGTTTTTCCCTATAATAGTGCGTTACGACTTTGTATTATCCTCGTACGATACACGCTTTTTCAATCATTTAATGAGATTGACTTTTTCACGACAAATACAATAGGGCATTCAAAGGTAAAACAAACAATGGTAACACAACACCTACACTGTCACTGAAAAAAAAGGTGCTTTGTATGCATTTCCGACACACACTGCGTGAATCATTGTATTGTAGTGGTAAAGAAAGCTCTTTTAAACTGCCTTTATTTAGTAATGGTTAGTTTGATTTACTAACAAGTGTGACAATGTCAAAATTGTAATGCTAAGTAAGAATAAACTGTTTTCAAAATTACCTTTGTTTATGATTGTGTACAAGCTTTAAGTGTGAACTTCCTTATTCAAAAGTACAACTATTTACTAAATAGTTTGATAAATAATTGCATTATAATCGAAAATGTTTTTCTTCCTTTTTAGTAATAAAAGTGACAAAAGCTTGTAATGCAAAAAGTAAACGTCAGGATAATTTGCATAGACTTCCACAAATTATTCTTAAACAGACCGGGAGCTGGATAGACTTGAGTTTGCAAAATATGAGGACCGTATTTTGGCAATTGATATGAGTATAGAAAAGCTTGTAGATTAATAATCCGGATGTTGCCGGACACTTTATTGGTCCAATTTTTTTTATACCCCCTCACGCCATGTAGCGTGTCAATATAGTGAGCGCGCGCTATGAGCTAGTTTAATAGTTAATTTATCAATAATTTTTCGTTTTTTTTAATAAATAAATACAATAATAAGTTGCCGAATGATTATACAACAGAAATTATTTATAAAAAAATCATAAATTGTTAATAAAAAATTTATTTAATCAGAAAAATCAAAGATAAAGATATATACTTGAGAAAAAATACAAGTAATCACGGGTTTACGTTTTTACAATCATTCTTTTTTAAAATGAAACAATAATATATTGTCAAATGAAATTAAAACAGAAAAAAAAACATAAATTATTAATAAAAAATTATTTACTGAGAAAAATCGAATATACTTGAAAAAAATACAAATAATAATAATTGATGATTCATATTTTTAGTCATTATTTGTATATTATGGAGCTATTTGAATGATTATTTTAGTGATGATTATTGTTTTTTTTATTAATTAAAAGTAATAGTTGGTTGTCCAATGAAACTAAAACAGAAATTTATTAATAGCAATTAAAAATTGTAAATAAGAAATTTATTTTATGAGCAAAAGTAGTCATAAAAATCCATACCTGAAAGTAGTGCGAATAATCAATCAATGATTCATATTTTGACAGTCATTACTTGTACACTTGCATAACGAAATACAAGTTAAATTATGTTTTTTGCAATGACAAGCCATGGTGCGACAATGCGATGTACATTTACAGGGCTGTATCAAAGACTGTGGTAACGATGGCTTGGTCATTTGTCGTGGATACAGGTTTCCATTTCTCTCCTCATATCCAAATGAATTGTAATCAATAGTTTTAAGTTTATTTTGATCGGAATTTATCCATAGATAAGTTTGTACCGTAGCTCTTAATAAATGTAAATGCAAAGCATCAGACCTGCAAATGACTTTCATTAAATTTAAATCGAAGCCGATTTTTTTGTGAACTCAATTTAAATCGGAGTTCATCAACAGTCAATTTGTTTTTTGGAAAAAGATAAGTACAAACTGTTTCTAATTTTTTCAACTGTCCAGTACTTAGATGTAGATTTCCCAGTGGTTCTAGAGCTTCTTGTGCGAAATCCAGCGATTCAGTATTTAAACTTTTTTTTTGTGCCTATTCTACTCGTTGTATCGCAACCACTTATAGAGTGCAACGCTGGTAAAATTCGACAAGTATTTTCGCCAAGAGATTCAGCGGCCAAATGACATCCAGAATAATATTTCTTTTTATAGGAACAGTGAAACCATACACCAAGACAACCAAGACGTTCTAATTTATTCCAAAAATAAATGCCTAAGATGTAAACATCTGTATCAGGGCTTAGGATTATAACATGGGCACACTGAATTTTTACTGCATGAAAGATATGGCAAAACATCCTTGAATCCGCTTCTAAGTGGTTTGAATTCAATTCAAGTACCTCAGAAAATGAAGAACCTTGTAGTTTGAAACATTTTGTTGGATCATTAAATCCTCCACAAATTAACATTTCACAGTCTTCCTTTATTGTTGCGTATTTAGAAGCAGAAGTACAGAGAAATCGAACAAGTTGAAATTTATTTTCAGTACTCGAGAGAAACAATTTAGAATTTGTTGGAATTTGTGCATAACCGCTGGAAATAATGACATTTTTAACGACTCGACCTTTGCTCCGTAAAGTTGATTCCAGAAATTTTATCGAAATATTATCATATCTATCGAACACAATGTCTACTAGGTTCACACTTGGTTCCAAGAAAAGATTTATGATTCTTTGGAAGAATTCCGCAGCAAAATCTCCAAAGGTTTTAAATTTATGTATTTGAATTTGATGAACAAGTGCCATACCATCAACAATATAAATTTTTGGTGCATATAAACTTGAAACATCTTAACGAGACTTTTAAGCACATCCATGGTTATTTTCGATTTCAAGGGCGAGTTCTGATTTCAAAGTTTTTCTGTAAAATCCTTCTGAATCAAAAAGGTACTTGGAGTAGTCCAATACTTCGTAAGATGTTAAAAGTTTTGTGTCGAATTCACGTTCATTAGCCAACATAAATATTTTTTGGAAATGAGTTGTATCTGTTACATCTTGCAATTTTTTTATTGGAAGTACTTTTGTTTGCTGCTGTAGAAGGATTTTCAAAGTTACAAAAAGTATTTATTTTTATAGGATCGGATACCTTTTTAACTTTCTGCACAAATCATTCATTTTTGAATGTAGTTAACGAATTTTGTCCGTTTTCAACAATATTCAGTCAATCTTGCGAAGATGATTTATCAGCTAGTTCTCCAGTATAAATGTTTCGAAGCGTGCACTCCTTATTATCTTTGTAAGGATTACAAGCATTAATACACTTCATGATATTTTGAATAATAATAATAATAATAATAATAATAATAATAATAATAATAATAATAATAATATATTTAAGCAAACATACACATTAACAGTGTACACAGCTGTGGTATTGTCAATATTACATTACAAATACATTTATAATTCCTATACAATAATAAAAAACATAATCATAATAAAACATAAAATACATAATAAAAAACAAATTAACAGAAATATCACAGGTTTATGAATTCGTATCTCTCCAATCAGTACTAATAAATTCATTGAAACTATAAAAACAATTGCTGATAAGATGTTTCTTGAGCACAAATTTAAATTTGTTAGGTGTTTCCTTTTTTATACTGTCTGGTAATTTATTGTATATGATACACCCAGCATAATTAGGAGATTTTTGTATAATGATAAATTTGGCTTTGGAATACATAACTTGTGCCGATCTCGTACCTGTAACCATGGAGACGTTTACCTGCAAAATTTATCTAAATTTTGTGCACATAACATGCACTCTTACAGATGTAAATGCAAGTTACCGTCATAAGATAATAAGTTTTAAAAGTACTTCTGCACGATTCTCGAAATGGTAAATCAAACAGTACTCTAATAATACGTTTTTGCAATAAGCTGACACGGCCAACATGTGTAGAATGTCCCCATTCAATGATGTTGTGTAAGATAAAAGAGTATCCCAAGGAATAATACGCGTTAATAAGGTAAGTGGTGTTAAGCTCAGATTTTAAATTAGCTATAACATAGCAAGACTTTTGTAATTGTTTACATAACTCGTCAATATGATATTCAAAAGTAAGATTGGTATCAATTGTTGTACCTAAAAATTTGGTGTTATTTACAGAAGCAATTTCTGCGAGATTGATAATTCCTTTTTTTCGTATGGTGAGACAAACACTTTTATTCTTATTTAATATAAGCATATTCTTTCGACACCAAAGTGTAAATTCATTTAATACAACTTCTGTTTTATCTTCAAGGTCTTGTTCGTTGTCTGCAGTAATTATAATAGTGGTATCGTCAGCGTACATAAATGCGTCACCTGTTGCTATATAACTGGGTAAATCGTTGACAAACAGAATGAAAAGTAGAGGACCTATATTTGAACCCTGCCCTACGCCAAGGTTTAATGCAAAAGTATCAGACTTCGCTTGATTATATGACACAACAAATTCTCTATCATTTAAATATGACATCAATAAGTTATTGATTTTTCCTCTGAGTCCTAATAAATGTAGTTTTTCACAAAGAAAGTATGGATCAACTGTATCAAACGCTGAGGTAAGATCAAGAAAAAGATAGTTTACATGTTTCCCATTGTTCACATGATCATATATTTTTTGAATGAAATGAACGGTTGCTATTTCTGTAGACAATTCGGGTCTAAAGCCATATTGTCGATCAGTGAGAATATTATGCTTCATTGCAAATGAGTAAATTTTGTTACAAATGATTTTTTCAATTATTTTCGATATGCAGCTTAATAGGGTGATTGGTCTGTAATTTTCAATACAAAATTTATTTCCTTTTTTATGTAGTGGAATAATGTTTCCAAATTTCAATAATGTAGGAAATTGGCCCATTTCAATAGCTTGATTAATTATAAATGCAATATCTTTGGGCAGTGATGACCTACAATATTTTATTAATTGAATAGGAACTTCATCTAATCCTGTACAAAATGTGTTTTTCATATTTCCTATTACAGTGCTAACTTCAAATTCATCTATAGGAGTTATAAACATAGAGTTACTGTTAATAGCAGGCAGACTACACGAGATTGAGGCTTGTGGAAAATGCTGGCTGAGTTTAGAACGTATTGCTGTAGAGAAATAATTTGCAAAGGTACTAACTACTTCTGTACTCTCTGTTATTGTCTTACCATCTAAATGCAATTCAATTTTGTTATTTTATCCTGTTCGTCTTTACTAATCCTGGATTGTGTCCATTCATTATGGTGATTGATGTCACATGTTGAGTCCGATTGTAGATCCAGAAATGAAGAAAGAGCCTCGTGAATGCTGCTTTTTAAATGGATACAGAAGCATCCATCTCTGCATCGCGTCTTCATTTTTAGTTATGCCAATCAGGCCTCCAGTAACTGCTGAAGATCGATTCTGAGACTGTTCCAGTGCTAAGTCGGGGCTCACCGCATTAAATGTACCTTGACTCCGTTTTACAGACAACATTCCTCTCTTCAAATCATTTATAACTTCGGATGGTAATTGTAACATGTCTAATAAATAAAGTGTCACTCCGCGAATGTAATTAGTGTGGTTCATAGAAAAAAAGTAAGGTAACATCTGTCTAGTAGTTAATAAATGTAATTCATAATCATTACTTCTGTCAGCCTTTATTGAATTTAAAATAATCTCTACCATTCCACAGTAGTTGTTGAAATATTTAAATGTTTCATTTTCAGTACTCTTGTGGTGTACGAAATTTGAAAACTCAGTCAAAAAATTTTTAATGTTCTTTGATGTTGATTATATTTGTTAACCGAACCTGAATGATCTTTGTCTACTGTTACTTCTCTTATTGTCTGTAGACAAAAATGTAACTGCTGTAGATGATCCTGGGAGAAATTCACGTTTTCTATAAATTCTGAAAGCTGCATGCTTCGAAGTGTTTCGTACAAAAGTTTATGAGCTCTAATACTTCTGTTATAATGAGTACCTTTCAATATTGACGACAAAGTATTCATACCATAAACGTTGGCTTCAATAAGAATGCTATCAAGTCCACTTACTTCTATATATTGGCCCAAGCATCGTAAAAAATTTTTTGCAAGTGAAATGTCCCGATTCTCAGTATCAATTTTTCAAATTCTTGACTGGTTTGTTGAATATTTTTGCAATAATATATATAGCCGTGTCGCAAGATAAAACAGCTATTTTTTTATTTAATGCAAGGCTTACGTTAACAAAATTTTTCATAGCGGTGTACACGACATCTTTTGTAGTTGGTGGCTGCGGAATGATCGGACTAAATCCAACTATAGACACAGGTAAGTTTTCAGATGATAGTATTTGTTGAAATGGAATTCGATTTGTCAATGGTCGGCAGAAATTATTTTCTAACTGATTATATTGCAGGCTACATAAGACCCAGAGCAAATGATCAAATTGTAAATCATTTTTACTGTATGTTAATAAAGAACTACTGTCCTTGTAATTCGGTGCAATAGGCTCTATATGTGTTTCAAAATGAAGAATTTCTTGACAGTTCAACGTTTTCAAATCATAATTATTGCGCTCAGCTAAAGGTTTCAATTTAATGACATTAATCTCATCTTCAATATTTTTGTTCTTGATATATCACCATTGCTGTTACGTGAGTAGAATCTTTTCCGCCTAATGTTTTTTCATTAAAATCATTATTATCTATCGCACCGTGAAGAAATAGCGAAGAATCTCGAACTATATTTTTTGGAATACATAATTCTTTGTCTGCATCCTCACATACAATTGAAGTTATGATTTCATGATCGAGATTCTTCAATGCTTTTTAATTAATGCAGTGTCCAAATTTATTTAATATACTTATCAACTGTTTCGATCTAGTTAAGTGATGCATAGATTCCGCTAAAGTTATATGCTTTGGAGTCTGTTTCTCAGTTACTGTAAAATATACATCATAAAAAACTGATAGTGCTCGTCGACATCTTGCAGTGGTATATTACCCATAAATACTAGAGATGATTTCGATCGATCAGTCGGATACGAAAACAAAACGTTTTCACCATACCGATCAACGAGTAGTGATTTTATAACGCGATTTTCAACAACTGCATTTTCTATTTCAGTGAGTTCAGCCAATCGGTTAGCCAAAAACGATACTTCAAACGAGTGAGACGAAAATTGGTCTTTTATTTCATTCATCAGTTTATCAAAACAGTTCATAAGTACTTCTTCAGGTATTTTACTCATAGGTCGACCTGCAGGAAGTTCCTAATTTCTCGGTAGTCGCAAATAATCGCGGTAACAATGTTTGTGGTATTTTACTTCAATTGCAAATAAATCCTCAGGTTGTTTACAAGTACTAATTTGTGTAAAAACATGATCTTGTTTTTTATTTGCAGTATCAAAAATGTGTTACGCAGCAGAAAGTTCAGAGCATAAAAAAGTTGTTTATTTTTGTTCTTTGTTAACTTCCCACAAATTAAACATGTATGCTGCATATTAACTGCTGAATGATCTCTTAATAGCAGACGAATATTTATGCTAGTACCTGCAATATCTGAATCACTTGTTTCTACATCGGAGGTAGATATATCTTCTTGTTTCAGCAATGCTATCTCTCGTCGCCTTATTTTTTCTTCACTTATGTAACTTGCCATACAACCTCGATGCCATGAACATTCTTGTGCTACGAACTCCGGATTATTTTTAATTTTTCACTAACTTCATCTTTTCTTCGATCGGCTGCTTTTTGAATACTAATAAACGATTGTGATTTTGGTTGCTTAACCAAGTCACCTGTTTCACCACAAAAATTCATCTGATCTTTTTCTTTTCACATTTTTCACTTGTAACGGCATTTTCACGTAATTTAATAAAACAATTATTAATTTATCACTGAAATACGACAAAACTCAAGTTTTATTTAATAAATACAAAAAAAATATATAGTTACCATGGTTTAAACCTTACTGACACGAAAAACATCAAACGACTAGGAATACTGAACGCTATAACGTTAGTAGCGAGCCGAATGGGGGAACACAAAAGACAAGGGACTAACCCTATTTACGATTTACTTCCAGTTCTAAGAATCTGAGTATAGTTGCCATACTAGCTCTCACATCTGCATTTCTTGGAATATTTTTTTATTTTTTTTAAGTATATATCTTTATGTTTGATTTTTCTGATTAAATAAATTTTTTTTTAACAATTCATGATTTTTTTATATATAATTTCTGTTGTATAATCATTCGGCAACTTATTATTGTATTTATTTATTAAAAAAACGAAAAATTATTACTAAATTAACTATTAAATTAGCTCCATAGCGCGCGCTCACTGTATTAACGCGCTACCGGGAGGAAGGGGTTTAAAAACAAATAAAGTGTCCGGCAACATCCGGATTATTAATCTACAAGCTTTTCTGAACTCACATCAATTGCCAAAATGCGGTCCTCATATTTTGCAAACTCAAGTCTATCCAGCGCCTGCACTAAAAATAAAAAAAATGTTTTTTTACATTCCGTTCTACTTATATGGAAAACAAGTCATCCATTTCTTTGTACCTATTCTACATTGAATTCTAAACAATATTTAACTAAACTGTATTTTTTAAGTAAACAAAAATATAACTAATAATACTTCAAGTTAATAAATTAACAATAAACGAAATGGAGTAAAAGATTCTAGATCAAGGCATCTTGGTCTGAGCGGCTTCTAGAGCGGAAATATATTTGATTTCTCCAGTTTGGCCTAGTGCGATATTGCTGGGAAAAGATATGGCTAATATCGAGAAAAGAAACCTAATAACTCTGGTTTCATTTTAATTCGGTTTTCGGCACATTGAAAGTTTATTTTAAACGTTATGAATATGGCTCTAGTGAATACAGTAATATTTAAATAACTGTTTTGAAAATACCTGTAAATATGCGTTGGCTTATTTAATTTCCCTTGTAAATTCTAAAAGAGAATCTTTTATCGAGATGTATCGTTATAATCAACACAGCCTTTTACTATTTGAATTTAATTAGAATCTCTATAAAACTATTCTTAATTACGGCATGGTCTTAACTAGGAATTTTAGTTAAGATATTTATTACACTAGATCAATTATTTACAATGAAAACTACGTAACGTTAGCTTTTGTTGAACGGACCTCCTTAATGCAAACCGAATTCAGTTTCGCTTATTTTGAAAAGCTAGGCCGCTTTCTCGGTTTAATACACTGTTGTCTTGGCTTTGTTAAATTATATCTTAAAAGAAAATCGGACTATATCAAGAGTGGGATATACGTTAAGAATGTAAATTAATTAGTGCCTTTCCTTAATGAAACACTTAATCAAGTTTGATTATCCTGAATAACTGGAAATCTACACAGGACAAAGACTTTGGGAATCTGTATGACTCAAATATTTATTACGAGTTCTAGAAACTTTTAAAAGGTGCTAAGCAATGGGGAGCGTTAAAAATGCCGAACAAGTAAGTTTATTTGAGTAAAGAAGAAAACTATGACACGACCTGTGAGCGTTTAAAACTTTAGGAAAACAGAAAATTATTCCAAGTAAATGAACTTCTGGAACGGAGGTCAAAATAAATCGAGATTTAATCTATTCGGGCGACCGAAAATAATTGTAAACCAGAAAAAAAATGTTTGTAGTTTTTACTTCTGGAGAGTGAATGTGAATTTTGTGGTAGCAAATGAATATAGGAATCTGGACCTCGTTTTAGTTGTAAACTCTGCACTTCTGGTATGCTTATACTATCTTCACCAGGAGTGTTTACCGCTACGTCATTACATACAATCATATGGTGTAATATGAAAAACATGAATCGCAATTATTTTCGTTATAATAAATTCTGATTATAAAATATACCCCGAGGTGGTAGCATTTAAAGCTGCAGAAATCCAAAATACAATTAATTTTCTAAGAATTAGATTGATTAATGAATAACAAAGTGGGTAGTGATTTGAAGTGCATAATAATGCTGATTAGAATAAATACATGTAGAAAATAAGGAAACAATCCAAGGATAAATAAACAATATATAGAAAATCTAGACATAAATGCCCACATATAAATGTATTATTATTTTGTTCCTTATCATAATTATGTCTAATTTTACAATATCTTAAATGTCTAATTATTTCAGGTGGTGGCACTAAATCTCCGAAGCGCGTTTCTTGAAAGCAACCCAAAATCGTCAAGGTTCATCATCGCACACTCATTAAGATGTGGTTCATGTAAAGCATCGCAAGAACTATGGCACATCTTCAGCATACTTATTTAGATCGGAATCGGTTAATGTTCTCCGAGGCAAGTTTATAGGTGTTTTGGATATGGTTTCATGTATAAAGGACATCCCTTCTTATGAGGATGTAAATAAAGTCATTTGCCACTCCTTAGAGCCACCGTGTCCATTGTTTGGTTATGACGTTGAGCCTCCAATTGTTCATACGCCGCGGAAATGTCGTTGCCAGCTTTAGCCATACCGCTCGCACCACCGGCGAGAACACCTGTAGCTGAGAGACCCGCGAATAGAGGTGTTAGGAATGGGAGAAAGCCGTCAGTTTTAAGTATCGGAATGATTCTAGGTAATTGCACCTTCTTCTTTCCACCGGCAATCTTAACAGCGGCCAATACACTGACATCAATAAGTTTCTTCAGTTTACCATCTTTGAGCAGACGTTTGACAGATTTTAGAATATATTTTAAAACTCCCCTAAACGAGCACCTCTTCGTCTTCCTCTTAGCACCCATACCCAACGTGGTTTTAACCTTCATGGAATTCACTATGGCAATATCAAAAGTTGAATCCTTCGAGCGTTCACGATTCCAAGCTTGATCCAGTTTTTGTTTAGTTTGCGCGACGTTTCTGAAGCAGTCGAATTCATCTATCTTGGATTTTTTTCTAAGCCCTTGACTATTCTCGGATTCGAACTTGGAACCTTTCACTTACAAGTCTGTCACCTTTACCACTGAGAAAATAAATATATTTTTTAGAACTCGGAAACCTATATATATATATATATATATATATATATATATATATATATATATATATATATATATATATATATGAGTAACGGAAAAAAGGGAGAGTCACAAAACAAGTATGTGAGAAAATGCATTTTAAGTATTCAAACAAGTATAACAAAAACTTACGATTCAAAACGTTTATAAATTCAGTATGTTTAAACTAGCATGAGTTTCTTCTAAAATAATAAAAAACAAAAATAAAGATTACATTTAATTCAAAGTAAACTAGGAATTAATTAAACTATTTCGTCGTCGCTATCTGTAGAGTTGTTGGTTCTTGGCAGATTAGTGAAATATTCTTGAGCATCAGGACCGCAAAATTTTTTTAATTCTTGTAAATTATTATATTTTTTTATAAGCAGCGACAACAGAACTGAAATATAAAAAGATTCGAAAAGATTGATTCATTGATAGATCGATTTTTAGTGATAACTTACCGTCGTAGGACTTCCTTGGGAATACAAATTCTCCTGGTTCTAAACTTGAAGTTTCCTTTTTGACAATGGCCTTAGAATTTGGTAATATAACAATCGTTGTTTCGTGATGTCCATTGTAAGAATTCCTGTAAGTAAGGAACTGAGGATGTTCTTTAGATGCCGATATCTCGGGTGGCGAGTGGGCATTTTTTCTTGTAATATGTTTGCAAAAAGCTTGTCCAGCTTCTAATTAGGTCTTGTTCAACTTCGATAACTTCAAAACGAGAAGGTTTTACTCGAGCGCCCCTAAACACGTCATACCAATGTGACGGAACTTCTGCCTTTACCTTTTGGTTAATCAGTCCCATATTTCGATCGCATTCTAAATACGAATGTCCTCGTATCGGGAATGTTATTTTAATGCTATCTAAGCGACCCAGTTGATGTACAACATAGTGTATGAATCTCAACATAGTGTAATTCTTGTTTTGTCCAGGACAAGAATCGCAAAATATGTCAAGATGGCGAACTTTTGAATCTAGCACTGTTGTAATAAAACTGAAGCATGGAAACCACTTCATCAGCTCCTTTTGGCTACCGTTTGAGGTACATAAAAAAAATTGATCTTCCTGTCGACAAAATGTGAATATTAAACGTGTACATGGACAACTGACGTTTATAGTATACATCGCTAGTAGATATGTTAGGAAGAGGTAGATTCTTTTGAAAATCCAAATAGATTGCTTCATAAACGTGAGATGTTTGTGATTTTTTACGTGCTTCCCTTTTGCGAGTGTAGAATGTTTCTGCTTTTTTCTTATGCACGTCGTTTTCAATCTGAAGCCGTTTCTATTGTTTCAGCTCTACCGTATAAGCAGCTTGCCACGTATAACTTTTGTGGTGATTGGAGTTATAGTGTAGGTACTTCTCTGTGAAGGTGGGTTTCCTGTGTATACACGTGTTGTGATAGTGCCATTCCTGTGTTCCAGGATATCTAGGAATGGCAGTTCTTGTTCCGACTCCAATTCCATTGTGAATTTTATGGAAGGTGCGATGCTATTTAGATAATCTAGTAATCCATCCAGATTTTCCTTGCTGTATTGCCTAACTATGAAAGTATTGTCCACGTATCTAAGCCACATGCTTGATTTTTCCGTGAATTCGGATATCGTTTGGTGTTCGAAGTCTCCTATGTATGTATTGCTTACTATGGGTGCGAGCGAGAAACCATTTTATAACTTTAGTACAATTAATGAAATATGTACTATTTATTAATTTTTTACTTGGATGGTAGCCATTTTGGCAAAAAGCAGTATAAATGACATCTACAGCTATTGTAATGATTTCCTGCACTGTTATAAATTGTAATACCCGTTTTATTTTACGTTTATAATCTATCATTTTAAATTACAAAGCGATTATGATGTATGTAACATGCGAACTCTTCTGCGTGTTAAGGACCATCTAACATCCTGAAACTAATGTTGATTTTTACCCTTGTACTCTATAGTATGTTTATTTGTGAATTAGCCTTCAGAAAATACAACTCCAATGTGTTCTTTCACTGGTGCCGTCAATACGTCGTCCTCTTCATCTCTCTATAATCCCTTCCTTCTCAAAATATACTTCTACCAATTCATCTTCTTTTTCATGCATTATTGTTCTTTCTGTAATGATTTGCAGCATTTCTTCCTTCCTTACCTTATGTTTCTAGTCAGTGCCTAACATCCATCCTTATTGTAAATGTTTCAGTACGATATCTTCAACTAATCTGTAAACTTACACGAACTCCTCCGCAGTAGCTAATGCCTCATGTACAAGTTGCTGCAAGGGCGGGATGATTATTGGCCAGCCTTCAAATAGAGGGCAGTAATACACTGACCGTTACTTTGAAACTTTAAATGTACATGTTTATTTTGATCACATTGAAAATCTGACATCAATCTGTCAAATAGTTTATTGTTAGCAGCTTCGCAAAGTGAAAGAGTTATTGATTATTTTGCTGGGACGCTAAGGGAATTATAGTGGTCGAATACCTTCCAGAGGGGCAAGCAACAAATTGCAAATATTATGCTAATCTTCTGGACATGTCAAACAAAAAAGTTTGTGAAAGTGGGCCGATTTTACACGTAAAAAGACCGTTTTTCACAGGATAACACCACCCCTCGCAACGGTACCGTTTCCAAGACTAAGGTTCCCGAATTACGATATGGTTTGCTTCCCCATCTACCTTATTTGTACGACTTAGCTACATTGGACTTTCATCTATTCCATAAACCAAAAATTTTCCTAGGGAAACAATTTTCAACGGATGAGCAGGTCGAAGCCGCGGTAGATGCCTATTTCGATGGACTATCGTAACCCGTCAAAAAAAGCTGCTCCATACCAACAAAACATAAAATTTGAGCGTTGATTCTGCAATCTTCTTCAGCAGGCATTTTTTTAGAACTCTTAACACTTTAGCCGAATGGGGTGAATTACTTAACTACGGATGACGAGTTCCATTCCCAATTAAAACATGGACGTTTCATATCTATTTAGTGGGAATGCAGTCATTGACTACATTTCGCTCACTATAAAGTAAAGAAATAAAATAAAGGAAAAATAAAATATCGAGTTCAAGTCACCTATCGGTTTCACTTTTCTTCGATAGGGATATCAAAACATGTCTCTTATATTTCGTAGGCCATTTCCTTCTTTTGTTTCTATCATTGGGTGTAAACCATTTTAATCGTCATTCTTGTAAGCATTTAAGAAGTTTCACCGGTATTTCATCCGCTTCTGCATCCTTACGCTATTTCGGGTATTTGATTCCCATGACTATCTCGTCCTCTTAAATTACTGATTTTTCAATTGCCAAAATCCAACCCTTCCAGGCTACAGTTTACTGATGCTTCTTTGGCAGATGGTAACAACCCTGAAGGACGGATTGTATAATTACAAGAGCAGAATGACTTTTCAAATTAGTTATTGTCGTAATTATTTCGACTTGTTCTAAATTTATACTTTCTCGTTGTTGTTAAACGCTTTCCGATTCTTTTATACTAGTTTTTCACTGGTTTTATACAAAAATCGCATGTATCTTTCCATCTGATTAACACTCTACTCCAATTTTCATCTTCAATTTCCATTTTTTACCTTGACCTCACTTTCTCGTTCTACATCCTTTCAACCTACTATATTTCTTTACACCCTTTCGCTGACCATTTATTTTTCATTTTGCTTTCGATCTCAGTTGTAAATTCTAGCTTCCTTCCTTTCAATGTCACCCGTTTATTGTGTTAAACATTCTTTCTATCTATTTCCTTAGTTATCTGAGGCCACTTTATCCTCTTCACTTTCTTGTAGCTTATCGGATTTTTAGCAACCTTAGGCGCTTTCCACTTTTTTTCTTCATCTTTGTTTATTTCTGTGTCTTCTTCTGTTGGCAGCTGGATTAGCAAATGAAGATCAGACATTCTTTCTTCTTCATTTTGAAACAAACATAACTCGCAGTTAGAGTCAGAAATTCAAAGACCGCATATTACCACTTTAGCCAAACACTTGCTCTCTGCCTCATCAGTATGTCCCGGTCCTGGATTCAGGCAGACTAGATCCGAATTCTCTCGCTGATATCATTAGTCCTCGTGAAATAGATCCCCTTTCGATCTTCTTCTCGAGAGAAGGCGACCCAGTTCTCCTTCTGACGGATTATCTAGGAGACAGGCTCTCCGATATCTCTCCTTTTCTGCTGCATGTCTTTTGGTGGATCCGGGGCGCCCGGTTCTGCCTTCCTTTTATAACGTACCAATTCTTGGCTATCGTTACCTTAATTTAAGTTTTGAATTTGAGCTATTATTAGTAAATACATTTACAATACGTTGGCATTTTTTTTCATTCAATAATTAAATTTTGGCATATGTCGATATTTTCTCTTTCTTATACATAATTACGAATATCCGTGTATATATTATTATCGTCTGTAATGGCTATCTTAGCCATATCAATTTTGTTGTGAACTTAGTTTCACTACCGTTCGTTCTACCCTCCAGTCCAGTACGTTATAATTTTTAAGTTTTACGCCCTTGTACAAGGTATGTAACGGCTTTTGGTAGCATTTTTGTATATATTATTTTTAATAGGGAAAGCCCCTGGCAGACAAAATCCCCATGCAATAAGAAACACCCCATCTGTTAATAAATTTCGTATCGTTGTAATTGATGGTTTAGGGAAGCGTAGTCGATGACGTGAAGTTAATGGCGTGCATGATAATGCAATTTTATCTTGATGAGTAAAAAATGGAGGTACCTTTGTTTTGTATCAATAACGCATGCTGTTGGTATGTCTGCTGTCGTGGTCCCAGCCTAATTTCGTGGTCACAACATCTGCTTAAGTCTGGTCTACATTTCATTTATTTGTACGTTAATGAAGACAATGGGAAATTACCTTATCGTACTGTATATTTATCATATTGATAGGAAACGAAGTTGTCAAACTGCAGTTTGTTTCAAATAAAGTTACACACACACACACACACACATATATATATATATATATATATATATATATATATATATATATATATATATATATATATATATATTTGAGTGTAAGAAAATGTAAGTACGCATCCTTTTAATACAAAGTACGTTTTAAGTAAACAAAAAGTCAGTATGTTGTTTCATACTGTTATAATGAAAAGAAACAGATGACTTCTGTTAACGTTTTCTAGAATAAAAATATTTGAGTGCGTAACCTTGTAACTGTAATGTTTGTTAACATAAGTCAAAGCCATTAAAGGTATACAGTTTCATTTGGAATTCTTATAACGATAGTTTATATGTATGTATAGTTTGTGTTGAATTAGGAGTTAGTTAATATCGTAAAGCTTTACGAGGAGCACTGTTTTAGTTGGTTTTATGCTGGAATGAATCAGACATTATTTTGTTTTATGAAATATACAAATAACTAAAGCTGTTCAGTCTTATTCAGATTAGCTGTGCTATTAATGTACAACTTTCTCAATTTTTGTTGTATTTTAAAAAATTATTTAACCCATAAAATTGAGTGGCTCCTAACAAATACTAACTGAGTACAGCTACGAACATATCTCGGACACCCTCACAACCTGATATAATGAAGACTCAACCTACAGTAAGTTTCGTAAGCCATTCACCTTGTTGATTTAGTTCAAACTCTGACATCGGCGCAACTGCTAACTGGACGTCAGCTAGGACCTCGACGTCTGCTGGTGGCGATGGTTTCGTCCTATTGATTATTCTCCTCTTCTGAGTGGTATTGACCGATGGTGTTTGGTAGACGAAACGGCAAGTTAAATAACTACGGTGTAGCGATTTCGGGTATCGGCGGCGGCTACAGATGTTCTATCAAAATTAATTTTTAGGGAATGGTTTAAGTAAAGATACTTAACTCATATTTAATGCAATACCTTTCGAAATCATCTGTTATACCTTATTTATTGTTATAAATTATTCCATGCACTTCTTATGCTTACCCGTCATAATTACGGAATGGAACATAAAACTTGATGGTCAGTATTGCCGTAAGACTTATTTTATCACAAACAACTAATAATCATTCATCGTCGTTCTTTCCCCTACCAATATTCCTACCCCATTCTTGTCGACTTTGTTGCCGCTATCGACTGTGCATTATCTTTCTCGTTGTACTCGTTTTCATCGTACTACGTTTCCCTTGGCTATATTGCACTTATTACTGGGATACCTTATAGATATTGGGTGGAGTAGTTTATCGTCACTTTCCTGATACTGATTCCGACGCAGTACTTCTAGGTATTTGGGAACAGTTTGCCGTCATAATTACGGAATGGAACGTAAAACTTGATGGTCAGTATTTCCGTAAGACTTATTTCATCACAATCAACTAATAATTATTCATCGTCATTCTTTCTTCTACCAATACTCCTACCCCATTCTTGTCGACTATGTTTGTCGCTGTCGACTGTGCATTATCTTTCTCGTTGTATTCGTTTTCGTCGTACTACGGCTATATTGCACTTATTACTGGGATATCTTATAGATATTGGGTGGAGCAGTTTATCGTCGCCTTACTGATACCATTGAGTAAAAAATCATAAAGAGATGCAATGTAATCTAAAATTTTGTGCTATATGGCTATCTCACTTCTCGCGTTCCTTTGCACCCCACTATCGACAAACTAAACCATTGTGTAGTAGTGACACCATCGTCCGTAAACAGAGTTTGCGTGTGATACGAAATTTTATCGCTGAATGAATAACATTTATTCAAACATCGCAAGAAACCGATGACGTCACCTCGTTTATATTAGAAATGATTCGAGGATTAATTTTATGAACGATTTTAAGTATATAAATAATTTACATGTTCCCTGTTAATTATATACTTGTTTATTGGTTTTCACCTCAATAAAGCTTTGTAATCACATATGGAAAAATAGAAATTAAAGTGTTTAAAATAAAAAAAAAATGCTTTGACAAACAGGTTCACTTCATTCAAAAATTTACTTTAATTTACGTATACAGGGCATTCCATCTTATTAATTATATACTTCTTTGTTGGTTTTCACGTCAATAGAACGTTGTAATTTCATAGAAATTACAGTATTTAAAACAAAAAAAAAATGCTTTCATAAACATTTCATTAAACAATTTACTTTAATTTACGTATACAGGGTAATTCATAATAAAGGTCACATTAATTTTATCAACGATTTTAAGTATATAAATATTTATGTTTCCTTATATCAATTACATACTTGTTTATTGGTTTTCACGTCAGTTAAACCTTGTAATTGCATATAATCAAAGTATTTAAAATTTAAAAATAATGCTTTAATAAAACTTCATAAAAAAATTTACTTTAATTTACGGGGTATTTCAGAATAAAGATCACATTAAAAGTCATTATTAATTTTATTACATACATAAATAAAAAGTTTAACTCGAGTAGAATTTGAATCTAGGACATTCACTTTACTAGGGTGGCTCTCTAACCAACTGAGCTATCGAGATACAAGTCCCTATCGATGTAAATTTTGACTTTATGTATTTAGAACTCTAAATAGGAATACTGCATAAAAAATATTAAAATATCGCCCCTCCCTACCCCCAGAAATCTAATAATGTTCTTATACACTGCTTATTAGCTTATCGGCTCTGCAAAATTACAACTTTCCTTCTCGTGTGTCAAAGTGATTTTCGCAGATGTCCAATCATTGCTTCTGGCTCAAGCCTTCTTGGCAATAAGCTTTTAGATGTTCTTTTAGACCAGATAAGCGTTTTTGCTTATCAAAATATCTTTAACAAGATCCGTAAATCTTTGGGTGGGTCTTTTCAGGAATTTTATGGATTTTTCACAACCATAATCCTTATGAAGTAAAAATATTTCGCTTTCGTTAATGTCTGGACGGACTTCAACATAATTATTTCACAAAATTGACATTTATACTGTTTTAAAAGTTTATAAGCTAAATATCCCGCAACATGAACATTAGAGCAAATTTCAAGCGTGTTTTTTTTTAGAGATGGCATCAATATTTTCTTTATTCTCCAACACAATACACTTGGTATTTTGTATACTTAAATTGTGACCTTTCGCAGACACTTCCCTTAATACAAAATGCTCATTTTCAGAGAGCTCACTATTTTCCTCCTCGTTCTTCTCTTGCATGTCTAAATCTGTATTCACTATATTGAATCTATTATTATTTTCATTATTCAAGTATAATAGATAATGATATTAAAAAAAGACATGTTAATAAAACGACGATGTTTTTAAGATATGAATTTTAAATATAATTATTAATTTTCGAGAATTCTTAATTTTCTATTTTGTTTTTGTTGTTTATCACTTTTACATTTTCGAATTTTTTCCGTTTCCCACTTGAAACTTCAGTACATCATCATTTTCATAAAAATGTTAAAGAATATTTGTTTATGGCAATTGCAAACATTAATTTTACTTAAACACGGTTTTAATCTTTCCGTTATATTTTTTGATAATTCTTTTTTGAATTTGTATTAATAAAAAAATTTTCTAATAATAAGGCAAAAGATTTATAATATGAAACAGGTTTCTTTAAAAGCATTGCTGATCCTGATTTTGAAAAGTCCTTATTTATTATAAATATATAATTAGAATCTACTAAATCACATTCTGTCAATAAATATTTTTTGCAAATTTCGCAATCAAATTTTTTTAAAATTTTATGCGCCACATAAGCCTGTGTCGTGCTTTCTAAAGTTACAGGTTTTATTTCTTCTTCTATTACTTCTTCGAGTATATCATCTTCTTGAAATTCTTCATTTTCTTGTACTATTTTGTCGTTCATATTTTTATCAACATTCAAAGCAGTTTTTTGTGCTGTGTAAATGTCATGTGCATTTTCCTCATTGCTTAAAACGTCTAAAAATCGGCCAAAGCCTGTGTCACAATTGCCATTATCCACAGCAATTTTCAGCCGAATATTAGCGTAATGTTGAAGGGTAATTCGAAATTGACGTACAGTGGGCATTGGGTTATAACCGCCTCTTGTCCGCATTACAGAAAAAAAGTTTTAAAGCGGATCTTGATTCAAGAATGAAGTTAATAAGTATTTAATGTCGTAATTGGTTTTTAAATCGACCCACAACATTAAAATCGATTTTATAGAAAGTTGAAATCCTTGAATAAAATATATGTTTATTCGTAGTCTTCCATTTTCAAAAACTTTTAAACTTCTAAACAAATTAAGGCCATCCTTTAAAATGTTTTCCGCGTTATTATTAAAAACAGACAATGGTCGTCGGTTTCTTCTACTATCACCCAAATATCGACTGTTTAAAGCGTCAAATATTTCATCTATTTTCTGAACAAACTCAGCGGTATTAGATGCTGTGGTTGAAGTAAGCTGTTTAGTGTCAACCAAAGTTTTTACAGTTGTTGCTACCGAGTGAGAGAAAATTTGTGCTGTATATGAAACTCGCATTTTCTGGAAACAATTGGGACGTATATGTTTATCTGTTATTTTTAATAAACTTCGAGTTGTAGAGCTAGCTTGATCAATTTCATATGTTTCTCGTATATCTTTCCATGAAATTGGCGTTTCTTCTTCACCGTAAGTAAAATTTAATTTCTCACTAATCAAATTATTTCGAAGACTTTTTAGCAAATGTGGGCAATCAAAAATTACATTAACTTTTATTCCTTCTAAATCAAATGTAAGATTGTCAACTGTAGCGCCTAATAATGAAACTGCTTTCCAATTGTTTGATCCTTGATCACAGACGATGACTTTTGGATTCAGGGTACAATGTTTCAAAGTTTTCAATACGTCTATTATTAATTGTTTAATTGTTTCTCCCTTAACATGTGTATGAGGAAAACCCCCTGAAAAAACCTCATACAAGGTAGACGGTAACGGGAATCGAACCCATTACCTCCAGAATACTAAGCAGGTCGTGTCACCACTACATTACCAGCTCGGTCACTGATACCAAACGAAAAAATACAGCGGAAAATGTAATAAAATACAGGATGTTCAATTTAAAGTAAGCAACTTATAAATGATTTAAATTGTGCATGTTGGCGGCTAAGTTTAAAACACCCTGTATGAAATATCTATAAGATGGATATATTGAGTTCACGGGCAAGCGTTTGTTGTTTATTGGTTACAATTTCACGTCACTAGCTTCGTTATTAATGGAGATATCGTTATCCAATATGAACTAGGATTTTTTCAAAATTTAAAAAAAAATCGAAATATTTTCGAAAATACTTCATTTTTGGTATAGGACATTGTGCACAAATTTTATCTAGAATTTCATGTAGAATTCGAAAATAAAATAAAAAATATTAGGTTCCATCGTTGACTGAAAACTTACAGAGACTCGCGAAAGAGCAAGGTGTTTTGTGCATAAAATTTGCTCTGGCGGATAAGAGCGCTGAGCTCGCAGCTCGCTGCATTTGCTCCAGGAATTCTCAGTCACGTCTAGAACGTTACATGAGAAGCTTCGCTTATAACGTTGTACGCGTATACGCATTGGTACATCGCCCGCTAATTCGTTTAGAAAGGAGCAAGTAAAAATGAGTGCAGCAATAACGCGCCTTAAAACAAATCATTGTTGCTATTTATATTGCCAAGAAAATGCGAAAAAGGACAAGCATTTAAGTTTTTTTCAAATTTCCGACAAAAAATGAAGACATTTTAAGTGAGTGGAAGCAAAATTGTGGAAATATAAATGTGTACCTAACGGATAATTCTGAGTTAGGTAATAAAGTCCTGTGTGAAAAGCATTTTATTTCCGATAATATAATCATTCAACAAAAACGGAAAATTTTACGAAAGAATGCCGTGCCTATAAAATTTTATCAAGGTAAGTTTATTACTAGTTTGCTTATTCATTTATTTATTTTCAAAGTTAAATGTTATCTATTGAGGTTTGAACTTAAAATTGAAATAAAACTACATGGTAATTTTGTATAAATGCCCGTGATTTACGAGTATATATGCCATTTATACTTAAATATACCTAAGTTTGAACATTCAATAGACCCTACGGTTGGGCCGAAAGAAGCGCAATTAGGAAATATAATTTTTGGCAATTTATTGGGGGCGAATATTAGCGACAATTCGCCGCGCTATTGCTGATGTAAGACCTCAAGATAAAGGCAAACAGATGCATTTCCAGTAATAATTATATCCCCATTCTTGGGTCCACCATGAGACACCTTTTTAAGTTCGGTGAATATGTGTCTACAACTACTGGTGGAGGGAATATTTAGGATCGTTCTAATTATTTGCTTTTGAGCAATAAATACATTTTTAGAAAGGGTGGAACTACCCCAAAAACAAATGCCATATCTAATCCTAGATTCTATGTGGGAATGATAAATCATTAATTGCTGTTTTATCGTTAGGAAATGACGCAGATGTCTGAATAAGTAAACATGCGAGTTCAATTTGGAAATCAGTTGTTGACAATGTTTCTTCCAATTTAAACATTCATCGAGATAAAGTCCCAAGAATTTTACACAACTTTGTTTTGTAATATTATTGGAGTTATATAAGGTAAGAGTTGGGATCTGTTTTTGGTGGTTATGAAATCTGATGTAATTAGTTTTATCAGGATTTAAGAGTGTAGATTTATTACTAAACCAAATATAAATATCATTTAGTATGCTATCACATTTGGCTCTTAATGCAGCATTTGATTTATCTGAAACAATGATAGATGTATCATCGGCATATTGAACAACGAATCCATCAGCAATGGTACTTGCAAAGTTATTTATGTACAGCAGGAACAAAATGGGTCCTAGTATAGTGCCCTGGGAACACCAATATCTATGTTAACTGTTTTGGATTTAAATTCACACATTGCATTTTTATGATTATTCATAGTATACAATGGGATCGATTTTGTAGAAAACTTTGAAGCCATTTTAAAGCTGTACCACTAATACCGGAGCATTTTAATATTTTAATTAGTTCATTGATGTTAACACAATCAAAGGCGCGACTTAAATCACAGAAAATTGCAATTGGGTAGAGACCTTTTTCAATCTGAACGAGTACCTCTTCAATTAGATCATGCATAGCGGAATGAGTAGACTTTCCTGAGCGAAAACCATGTTGTTTATTTGATAAAATTTGATTTTTTTCCAAATATTGAAGAAGGCGGTTTGAGTAACACATTTCAAAAATTTTGGAAAAGCCCGAGGTTAGAACAATTGGTCTATAATTTTCAGGCATTTGAGTGTCACATTTCTTATGCACAGGAATTATTTTCCCAATTTTAATACTATTTGGAAAAATACCATTACAGAAGGAAAGATTAATTATATACGTAAGAGGTTTTGAGATATAGAATATTATACGTTTTAGAATAAAATCAGGAATGTTATCAGGACCTGCTGACCTTTTATTTTTAATTTGTTGTTTACAAAGCGAAATAGTTCTTCTTCAGTATACGGTTGTAGGAGGAAATGACTATTTATAATATTTTGGTCATTTGGTAAAGAAATATTAGAGTTGGGAATTCGTTTAATTGCATCTAGAGGTGCATTTTTAAAGTATTCTACGAAAACGTTTGCAATTTCGTTAGGATCTTCAGTTATGTGGTCTTTATTTTTAATTTTTCTTATGTTAGCATTTTGTAATGTCGGTTGCTTAGAAATTTTAGAAACTATTTGCCAAGCCTTCCTTGTTGGATTTGCATCATTTAGAATTATATTTTGGAGATGTTCTTTTTAGTAATAGTAATAAACTTACCTTGATAAAATTTTATAGGCACGGCATTCTTTCGTAAAATTTTCCGCTTTTGTTGAATGATTATATTATCGGAAATAAAATGCTTTTCACACAGGACTTTATTACCTAACTCTGAATTATCCGTTAGGTACACATTTATATTTCCACAATTTTGCTTCCACTCACTTAAAATGTCTTCATTTTTTGTCGGAAATTTGAAAAAACTTAAATGCTTGTCCTTTTCGCATTTTCTTTGCAATATAAATAGCAACAATGATTTGTTTTAAGGCGCGTTATTGCTGCACTCATTTTTACTTGCTCCTCTCTAAACGAACTAGCGGGCGATGTACCAATGCGTATACGCATACAACGTTATAAGCGAAGCTTCTCATGTAACGTTCTAGACGTGACTGAGAATTCCTGGAGCAAATGCAGCGAGCTGCGAGCTCAGCGCTCCTATCCGCCAGAGCAAATTTTATGCACAAAACGCCTTGCCCTTTCGCGAGTCTCTGTAAGTTTTCAGTCAACGGTATCAGCGTTGACTGAAAACTACTGATTCCGATGCAGTACTTCTAGGTATTTGGGAACAGTTTAGAATGCCGTGGGTAACTGTCTACAATACGCCTCTCTATTCGAGCTTGCAATGTATATATAGTTGACATCTTGTCCAGGAAAACAGGTTGCACCATGTGAAGGTGAGGTTGATATTTGGGTGGCAAATGTTGTCTAAGTCGTATTATAATCAGTCTCCATTACGTATAATAAGTAGATTGAACGTTACACAATAATATTATGATACTAGTGCGCTATCGTAGATCCTTTTACTTATGAGGCGGTAGAGTGCTTAAAATGAGAGAGCACATTTTTTTCGTGTAAATAGTGTATTTAAATGTGACAACTGTCAAATTTTGTACATAATGTTCATATATTTGTTTATTCATTGTTCTTAGGTAGTTCAAACACAAAAAGGTCTTATAACCTTTACATAAAAATTCACGTCTATAAATACCATTGCAATAAAGAAAGTTAACAATTAATAACATGGGTTCGTAATAATACTTAACTAAAATATCGTGTTAAAACTTATGAAGGCATTTCTTGACGCAATGATAATGTACACTGTTTTTTAAAATGGAATATTTGTGGAACAAGACGTTTAACTTTATTCAAAATTCCAAATTCAAAAACTATAAATCAGAACTTACACAAATAATTGACAGCAAATCCCCTGGATGAAATATCTCGCTTCGAAGAATTATATTGTAGATAGGATTTTTAAACCCGATTTCATATACAACGTGATGTGGCAGCTTCATAAAATTTTAATTAAGCACGATTGCTTCATTATTATGAATAACATACATTCGATTTTTCAAGTGTAAAAACGGTTCAGAAGTTAAGCTGATTCTGATTTTAAATTCCAAAGGAAAAAGCAATTTGTAACAGATTCTATAAAAATTAAAACTGTTATTCTCTCTGGTGACGATAAGAGATATGGAACCTTATAAATTTGATATAATTTATCTCGAAATACACACATTTATAAAATTAAAACTGAAACCTCCGTAATTATTTATACTTTGTATCTTTAGTGACATGTCAATTATGGGCTTGCTACTACTGAAATAATCCGCGGCTCGATTATACAGCGCGTCAAAGTGCGATATCTCAGTAAATATGAGTTTTAGAAAGAAGTGTTTCCTATCAAAGTTTTTGGTGTTTAAGAGGTGCGTATTTTATTATTTTCCAATATACGGGGTGCATCATAAAAATGTGGTAGTAATAAATTATGTTTTTAAACAGAGCCCCCTTATTTTTTTAGCCATTTTCGGATTTATCATCAAATTTTAATGTTAATTTATGTAAGATGTTTTATCTTAAAAATGTACCGTTTTTGAGTTATTTGGAAAAATATGAAAATTTTGACAGTTGCAAGGTTCCACAAAGATCGGTTCTGTACCCTGACCTCTGTGAATTTCGAAATCGGTATCCTGGAGCTCTAAGAATTTTATTTTTATTTTTTTATTTTTATTTTTAATTAAAACAAGAATCCTCTACAACCCCAGAAATATTCATCCGAAGTTGCATGACTTGAAACATCAATAATTTGCTTATTTCAAATAGAATACCATAATTTTTATACCGTTTTCAGATTTATCGTCAAATTTTAAGGTAATTTTGTGTCAGGTTGCTCATTAGTGCGTCAAAGTGTGATATCTCAGCAAATATGAGTTTTAGGACGAAATGTTTTCCAATTTGTTCAATTTATATTCTGATTTATCGTCAAATTTTAATCTATGTAAGATGTGTTATCTTCAAAATTTACCGTTTCTGAATCATTCGGCAAAATTTTAAAAAATATTTAATTTTTATCTTGATCAAGTCAACGGGCTGCATGTTGACAATCCAAAAATTCATTAAACTGCAGAAAATTATTTTTAGACAAATGAGGTATTCATAACAGATTCTCAAACTTTCCCCTATTTCGATTACAACACAATTGCAGTCTTGCCGGAAAAGACCTATTTACTTCTCGTAACACCTCAATGCTTACGCTGTTTCTAAACGCATGAATTATGCGTTGTCACATTTCTTCTGCAGTTGTCGAAGCAGTTTGATATACAACGTTAGTTATGTGACCCCATAGAAAAAAATCTGATTTTGTTGTCAGGCTATATTGGCGGCCAAGAAACGGGATCGCCAGGGCCTATCCATCTACCTTCAAATTCTCGATTTAAGTAGTCTCTGAAACTTAACGCTGTAGCCACATATTTTGCCTTCAAACAACAGCAATATTTTCCAAAATTTGGAGGTACTCATTTTGCAAAGGATACAAATATACAACACCATTCAAATGTCCGTTAAAGAAATGAGGCTCAACTATAAAATCACCCATAGTACCACCCCAAACAATTACAGTTCACTGTCACTGCGAATTAACTAATCTTGCTATTGCATAATAGTAAAGATTATGACGGTTTCGGCTATTACTCTGATTGAAAGTTGACTCATCGGAGAATAATACATTTTGTAAAAGGTTAGGTGTTATTCTTTCCATTTCCAACCCCCATTGACAAAATTTTCTCCTAATCTCCAAATCAGGACCTATCAGCACTTGGATACTGTTGCCGAACTGGTAGAAGGCTCCGAAATTACAGATAACAAAACATTCAATTGGTCATCGTCGCTTGTGCTCTTAGCACTTCCACATTTTTCGTAATTCACATTGTCATTTCGCGCATACATCCATTGAGTTAGCAAACAATTTTGATTAGCAGATCCCATAACGAAGATCATGTCAAACAGTTCTGTTCTTCCCAAATTCATCTGTATTTGCTTAACCACAAACATTAATATGATATAAGAATGAAACATGCAAAACGAGTGCGTAACTACTCACAAAGTGGACAATGATGAACAACTTTAAAAATTGTGTAAGAGATATTTAAAAAAATATGTCTTTGGATTGAAAAAAAAATAACGAATAACGAACGTACAATGTAATACTACGTGTCTCTTACAAACAACTACGACATTTATGATATTTTCGGAAAAAAACACAGACATTAATAGGAAACGGTAAATTTTAAAGGTAGGACACCTTACACAAACTGACGTTAAAATATGACGGTAAATCCTAAAATGGTATAAAAATTAGGGTATTCCATATGAAATAAGCAAGGTATTGAGGTTTGAGACCATGCAACTTCGGAAGAATATTTTGGAGGTTGTAGAGGACTTTTTTTTAATTAAAATACGTCAAAACGTAGCTTATTGGGTTTTCTTAGAACCCCAGAATACCGATTCCCAAATTCGCAGAGGTCCGGGTACAGCACCGATTTTTGTGGAATCGTGAAACAGTAACAATTTTAATACTTTCTTAAATAATAATTCGAAAACGGTAAATTTTTAAGATAAAACATCTTAAATAAATTGACATTAAAATTTGACAATAAATCCGGATATGGCAGAAAATTGGAGGTTTATATTTAAAAAAACAGAATTTGTTACTACCACACTCTTTACTACGCACCTCTTAAACACCAAAAATTTTTATAGGAAACATTTTCTTCTAAAATTCACATTTACTGAGATATAGCACTTTAATGCACTAATGAGCAATCCTGTGTACACGACGGAGAAACTAGCTCCATCAACTTCTATCAGAAGAGATGGAAGTTCCGTTCAACCACGTAACTTGACAAATGTAAAAACTATGAGTTCATGTGTATAATATTATTGCCCACAATATCTCTGATTCAAAAGAGCCACACACTTGACTTTCTTGTTTGCTGTGTGTGGACTACACTATTGTAGACTTGTTAGGAACCTAGCAAGAATACAGCAACGATATTTTGGAGCAAGCAATTTATGCGTTTCTTGGAATACTTTACGTTACGGGTAAAAATTATTTACAATGATAAAATCCTTATTCTTAGGCAACTCAAGACGTAAGTGTAAATCACACCACTACTAAAGAAGGCATCGTGGTGCCAGTGTTCCCTCTAATCGTAAAGGTTACCAAAAATTGAATTCATTTATTCATTCCATACTTTGTACGCCAAGGATGCCAGTAGTTCGTTTGTTCGAAGCCAATAAAATTTGGCTTCAAATCATATTCAAAGGCCATCAGAATATAAGTTGTTTCAATAAACTTCAAAGTTTAAAGGTCAATCAAAGATAAAACTTTGAAGTAATACTTTATCAAATAAGCGTAGAATTGCAGTAATTTATCATACACAATTAAAATTAACCATTCGGTTATTACTGGTTCATACTATAATTGCAATAATTACGAAAATTTGTTTCAATTCTTCATTGGGTTTTTAGTGAATGCTTTTATAACTTTCATACAAAGTTTTCACAACTTTGTACCTACTGCTATTATCATATGATTAAATTTAGTTAGTAGTTCAAGAATATCATTTTCAAGATGATTTAATGTTTAATCATTTGAAGCTTTCGCAACATTCAATAGCAGGGTTTTAAATATTATTATTATAGCAGCACTGCTGCAGACATAATACACTTTTAGAGGCCGGCAGCTTCAGACGTATACTAACGTTGTTATAAAGGAAATTACTTCCCATTTGAAAATGCTACAGACGCTAATATACGGCTTTTCTCTGTTCGCTAAAGTTCGATTCTGTTCGGCCAAATGGAATCCACCGCTTCGTCTCTCACGCACTCTCACACGTTCGCATTTTCGAAAAGTAATAGTGAAAAAGATGTCATTCCTTTGAGTGTCGAAGGTTTCGGTTATGGTTACGGAAATGCGAATTGTACGAACCAATTTTAAATACCACCAACAAGTAGCGGAATAAATTTTCCTATTGTACGTGCAACGGAGGATATAGAATGTATCTATATCCTCCGTTGCACGTACAATAGGAAAATTTCTGGCTTCCATTATGATGATTAATTTTGTTCCAGATATTCATGATTTTGACAATAATGCTTCCGGTTGTAGTTTCGATTCTTGATAAAAAGAGAATATGATTCTATACTTTATTTTTTACAACGATTTCACTGAAACCTATACGTATGATGGTTTATGCCGTGAAACAATATGAACCTACAATTGAGTCTAAAATAAGGAATCTGGTGGAAACCTTTGTCGATGAAATGTGTGCGTGTGTGTGCGTGTGCGTGTACGTGTGCGTGTGTGTGTGAGTGTGTGTGTGTGTGTGTGTGTGTGTGTGTGTGTGTGTGTGTGTGTGTGTGTGTGTGTGTGTGTGTGTGTGTGTGTGTGTGTGTGTGTGTGTGTGTGTGTGTGTGTGCATGCGTGTGCGCGCTTTTGTCTGTGTGTGTGTGTGTGTGTGTGCCTGCGTGTGTAACTTATGAAGATTGGAGCTATACTATTGAATGTATTTCAATGAAGCTTTATATTTTGGATCGGATTGGTATTCGCACGACCTACTACGTTTTTGAGCAAAGCTAGATCACGCATGCGCATAGTTTACTTCAATAAAAAGTTGTATTTTCAGCAAAAGGTGTATTAATGTATACATTTTTCAAGAAAATTTTTAAATAACACTGACTTGAATCCTTATTATATAGATATTATTACAGGCTTTAGATATGTGAACACTTACACTAAAAGTTAAATCTTGTAAAGGTTAATTGGTACCTAGGTAACTTATTGACTCTAGGGAAGGTTGTGTGGTTATTAGTCGAGATATGTTTGGCAAATAATGCCAAGGAATTGATATCTAACGCTACTCAAATTTTAAAATTTTTCCGTTAATAAATTCTTCCTCTCCCCCGATCCGCAAAACAAAGATTCATTGTTGTTGTTTACCGTCTGAAAAATGTTTCCGTTCCAAAATCTGTGCGAAGCTATTCAAAGGAACAAGTTTTTTCAGTGCAAAGCATTTGGAGTAAAATTCTCCATTTATTTGTGAAACTGGTCATATTTGAGATTTATAATATATACAGGGGCCACATCTCAAATGAACGAATGCGATGAGCTCTATGTAGGAAAATCTGGCAATATTGTGCTTAATCTAATTAAGCCTTATTTGCACAAGGGTCGTACATCATACCTCGATGCCTGGTATACGTACATTATTAAAAAATTTACATGAACGGAAAACTAATACATGCACCACCGTAAAGTCAAATAGCATGGAAATGCAGGACGTATCTTCAAGCTGCAGCATGAATCAACTAATACTTTGCAAGCAATGCATTGACAAGATAAAGAGGAGGTTCGCATGCTAACAACTTGTCATTCGGTAAGGATAATCCAAACAGGAAGGTTTAATAGAAAAACTCAATTTAGTAAACAAGAATGCCTTATAAGAAATAACGAAAGTGTAGATTCAATCGACCGTTCAGATATTTGGTAAATATCCTAAATTTCGTAAATTAAGTGAATTTTTCTCCACGCTTTCCTATCTTTGCGTACCTACCTAGCTTCCATAAGATGCATACACTGTCTCTGACATGCCCTTACCTTTCTTTCTTTTATCATACATTCTACTGCATTCAGCCAAGTTTTACGCGGCCTACCAGGCCCGGCCTTATCTCAACCACATATATTTGCTTCGTTAATCTTGCGTGTGTGGCCAAACTACTACTTTATACCTATCTACGATCGTCTTTCCCTCGCCACACTCCTTCATTACACACTTATTCTTCAACTTATACCTTCTCGTATTACTACATGCTCTTCTCAGGAATCTCATACCAACGGCATTATTTTTCTTTCGTGCTTTTTTTTATATACCCATGTATCACTTCCATACAATACTGACGGGACAAACACACCATTATAGATAGGTCCTTTCCCACCTATGCTCATGCTTTCGTTTCTCGTTATCGTCCACATACTTCCAATCACTTTTCTTCCAGCACTGATCTTTCGACCAATCTCACCATCCATTGTACCATCTGCAATGAATATTCTACCCAGATATACGAACTCGTCCACTTGTTCCACAATTTCATCTTGCAGGTTAAATACTCTACTCTCCTTTTCACCTTCGCGATTGAACATCACAATCTTAGTTTTGTTCACGTTTACCTTTAGGTCCATGCTATATCAAACTTATTCAGAGTAGTTTGTGGCTCATCCGCACTGTCACTTAATAACACCGTGTCATCTGTATACACCACAACTCGTACATTTACGTCACGAACCATTACACCATTTGTATCGGTACGCGCTTGCCTAACACATTTATCCATGTATGCATTGAACAACCACGGTGACATCACACAGCCTTGTCGCACTCCTTGCTGACTATGAAAGTATTTACTCGCACTTCCTCTGAGCCCAACACATTTCCGGCTAACGCTATATACTGCCCTTTTCCGTTTATTAAACCTTTACTTACGGCATATTCATTTAATATTTACCTCAACTTCTCCCTATTCACTCTGTCATATGCTCTCTCCAGATCTACAAACGCACAGATCAGCATCTTTTTTACACTTACAAGCTTTTCACCTGTTGGAGAGCAACTATTAGATCAACACATCCTCTCCCTGGCATGAAGCCCTCCTGCACATCCCAAATCTTAGTTTATGTAGTTTCTCGTACTCTATCAATCAGTACTCTTCCAAATACACTAAGCAAACTTATTCCTCTGTAGTTCTTGCACCACTTCTGTTCCCCTTACCCTTGTACGATGGTACAACTTTCGCTCTCTTCCAATCACTCGGCAGTTTTCCACACTTAAGGCATACATTGAATAATTCAAACTATCTTCGTATAAACTTTGCACCTCGATACTTTACACCAGTGATTTCATCCACGCCTGCTCCTTTGCCGTTTTTCAACGTTCCTACCATTTTCTCTGCCTCATTTAACCCAATATCCGTCTCAGTTTCATTCACCATTCCTTCTACATTCTCCCTATTTAACCCGTCAGGTTGTTTTCCGCACTACGCTTTATGAAATATTCTTACCAGCATTTCCTCACTTCTCAATCGTTCCATACCATTTAGTATTCATCACTCCTGCTGCGGTCTGTTTTGCGACACGGTTTGTGTTTTGGCCCATTTCCAGAAGAGTTTCTTGTTTCCCTCAAAATCATTCTGCATTTTCTCTCCTTCCACAGCCATCACAAATCGTTGACAGTGAACGTTAACAAATAAAGTTAGTGTATATGAGTACCAATAAAAATACATACAATTTAAGTTTAAATCGAGTGAGATTTGCTCCCTCGACAGCGTAGATGGTAACGCAGTTCTCTATCAAAGAACAGCTTGTGGGTTCAAATCCCACTCGAGGAATCCCTTTTATGTATGTGTTTTTACACTTAAATCTACATACAATTTATATTATTATTACTAATAAAGTATTTAATTCTATAGCTTTATTTTCAATCACATTTAAATTTGATTGTCCCTAGGCGATTCTTGGTTCTCGTGCTACGTACCGGACATGATGTTGTTTATTTGCGACCAAAACATTTAATAATTTTTCATTTAGATTTCCGGATTAGAGTTAGCTATTTGTTTATTTAATTTAATTAATTAATCAATTAATTTTATTTTTTTTTACAGATTCAATCTAGTTATTTATTTTTATCCTTAAAGCAAATAAAATGTATTTTTTTCGTAGAATTTCAATGCTGTATTAATCCTAAATACTATATTTGCGCGCCTTTTCTTCTATGAGCCATTTCACACGTTACTAAAATTCTACTGCTTCGATTATCATTTGTTTAATATTAATTCAAATTTAGAACTTATTGATTTAGCAATTATTGCAATTACAAAAATGTACGTGTTCGAGTTAAACCTAGACAAAAGGAGTGGTGTTTGTGCTTTAACATTTACCTTATGATTATATGAGTTTTAACAACCGTACCTGACATAGGTTTGAAGGGAATCGTACTTAATAGGATTTAATTAGAAATGCAACAATCCTGTTTTCGCGCCTTTTTTAGTTTGTGTATCTATAAAGCCATTTGATACATTAAAATTCTACTAAACTAGATTAATGTTATTATTTGTCTATTAATATTCAAACCGCTGTGTTATAAATCTGTTTCAAACTCACCCATATCATGCACTAATGATTGGTTTAGAAATTGTCACTTTTTACCCGCATATGTTTCATGAAAATTATTTCTTCTTCATTGCAGTAGTTATTCATTTTAAAGTTAATAACAAAGACGACAATATTAAGCAAAGCTAAATAGGTACTTTTTATAATTATTTGACACATTTGAAACAAATTGGAAATCAAGGTATATGACATTTAAAAAACGCCACGCACCTTTGGATGTGTAATAAATTCACCTTTTGACTGATACCATTAGCTTCTTTGTCAGTTGAATTGGCGAACAGTAATCTGCAAAAGTTCATTCCAATGTTAAATCCTTATATTCCAGTTTGAGAACCGACACACAGTACACATTTTCACAACTAGGGGCAGTTTGGTTTACAATCGTTTACACACTATTACCTAATATAGTCTATTATTATTATTCACTTACAAGAGTTTTGAATCTCACTGGCTTCATTATTTTTCCTAATATTGAGAGATATATTTATGGAAAAGCTCGAAAAAGTGAACAAGTGTCTCAATACACACCAAAGATGTGGCTAAGGTACGTAGAAAATACTTTTGTAATCTACCCACATAGAACAGATTTAGCAAAGAAATATACTCACCCAATTAAAATCAGAATGTACATCAAGCCTTTCAATCAAATACTGTTTCTTGACGTACTAGTTAAAATGATGGAAATAAGTTCTGTTCACCGCAAGAGCTAAAAGTTGGTGTAGTCAGTTGATTGTATGAGGTAGCTAAAGTGATATTTTCAGAAGGGGGGGGGGGTATCGTAAACAAGGCATAGAAAGAATAACCGTAGTATTTAAAAGCAATGAGTGAGCAAAATATTTGAAATAACCTAATTGTAAACCGACAAACTTTAAAACTTAACACGCCTACTACCGAAAAGGAACCATCAAAGAAGTAGTTAAAAAAAAGAAATCGAACAACATAGATCAACCAAGAACTGTGTATACAAGCTCAGATGTAAATTTCTAAAGGAACTAACTACAAAGGAGAAACGGATAGACTAAAAGAAAATATAACAAACAGAAAAAAAGCTGAAAAAGATTAGTCACGAGTCACTAAGTACGTATGGAAACAGAACACCAGGTAGTGAAACAAAAGACAAGAGTGAAAAAAATAAATAAACGGCATGAATAGGTTTGAGCAGACCAATCAATAGTCTAGATATGGTCTTAGATATAAAATCTATAAGTCTAGCACTATCGCGGGGCAGGAACTAAGGAACAGAAAGAACTACTGTTAGATTATAGATTGAGGCGTTATTGTGCATCGTTACGGGCCAAACGTACAGTAGCGCAAAAAATTCCGTAGATCTACCTACTGGCATTTACTGTTGCTCAACATAACGTCAAAATTCGGAAAATATTAGTTATTAAGGCGCCACCTGTTCTAAAGTGTTAGCGGAATGAAATCTGATTTAAAAATACTTGCTTATACATGAAGGAAAAGCTTGTTTTCTCAATAAAATTTGCGTTTGTAGAAGCTCTCTTAAGCTCATGTAAAATTTTAAGCTTTTTCCGAAATCTACGATAATAGCGACTATTAAAATTTAAAAATAACCTATAAATTAAAGTAATAAAAAAATATGAAAACTTAATTATCCAAATCAAAAAAATGGACTGTCATCAAAATTAATTCACGACATGGTCTATTGATATCATCATTTCATGTTATTACCTAATCACAAATATTGAGCATGTCAAAGTACGGGTTCACCCAGGTGGCCCTTATCCGGATGGAATGGAACGGCTGCAGGCAGCGTAGGATCTCCTGGTATAGGATCTATATATATATATATATATATATATATATATATATATATATATATATATATATATATATATATATATATATATATATATATATAGCGGATCGGATAGTTAATAGTAAAGCAAGACAGGTGAATACTTTACTTTAATAATCGTCCGTAATTCTCCTTATGTAATGTGGATAAATAAATTATTTACGCAAATCAATTAGATGTTTAAGTCATAAGAAATTAATACATTCTGTTTACTATAAATTCTACGAATTTATATTAACGGTTAAAATAGTTATCATGTAATAGTACGAAGCGAACTTATGTAAATTTATTCCTGGAAGAATTCAATGGGAACTAATAACATTCAACGCATTTACGAGAGCAGTGGTTTTGAGTTTAAAAGTAACTGAAAGTGTTACTTTCAAGTAGGTAGATTTAATTTACAGCACGTCTTTACAATAATTATTTTAATTACGCAAAAAAAAAACGGGAATATGAAATAACAGGAACTTAAATGATAGAAAATATGATTAGCAAAAGGAACAGTCGGTGGAATGTCAACACTTTTACGAAATGTAATAATTTCGTATCTCTTTTAAAACGTATAATAAAAGGTTAGATTTCATTTTCAATTTGCTGTTTATTCTTATCGCTTTAAAGAAAATATAAAGGAGAGTACGTTTGAGAAATAAATGGAAATTTGGTTTAAATTAAAGAAACTTATTTTATCCCTTCTGGAAGCGGGTTTTTAATACTTCATTAAGTATTCGGGATACGAACATAGGGTGCTTCGTATTAATTTAAGCACTGGAATACAGGATGTATTTATGGTTACAGATATAGTGGTTTTAACAAGATAATCTGACGGAAGACGGGATGTTCTGGAGATTACTAGGCGATTATCTAACTGCAGACTTTACTGGTCTCCCAGCTCGGTCGTGTATATGTAATTACGGTAGGATAGGATTAATTAATCAAACGGGCGTACGCACCTTTGTTTAATTAGAAGGACGCTAGACTGAACAGGCGTACGCCTTTCAGACAAGCAAAGGTAGGAAAATAACGACACGGGTCTTGGGGGTATTTCCCGAGGAATTCTCAATAGTTTTCAGGCATACACCTAAAAGCAAAGAGTAGGATTTTCTGTATTGGGATATGTTTGTTTACACTGCGCATACGCCCGAGTAACTGTTTAGCGTACAACTATGGTGATTTTTTGCAGACGAGATATTTTAATAATCTGCCCAGGGCAAAAAACTGGTCTAGTAAATATGGTCCGAAAATGTATAACTTACCCCGGAAGAAATAACGGCTCCTGATTCTAACTAGGTCGGAATAGAAATCAAGAACGAAAGAAGGAAGACTTCGGCGGAGAAGTAAATAAGATAGTTACGTCGACAAAGAAGTAAACAGATAATTAATATCGCGTCGCGCTTCCGCTTATATAGTCCACGGTCTAACGTGATTGGGTGAGATAACGGATCTGGCGCGTTGGTGGGTCCTTGTGTCTAAATGTAAAACCATTTCTTAACTACGGAAGAAGGAGAAATAATCCATTATTGAAATCCACCGGAGCATTTTTACTCAATATGAATGAATAACTAAATAATTAATTTACGGATTTTTTATAAGGATTTGGGATCTTTACACACTCTTGTTCCGCTTACACTTATACAGTTGTAAAATAATCGCGCTCTTACAGTCACTCGGCGCTTTTCCACACATAAGACATACGTTGAATAATTCACACAATCTTCGCATACGCTTGGCACTTCCATATTTAAGTATTTCATCAGTGTTTCCATCCACGCCTGTTCCTTTACCATTATTCAACTTTTCTATCAATTTTGTCTACCTCATTTAACCCAATATCCTCCTCAGTTTTATTCGCCATTACTTCTACATTCTCTTTATTAAACTCTTGTCTTTTCTCTTCACTTCTGAACAGCTTTTCGAAATATTCTTGCCATCATTTCCTTACTTCACAACTATTCCCATACTATTTCGTTGTTCCTATTCATCACTTCTGCAATGTTATGTTTTGGGACACGTTTTGTGTTTTGACCCATTTCCAGAAGAGTTCTTTTGTTTCTGAATTTTTCCTCCTTCCACAGCCATTACTTCTTACATATTTTCACTGCCTTCTTTGCTTCTTAATCTGTACACATTCTTTACCGATCCATTCTACCAAGTACATTTTTCCTGTCTACCTAAAGTCGCTCTTCCACATATCTTCACGGCGTAATTGACAACACATTTTTCAAACTTACTTATCCATGCACTTCCATCCTCATTGTTTTTTATTTGCTCATTTGCATTCCGTTTACTTGTCTACTCCAGACCCACCTTTACCCCAAACATACTCTCGATACAACCAAAATGTGGTCTGATCTACACTCCGATCCACGCATTCCTTTTATATCTTTCACCAGGTTTCTAAGTCGTCCACTGCATCATCAGGTCAATCATACTCACCTCTTTGCCATGTATACATGTGCACATTTTTCTGTTTAAACCACGTATTAGATACAAACAGGTTTCTCTCCACATAAATGTTCTCCAAGCGTTCACCATTCTCATTCTCCAAACTTTCCTAAGACGCGTTCAGTGTTCTCTCTGCACACACCCCGTCCATTGGTATCTCCCCATATCAAAACTCCTTCGTTTGGCTCACATACGTTCAAAATTCTCTCAAGTCGCCCGTTGTTATAAAAATATCGGTAATACCGTTCAAGGAATTTTAAATCCCACTTTTTAATGTTTAACGCTTATTTGGCTTTGAATGATCTTTAAAGAATATGTTTACACATTTTCTTATAAAGTAGATCGTTATTCAGATATTGAAATACTTTGAACGATTACTTAAATTCCACTTTAGACAAGCTTAAATACGAAATCTTATGTACGTAGGTGTAGTTTTGGAGTTATTATGGATACTAACATACATCCACACACGCCCGCCCGCCTGCCTAAAATAAATAAGTACCTGTAAAATCAATAAACGTGTCTTGGATTTATTGCTCATAATAAACTAAATAACTAAATATCCAACGTACATCCGAACAATCCCATATTATGAACTAAAAGAAAAATGAAAAAATACAAATCATCAGGCAAAATAAAAGAAAATTTGCCACAAGCAGCGAGGTGCCATTAAAAACACTTTAGCTACACAAAAGGATGCGACAAAATTCGAGATTACATATCTCGTAAACAAGTGCAAACGTAAAGAGAGATAACCAAACAAACTTACTTACGTCAGCAATTATATATACGAAAGATTAGGTGCATTTAAATTCACCACATTACCAATGACTCTTATTGAACTGTTTACCTGTGTTGCAATTTCACTGGCATATTGCTACCCGAAATTTTTATAAAATCACTAAAGTAGAACTGTTATAACTGGATTAATCCATTAGTCAAAATTTGTGCACATACTTAACCAAATTCAAGGTAATTAAATAAAACACACAGTTTGTATGTATATTTGTATACCGGTTGTCTATTTTTTTTATATACTATGTTTGTTAGCTTTTAAGTATAACTTAGCTGTCATTAGGGATAAGAGTGTTCAGATCATTGGTATCGGTATGTACGCTAGGATTAATAGAATGAACTGAACAAGCTTCTTCGATTATTTATGTATCTACTTGAATTTGTCAAGGTGAAAGGGGTATTTGTGCTTGTATATTGTGAAACAAAAGGCAGGTTGGATTGTTACCTTTCTAACGTCAACTATTACGGTTGTTTATGTATATAAATTTTCCTTTTCAGGGATTACGTATGAAAGATCTTTCAGCGTCCCAGAGAGGGGCATTACGTGTTATTAATAATTCTAGATAATTTAAAGGTGAATTTATCACAAGTAAATCTCGCAACTTACCCTCGTTAGTGTGAATATTCTTACCTGCGTTCAATTACGCAGTTTCACTATTTTTCAGTGTTCTTATTATGATTTTAGGATAAATTTATATTTAGTAGTGTTATGGGGAAAAATTGCATGTTTTGATACGCATGCACTATAAGAAAACGTACACATTGTCTCACTTATTCTTATTCATATATATATATATATATATATATATATATATATATATATATATATATATATATGGTTGATTTTAGGTTTCCGAGTGTAGTATGAAAACTGTTGTTTATCCGGGCGTTGTCTCGCGTCTGCTGGTGATGTTTCCGACTCCTGCCAGCACAAAAACGACGTTTCGGCAAAGTCTCATTTGCCATTTTCAAGTTTTCTCCTTCTCCAACTGATTTGTTCGGCTCCGTGTTACTTGCATCGAACTGAGGTCTTGCTGTCCTGTGTCCTGCTTATATTTGGTGTTGTGTACTTTCACTGCTTTCACTGTTTTCCCTGCTTTTACTTTCCCTTCTTTCTCTTTCTCGGTGTTGGATGGTGCTGCTGTGCATGATGTTAGTATGGATGGTTCTGGTTGGGGTGATCGTTTCTTGAATAGTTCGAGAGGCGATCGAGATTGAGAAACGAGAACAGAAGCTTAACACACGAGACGATTCCCAAAGACTGCCTAATACATGGAAGATAACACTAGCAGAACATCGTCATACAAGGAAACGATCACCCGAACCAGAACCATCCATACCAACATCATGCACAGCAGCACCATCCAACAGCGAGAAAGAGAAAGAAGGGAAAGTGAAAGCAGGGAAAACAGTGAAAGCAGTGAAAGTATACAACACCAAATATAAACAGGAGACAGGATAGCAAGACCTCAGTTCGATTTGAGTAACACGGAGCCGAACAAATCAGTTGGAGAAGGAGAAAACTTGAAAATGGCAAATGAGACTTTGCCGAAACGTCGTTTTTGTACTGACAGGAGTCAGAAACATCACCAGCAGACGCGAGACAACGCCCGGATAAACAACAGTGTTTCATACTACACTCGCGGAACCTAAAATCAACCTATATATATATATATATATATATATATATATATATATATATATATATATATATATATATATATATATACCTACATTAAACTTCTGCGTATAGCAGTCTTTGTTGGGAATTTAGAAATAAATTTATGCCTGTTGAGGGAATTGTACCTTAATTGCTTTTCCTGTTGTCCCCTGTTTCAAGCCTTACAAAGTCTCTCTTTCAAGAAATAATAGCTTATCTTTTTTCTTTAAAGCTTGTGGCGCCTGTTTCTTGTCTGTTCTCCCTATTTATCTATCTACCATTTTGTTACCATTTTCTAAGTAATCTAACCACCTTCTTTATTTTTATCCACACTTTAAAGCACCCACGCTATGCGAGTGCTCTGCGGTCTCAAGACCGTTTGACCGATTTGCTAGTCGAGCTAACGATTCTTTCTTTTTTATGTTATACAAATCTACACGTTTCGATAACACTTACAGTTATCTTTCTTCATGAGTATTTTAAATAGTAAAGATACTATTTGTTGGTGTAATTTCGACTTCTGACAATTAAAATTTGTTAGAATTTAATGCAAATGATCGATTCGCTCGATAAAGTTTGAAGTTATATTGAAAGAATTATTTATGGATTTGTAACAAGTGTGAATCCTTGCGATATTGCATGCTTACATTCCATTAACATAAGTAATTGGATTGTTATCTCATTAAATTTTGAATTTAGATCAGTTCTACATACATAAAGACAAAATTTACATCGATTGGGTCTTGTACTTCAATGGTACTCTAGCAAAGTACGGGTCGTATGTTCAAATCCTACTCGAGGTAAACTTTTGATTTATGTATTTAATAGAGTTAATAATACTTTTAATGGCATTACTACTGCTCAACATAATTATTCCGTCAGTTGCATGGCTAATAGGAAATGCATTAGTAACTATTAGGGTTTTCCATAAATGGCCGGGATTTGTAAATACTAACGCTTCCAACTTATCAGAAAAAGGACAGGTTGGTAACAGGAGTCCTAACCGGATACATTTTCTGAATTTCACATACCGGGTTATGTGTATGTTCAGCATGTAGTTTAAATATTTTATTAAATGTGGCAAACCAAATCGTTTAGATCTAGTTTTAGTTATCAGTATACATAATTGCTTTCATGTCACCATCAGAGACCATTAGAGAACTAGCTTTGTATGAGATGTCTATGTTTGGTTATCCTGGATTACAAGGGCAAGAATCTCTAGTTTGAGTTTATAATTTACTCATTATTTCATGATTTAGTAATTATAATTTGACCTTTTAAAGCCTTTTATTTTATTCCTGTATTTTTATTAAATTCAGTTGGCTTTGATTCTATTTGATAAATCAGAACTTCACATGTGTAGTGGACAATGTGATATATATATATATATATATATATATATATATATATATATATATATATATATATATATATGTATATATAGGGTGTTAATAGTGTTAGGCGGTTACACCCGAAAATGGCAGTTAGATCTAATTAAAATAAACAACTTTTTTTATTTCCAATTTTTGATTTTGTACCCCGGTTCGAAGTTATAGCTCTTCGTTTGTTTTTCGAAAAATAGTCACAACTTCTTTCTTTTAAGGGCTATTAATAAAAAATAAAAAGTTTCTGAATTAGCTTTCCATTCTCTAGAACATTTGTGTTTACAACTGTTTTGCATTTTTTGAAATAACAAAATGGCGACCGATCAAAAATTTCAAACCAAGATATTTTGATAACCACTCGATCGATTTGTGAAAGTAAAACATTTATAAAATCGTTAAATTATCTACTACAGTATTTGCCTAGTAAAAATTTATTAATTTATTACAAAAAATATTTATTCAGTTAAGTACTAGTATTACGCTCACAACTATTAACAAACTAAAAAACATTTAAAACGAAGTAACTTTCTGACATTAAATACTATAGAAACAAAAGAAGTTATGATGTGAAAAATGCACGATAATAAATTTTCAAAGTGGCCACCATTCGCAGCAATGCACGCTCGGCAGCGTTTTTTAACGTTGGTAGAAACTTTCGCAAGGACTTCTGGCCTTTCTTTGATATCTTCTGCTGCAGCCACGATTCTAGCCACTAGTTCTAGCTCTGTATTCACTGGTGTCTCATACACCAAGGTCTTCATCTTACCCCAGAAGAAATAGTCTAATGGTGTTAAGTCCGGGCTTCGGGCTGGCCATGCAATAGGAGCTCTCCTTCCAATCCACTTATTTGTATATTCGCGGTTTAGAAATGCGGTGATTTCTCGCGTTGTATGAGCCGGAGCCCGATCATGCTGAAACCAAAGTTTCCGTCTAATGTCTACTGGCAAGTCATCAATAAGTTCCGGTAGCACACTATCTAAGAAAGTCAAATAATTTTCTCCATTCAAGCGGTTTGGGAGAATGTAGGGTCCAATTACATGTTCCCCTACGATTCCGGCCCATACATTGACTGCAAAACGTTGTTGATATGCACGAGTAAATGTTGCTTGGGGATTTTCGTCAGCCCACAAGTGATTATTTTTAGAGTTAAATACACCGTTCCTTGTGAAGCAAGCTTCATCAGTGAACAGAATAAATTTTTCAAACTCCCTTTGAAGATTACAATGCTGAAGAAGCCAACGACAGAACATCCGTCTTGGCTGAAAGTCGTCAGGTCCCAAAGCTTGCACTTTCTGTCTAGAGTATGGATGAAGACCTTGTTCTTTCAGAACTTGCCAAACAGACACATGGTTTACATTTAATCTATTCGCTATTACCCTTGTGCTTGTCGATGGATCATCCTCAACAATATTAAGTACAGCCTCTTCAAATGCAGGTGTTCGACGTAATCTATTGGAATTTCCACCAATTGTTAGGTAAAACCTACCGGTCTCAGATAATCGTCTACAAATTTTTCTAAAAAGTTGACTACTTGGTTGTCGACCATTCGGGTATCTCATCAGATATATTCGTTGAGCTTCGTTTGCATTACGCCTTGCTTCCCCAAAAACCAAAAGCATGTCAAGCAGTTCATCGTTTCGATAATAATTCATTATCACATATAATACAGACACGACTTTAGAATATGTAATTTTATAACTCACAAACAATATCACATCCTTCAGTTTGAAGTGCGAATATCTTGGTTCTAATCTTGTTTATTGTATAAGGCTCTTTGATGCAGATGTTTTTAGTTTGTTAATATGTAGTGTGCAGTGACACTAACTAAATAATCTTTTTAAACAATTGAAAGAACTTTTCTAGGCAAATAATGTAGTAGATAATTTAACGATTTTATAAATGTTTTACTTTCAAAAATCAAATATTTTTTAGTTTGTTAATATGTAGTGTGCATGAGTAACGACACTAACTAAATAATCTTTTTTTTAAAACAATTGAAAGAACTTTTCTAGGCAAATACTGTAGTAGATAATTTAACGATTTTATAAATGTTTTACATTCACATATCGATCGAGTGGTTATCAAAATATCTTGGTTTGAAATTTTTGATCGGTCGCCATTTTGTTATTTGAAAAAATAGAAAATAGTTGTAAATACAAATGTTCTAGAGAATCGAAAGCTAATTCAGAAACTTTTTACTTTATTAATAGTCCTTAAAATAAAGAAGTTGTGACTATTTTTCGAAAAACAAACGAAGAGCTATAACTTCGAACCGGGGTACAAAATCAAAATTGGAACTGAAAAAGTTGTTTATTTTAATGAGATCTAACGGCCATTTTCGGGTGTAACCACTTAGTATTAACACTCTGTATATATATTATATATATATATATATATATATATATATATATATATATATATATATATATATGTATATATATATACATAGAGATATATATAAATATTTAAAGTCAAATATGTTTAAAAGAATAATATATATATATATATATATATATATATATATATATATATATATATAAATTATTCTTTTATACATATTTGACTTTTATATTTATATAAGTATATAAGTTATTGGTTATTTAGTCAATAAATAACACCATTAAAGTTATTTTTATGTTTCGATATCGTTTGATATCTTCTTAAATTACTTATATTAATGGAATGTGAGCCTGCAATATCGCAAGGATTCACACATACCAAAGCAACTTGACTTATATTAAATTATTATAAGTTTTTGTTATGAACGAATAAGTTCAAAAGTAAATATGTAATTAAAAATTATTTTTAATTTTATTAAATACATAAATAAAAAGTTTATCTCGAGTACTACAACCTGTACTTTGCTAGAGTACCGCGCTAACCAACTGCGCTATGGAAGTACAAGCCCCAATCGGTGTAAATTTTGTCTTTGTGTATGTAGAACTGATCTAAATTCTAAATTTAATGAGGTAACAATCAAATTAGTTATATTAATGGAATGTCAGCAAGAATTCACACTTGTTACAAATCCATAAATAATTCTTTCAATATAACTTCAAACTTTAATTTGCGCTACTGAATATAAACGAACCAATCTTTTATCGATCGAATCGATCATTTGCATTAAATTGTAACAAATTTTAATTGTCAGAAGTCGAAACTACACCAACAAATAGTATCTTTACTATTTAAAACAGTTATTTAGCTCGGCTAGCAAATCAGTCCGCAGAGCACTCGGATAGCGTGGGTGTTTTGAAGTGTGGATAAAAATAAAGAAGATGGTTAGGTTACTTAGAAAATAATAACAAAATGGTAGACAGATAGATAGAGAGAACAGACAAGAAACAGGCGCCTCAAGCTTTAATGAAAGAAAAGATAACTTATTATTTCTTGAAAGAGACACCCTGTGAAGCTTGAAACAGGGAGCAACAGGAAAAGCAATTAAGAGACAATTCCCTCAACAAGCGTAAATTTATATACATAAACAACCGTAATAGTTGACATTAGAAAGGTAACCATCCAGGTTGCCTTTCGTTTCACAATATACAACCACAGATCCCGTCTTTAACCATGACAAATTCACGTAGATACATAAATAATCGAAGAAGCTTGTTCAGTTCATTCTCTTAAAAGCTAACAAGCAGTATAGAAAAAATATATCGAGATAGACAACCGATATACAAATATACACACAAACTGTGTGTTTTATTTAAAAGTTCAGTAGTAATTACCTTGAATTGGGTTAAGTACGTGCGCAAATTATTGACTAATGGACTGATTCACCTATAACAGTCCAACTTTAGTGAAGTTTTTATAAAAATTAAATAGTTTCGGATAGCAATATGCCATTGAAATTGCAACACAAGCAAACAGTTCAGTAAGAGTAATTGGTAATATGGTGAATTTAAATGCACCTAATCTTTCGTAGAAGCTGCAATGATCCCAGCTGAATTCGTGTATGATACACAACAAATTCGGAAGTAAACTTGACAATGCAATGTTTATTTATACAAGCAATAAGGAAAGATCTAACCTGATTGTTGAACGAGTACGTGTACTTCATGTATTACAGTTTAATTTCCATCCTCGTCATTGCAGGGCAGCTACCAGTAGTCAGTTAGGTACATAACGTATAATATTAACAGCAACCAGAACACGAAGAAGGAAAACGCAAAACGAAATTCCCGAAAAGAAAAACTCTGTAGATCGAAAACGAGCTATATGTGATACTTTACCACGAACTGGTTAAATACATTTCCTTCAATTTACATACCGTGGTTTAAGCCATGTAGGTGTAAGTAACATATTTTTACATTCGCGTTAATGCGATTATATTACTTCACAAATGAAGAAATAATTTTTGAAACAACATTTCTCTAGAAATGGTGAAATAATTTTTGAAACAATATTTCTCTAGAAATGGTGATTAACACCGAGAAAACAGAAATCAGACAAATGCTCTAAAATATAACAACAAAAAAACAACAAAATGGCCGTATTAAAAGAACTATACCTTCGGAAGACGGTATTCAATAGAATTTGTAAAAATGTTAAACAGATGTTTGTATTCAATAAAACATGATTAATAATATGCAATTATTCAATGTTATCACCATCTAATGATGATTTAGCAAAGTGACAGGTAAAGCCTGTCCGGTAGAACTGAACGGGTATCGGATTAACAAGGAGGATTGTCAATATATGGTTCTATTGTGCTTGAAACCGCCTTAATGCTTTGCTGTCTCGTACTTATTGTACGTGACAAAGAAAGATGGATATATTATGAATAATGCCTCTATTTCTGCCGAACAAAAGCGTTTGCAACTTTCACACATAATGACAAGGCAATAAGAATCAGATGCAGGTAGAATAGAAATTCAATAGGTATAATAAAATGCCAGTGGTTCTCAACACTGCTTTAACATTATATAATGTGTGAAGAAATGCAACTTTTGTATAATAAAATAATAATCGATTACTAATTACCTATAAGTAATTTCAATTGACACCTTTCACTTATACTTATAACAACAATAACAAATACATTTTATTATAGTTAGTAAATATTAATTAAATTACAAAGATATACTTTTATAATTAATCGACTGTATTTAAAACTAATTCGCGAATTTCTTTACTCAACTTTTTCGGCATTATATTAATGGTTAGTTTATATAAACGCTTACTCAAAGAATAATGATAATATAGATATTGCAGTTGTTTTATTTATACCTATACTATTACTTACTAAATGGTATAATAATCTATTATTAATTACTTATTGTTACAGTATTGCATATTTATTTGGATTCTTTTGTAATTGAGTACACTAAAACGTCATTACCATACTTAGGTATACAATGAACTTTCTAAATGTAAATTGAAATACCTATACTTAATCGAATATTCATTATTATGAATGGCTTTTATAAATGTTTATTATAAAACTTGCATTCTTCCATAAATTTTAAATGTAATGTTAAAGCAGTGTTGAGAACCACTGGCATTTTATTATACCTATTGAATTTCTATTCTACCTGCATCTGATTCTTATTGCCTTGTCATTATGTGTGAAAGTTGCAAACGCTTTTGTTCGGCAGAAATAGAGGCATTATTCATAATATATCCATCTTTCTTTGTCACGTACAATAAGTACGAGACAGCAAAGCATTAAGGCGGTTTCAAGCACAATAGAACCATATATTGACAATCCTCCTTGTTAATCCGATACCCGTTCAGTTCTACCGGACAGGCTTTAGCTATAAAATGCATGAATTTGAAAATAACCAGAACCCACATATAGATGGCACTAGCGAGTTTATTTTAAGAATTTATGAAATACAAAGGTAAATACGAAAAGAAATAATTCCTTTATACCGTAGAAAAGTAAACACAATAATAGAAAATCATTTAATCCATTATAATAAATGGTAAAGGCAGTAAATACAGCAAAGTTAAATCATTGAGGAAATAATTAACGAGTGAACGTAATCAATAACAACCCTAAGGATTTAGGCTACAGATAAATTTTGTTTTTCCAAACAGTAATAATCAGAAAAAATTTATTAATCGATCAGAAAGTGTCCGATATCGATTTTTACACGTTACAATAGTACAAAAATAAACCATAAGAAACCCAAAAAGGGAAGTATTTTAAATATGCGTAATAATGGTGAAACTTTACATTTTCATGGTATCTTTACTATTCCTTCTCAATAATAAATTAGAACACTTTATTACATCCAAAACTAACTTATGATTTTCGTTAAACAAAATGTGGGCTATAAAAAGCATGTTAGTAATAGTTTAACTACTTCATTGACTCTTTTCCAGATCAATATGAGAAATATGAGGTCAAAGTTCATTAACCTTTTTATAGGTCAAAGGGGGGGAGTCAAAATTCATTGCCTTTTTCTAGGTCAAAAATAGGGGGATGGCCGTGCCTTTTTTGTATGTCAAAAGGAGGGAAAGAGGTCAAAGTTTATTAATCTTTTTCAAGGTCAAGGAGAGCGGGGAAACGTCAAAGTTTATTTCCCCTAAAATATGTCAAAAAGAGGAGGATGGGCCAAAGTTGATTAACTGCAAAGTAGGCCGCACGTGCCGATATTTAGAAATAGAACCAGTTCCGAGAAATTCCAAAATAGGTTATACGTACCGATTGTAACAAATCTCACCAGTTCGTAGAAACCCCAAAGTAGCGAATACTTGCTTATTCTCGGAAATCTAAAACAAGGTCAAAGTTCATTGACCACGGAGGTTGGAGCGTTCCAAGAAAGGAAAGGGGGAGAGGCTTTAAGGGTATGCACGGATGAGAAAGAGGGACAGATATACAGGTTGATTCTTAGAAATCTAAAAATAGAACAATTTCCAGGAAACGAGAGAGGGGCGAGGGTTTAAAAGTAGGTCATAAGACACGTGGTGTTTTCTAGAAATCTAACCAGTTTCTAGAAACCCAAAAGCGGGTCACGTGTGGTGCTTCTTAGACATAGCACAAGCTTCTGGAGGGAACAAATTCAGCGACATCTAGGGGGTATCAATTCAAAGAAATACAACCAGTTGTTAGAAACCATCAGGTTCATTAACCCTTTTCTAGGTCAAAAGGAAGGGAGAGTGTCCGGAAGTTGGCCAATTGTTGGAAATCTGAAACTGGAACCAAGTCCTGGATCTGAAGTGAGGGTTGGATGAAAATAAGCATTCATAATCAATTACTAATCCTGTTGTAACTGCTCGGCTAATTTCGGCTACCCTCGACAGTGGTGGGAGTCTACCCATAAGCATAGTACTCTCTATTTATTTCCTATATGAGTTAACTTCGAGCTCTCGCATGACTGTATTCCTGGACATAAACCTAACCTCTCACATCTTTTGAGAGTATTGATAATATAGTACATATCATGGGACAAAGTCATAAGCACGCCCTTAGCCACCATTTTTAACAATGGCTTACAGCCTGGTTTTACGGTAAAGCGCTAAGGGGGCTTTATAGCTATCATTAACAAGAGCGCCCTTACAAATAGCTTACACAAATGACCCAGTTTGGAGGATCTTATCAGTCATTTTTAACAAGACGGTCCTTTATGATCGGCTAATACAGTTAGGCACAGATTAAGAGAAAGTCGTAAAAGGGCATTGGCATCCATTTTTAATAAGGAGTCTTGAAAACCTCATGGACAAGGAGCGCAGTTCAGTAATAAATCTCTAAAGTGTTTTAAGTATTATCCAGTGTCTTGCCCACAAAAGTTCTCACTGTCTGCAAAATTTTCCCTCGCTCTTCATAATGTTCCCAGGTTTAATCATCAAGAACGGTGCTTGACTTATATAATGTGAAGCATTTAGCAATAAATAGTAATAATAATAGTTTGGTCTTTAAGTATCCCCCTGTTTTATCCATCTAGGTCAACAACACCATCCCCACCAGGATCTGGCAAGACCTTGTACCTGGATAAAACAACCCTAAAACAGCTTAAAAACGGGTACACAGTTCCCAAAAACACTCAAAAACGTACCAGTTTCTTAAGAACTGGTGGTTGTAACTTATAAAGGTTTCCTACGAGCAAATGACTATTTCCTTGGAACAATCAGTCGTAAATGGCCGTCAAAAATCCACTTGACAGTTTCATGAAGTTCCTTGGAGTGTGTGAACTCTGTACATGATCGGTATCACCTGTTTAATGTCTAACAATATGAGCTGGAAAAAAATTGCTCAATAGCCTTGAGAGAAAGGCTACCAAAATCTTTTGGTTTTCTTAAGATTGTTTTAAAAAAATGTGTATGGCTCATTTAACAGTTATTTGAGTTACAAGTTCTCTAAATTTATTAGTTACTAGCATGGTGTAAAGGCGAAACTTCGACTTACATTACAAAAAGACAATACGATTGATCAAAAAGTGCTGGAAGTTATAAGATGAAAAAAGAGGATGATTAAAGGTACAGTATTCCAGTTAGTATATCTAACAGAATAAAATTTGCAAATGTAAATTTAAACATATTAATGGAGGAATAAGCTGGATCTGCTGGTAAGGCTAGATATGGCTGACCTTCATCTATTGGGCCTAGACATAACGCAGGATTTTGCAGATCTCTGTAACAAAGTAAAATGTGCCCTTATGCGAAAAGTACATCTTTTGACGACAAGGAGGAGTGTCGAAAGATAGTAACGTGATTGTGGTTAATGATACGGAAGAAAAATTTTTCTAATATGTCAATTAACAAGCCCAGACACAAATAAACAGCTTTGGGACCATATTGGTGACTATATTGCATGTGTAGACAAACGCCACAACGTTTTAGCCTCCTTTGGTTCAACAGCATGGAGGTCGGCATTTGCAATAAAAAGGTTGGAAATGTGTACGACTCGTTGGAAGTTAATAAGCAGCTTATCAGAAGAAGACAGCAGGCAGATATCCTGTCGGTTATTTTTAGATATTCAGAGCTACAGGTGGAACAGAGGTTGTCATGTGCGCACGAGAGTAAATTTCATAGAAAATACTATTACTCTGATTTGGGTATATTGACATAACTATCTTGCTCCGCAAAACAGTATATACTGATTGTATATAGTTTATAAGTACATCTTTTGACGACAAGGGGAGTATCGGAAGATAGTAACGTGATTGTGGTTAATGATATAGAAGAAAAATTTTTTCTAATATGTCAATTAACAATCCCAGATATAAATAAACAGTTTTGGGACCATATTAGCGACTATATTGCATGTGCAGACAAACGCCACAACGTTTCAGCCTCCTTTGGTTCAACAGCATGGAGGTCGGCATTTGCAATAAAAAGGTTGGAAATATGTACGACCCCTTGGAAGTTAATAAGCAGCTTATCAGAACAAGACAGCAGGCAGATATCCTGTCGGTTACTTTTAGACATTCAGAGCTACAGGTGGAACAGAGGTTGGCATATGTGCACGAGAGTAAATTTCATAGAAAATACTATTACACTGATTTGAGTATATTGATATAACTATCTTGCTCCGCAAAACAGTATATACTGATTGTATTATAGTTTATAAGTTTATGCAATGCGGCGAGAGGTTCTCGGCATGATAAATATTTTTATCAGCAGTGGCTCGTTACTTTTTACATTTTATAAACTTAGTTTAAAAATTTAATCTATTTCAGTTTCTACTATTTTAAATTTGAATACTTGATTAATGTAATCTTTACGTAAAATATTTTAACTTATTCTCAACTTACTTTCATCCCTTTTCAGAGGCGCAATAATTCTAACAAATTTAATACTTAATTAATAATCAAAAATAGAATAGTTCTTAACTCAAAAAATTAAAACCCGTGAGTATGCGTGTGGGTGAGCGTGCGCGTGCGTGTGCTTAAATGTGTGCGTGTACGTATGCGTGTGTATTTGCGTGCGCGAGTGAGTGAGGTGTGTGTGTGTGTGTGTGTGTGTGTGTGTGTGTGTGTGTGTGTGTGTGTGTGTGTGTGTGTGTGTGAGTGTGTGTGTGTGTGTGTGTGTGTGTGTGTGTGTGTGTGTGTGTGTGTGTGTCTGTGTGCCTGTGTGTCTGCGTGTCTGCGTGTCTGCGTGTCTGTGTGTCTGCGTGTCTGTGTGTCTGCGTGTCTGCGTGTCTGCGTGTCTGCGTATCTGCGTTTCTGTGTGTCTGAGTGTCTGTGTGTCTGTGTGTCTGTGTGTCTGTATGTCTGTGTGTCTGTGTGTCTGTGTGTCTGTGTGTCTGTGTGTCTGTGTGTCTGTGTGTCTGTGTGTCTGTGTGTCTGTGTGTCTGTGTGTCTGTGTCTCTGTGTCTCTGTGTCTCTGTGTGTCTGTGTGTCTGTGTGTCTGTGTGTCTGTGTGTCTGTGTGTTTGTGTGTCTGTGTGTCCGTGTGTCCGTGTGTCCGTGTACCAGTGTGCCTGTGTGTCTGTGTCTGTGTGTATGTGTGTCTGCGTGTCTGTGTGTCTACGTGTCTGCGTGTCTGCGTGTTTGCGTGTCTGCGTGTCTGCGTATCTGCGTGTCTGCGTGTCTGCGTGTCTGCGTGTCTGCGTGTCTGCGTGTCTGCGTGTCTGCGTGTTTGCGTGTCTACGTGTCTGCGTGTCTGCGTATCTGTGTGACTGTATATCTGTGTGTCTGAGTGTCTGTGTGTCTGTGTGTCTGTGTGCCTGTGTGCATGTGTGCCTGTGTGCCTGTGTGTGTGTGTGTGTGTGTGTGTGTGTGTGTGTGCGCGCCCGCTTGCAAGCGTGCGTGCGTGCTTTCGTGCGTGTGTGTGCGTGTGTGTGTGTGTGCGTGTGTGGTGTGTGTGTGTGTGTGTGTCTGTTATGAATCTTTTGGGCGCGATATTTCAAAAACTTGAAAATCGATTGCATTTAATTTGGTATGAACGGTGGTGGTCTAAATTGGTTGTGGTGGCCGCAATAACTCAAAAACTTGTACAGTACTTGCATTTAAGTTTGACATATGTGTTTATCACCTAAATTTCCACACTCCAGTGAGATTACTTGACGATCGGTGCAGGAATTACAAAGTAATAAAAATATCATCAAGAAAGTTACGTTCAATTTCGAGGTGAACTAATATAAACTGTAAAATGCATCAGTTGTTACATAAGTGTATAATCTTTTAATTGGGAATACATATTAATCCGGTTGAATAAATTATACTAACATTCTAACTTTTTTGACTCCATCTCTTAATATTCATAAATTAAAACAAACTTGATTATCGCTCTTTCAGTGATTTTAATACAAGTTTTGAAGGACGTTGAACAAGTCGTCTCGGTGATCGACTGCACTAGGATGAATGATGAAATCCGTAGGGCGTTGAATACAAGTTCGAATCTGAAAAGAGTGAAACATTTCTTTTAATTCAATAATCAGAAGAAGAATACAAATGTCAAAAAGATATTATTTGAATCTAATGAATCAAAATATTATATGTTTTACTTTTAGTTTACCCTTTTTTTTTATATAATAGGTTGATCAATTTTTTTTTAATTTTTGGTAAAAGAAAAATTACGTTATAGTTTATCAGATCAATTTCGTGGTATACTGTTCATTTAGAACTGCTTGGTCTTCATCAACGTTTTTACTTTCTTACACATTCTTTATTGATTTTGATTTTGTATATAAACTTCATACTTATGGCTAAGCGTACAGAAGTTAGTGTTGCTTCAACACATAATTCCTATTTAATCACTTCTACCTTTATTGTTAAGAAAGTCTCATAGTTATGTTTATATTTAAGCCCTAATGGATTTAGTGCAACTAAAATAGCAACCCTTTAAACTAATTAGATTAATGACAACTCGATATTGAAAACCCAAGCCTCTGTTGACGTTAATAACAAACCAACTAGCGTTTACAAAATATTCTAATTAACACGATAAACATAACGAAATATGGTAACTATATCATTCATTTTAATGAAATTTTTATTTATAATTCTATTTAGGGTTGTTTGTTCGGAGCCCCTATTGGCCCCCCTTGCAATCATCAGCACACGGATCCCTACAAGACTTCGCCACCCGCTGGTAAGTAATTGTCGTGCTTTTAGACTAAACTCTATCACACTGAACTACATTTTCTTTTGAATGTCGTCAATGGGATTCTGAAACGAATGTATGTTTTAGTACAACGTGTTTGAAAGAAAAATAGCAAAGAAAAAATAAAAATATTCTGTTACAGGATCATTCCCAGTTGACTGGAGAGAGTCGTGGCATCAAGAAGGTAGGTATTACAGACTATTGTATAATTAATTATCCCAAATGCTAACATTTAACCCCCTACATCGTGTAAAATACACCAACTACATTAAACCTTACACAAAACGTCAATAATTACATCCCGTGTTGCAGTCACTCTCACCTAAACCAGTTTTATCAAAGAGAGACCTCCAACACCACGTTAATAATAATGTAATGCTTTCACCTGTTGTTCTCTTATTAATAATGCACAAACTTAAATGATGGACCTTATTCCGTGGAGAATTCGCCAGTACGCCTCTCAAATTCACCCTTATCTACGCTTTTAAAGTTTTTGTTGTTTTTTTTTTCCATGAACCTAAATGGTTTATGACGAGAGTTGTATTTTTCAATGCTAATTAAGTATTTATGGTATATTTTGTTTACAGGTAATAGCTGCGAAACTGATGAAAATGAACAGTACGTCCCAGACTCAGATTATCCGGTAAACGCTAACAATAATAATAATAGTAACTCAACTGGTACGTATTAGCATATTTTTTTTATTTTAAATTGAAAAAAATATTAACAGTTTTTATAGTCAAATAAGGATTTTCTTCTACAAACACAAAGTGTAAGTGATATCAATAAAGCCTGAGGATAGAATTTTTAATCATCTACAGATTAGTTCATCCCTTACAAAGTCAATAGCACTTTTTGTTTGCTTAAGATATAAAAATTATAGACTTCATTTCCCTGTCATAAATACGTTTAGCGTTAGAAATTAAAAGCGTTCCTACTTCCTACTATATTTCATTACACCGTTATCAAGAATCTTGTTAGTCTATTTTTCCGTCTATGTTTCTGTAACACATAATTAAATCAAGTTAAATTGAAGGTAAACACATTTCTATTACTTTTCAGTTTGTTTGGAATAGTAAACGTATATTAAGTCAATTTTATAAACAATTATACCTAAACGTTAAAACATTTATCCCATGGGGTAAGAAAAGAGCGTAATTAGTGTTAGGCACATAAGAGCAAGGTAAAACGACCTCTTATACTTTGTATTATATGTACCTACTACGATGACTTTAAGAAACATATCAACTACAGTTACTATTTTATTCCCGTAGGTTTGTATTGCTCCTTGCTAACAATATACCGAAATTCTTATCGCAACGCTTGTCATAAACACATAAAGTTTCATTATGCGCCGGTGCTCCAATCACACAAATGTGCTATGCTTAATTTTTTCTTTGGAAGGGAATATGCTTCTTGCATTTATAAAGTGCTTATAGGAATGATAGTTGCGCCTACTCGTCATGTTTTAAAGTTTACAAAAGGTAGAACCACTCAATATTAGTACATACTCTTTTTTATTGCTGAACTCTGTTGTAAGTTTCGTATTATTCTTACCTATATTCAGCACGAAAAATAAAGTTTAAAATAAAGTGTTTTATTATTTTGAGACATCAGTAAAACCGTTATAAAAAATCAATTTAAAGTCTTTGTTATATGTCTAAAGCATTGTTGGTGTTAACGGTAAGAATTAAACGAACTAAATAAGTACTTCTTTAAAATTTGAATAGCATATTACAACATAAGTTGCAGAAGGCTACCTATTCTAACACGAGTTCAATATTCGAACCTTAGCTGCGAAGAGACGAAGGTTCGAATGAACGAGTGCTTCAGTGCTGTCACAGACAACAGTTCCAATTTCCCGATTGAACAGTTCCAATTTCCCGATTGGCATACTAAAATTTCCTCAAATGGTTCGAACTTTACCGATATCAGATTTCAGCCATATTTATAGTGGTGTGCATAAATAGTTGGTTACCACGATGCCAGTTGTCAATTTTATTTATCGTCGTTGGTCGCAGTAATTGGTAATTACTTAGCTTCATGTTTTTCGACAAGAAAAATGTGGCAGACCTATTCATAAATGAGAATAAATATTTTGTTTAGTGAACAACGAACATAACATAATAAACATTTATGTAAAGAAAAACAAAAAATATATTTTAATAAAATAAAAATAAACAATAAACTCTTACTTATAGCTAATAACAAACAGAAAACAATAATATAAATAAAAATAATGCAGGTTTAGAAAATAGTAGGATGAAGAGATTTTATTTTTCATAAATGTTAGCCTTCATCATAGTATCAGAGGGATCTAATTTTAAGCACTTCTTGCTGAAAAAATTCCTGCTTTTGCAAATAAGAGTGCCCTTAATGTGTCCGTGTTGAAACTAGTTCTGTGATCAGTTTTAATATTTTTTACATGACTAAAAATTCTCGCTACTGATCCATTAGAAAATCGCAAAACCAGTGGAAGAGAGATGACAACTTTTTAGTTAGAAAATCTTGGAATTCCTCCAGGATTCTTTAAAGAGAACATTTTTGCCCAATAATATTCGGCGATTTGAACATCTACTTGGATTCCAAAATACTTTCGAGATCTAATAAAGCACGATCTTTCCATTCATTATCCAAATCTTAACTATTTACAATCTTGTTTAGAACGGGAAATTTGTCTAAAACTAATTTTAATGATCGGATTTTAAAAAGTCTTGCCTCAGCTGGATCAATAATTGAAATTATGCCAAATTATGAAAAATCGAAACGTTTTTTTATGACGTCCGGCAGGTTTTAAAAAACAGTTGCAAGTCATGTTCATCAACTTCTTTTTGTTTTTTAACTCCGATATGCTGTGGGAGGCAGCAACTCCTAGATGAATATTTTCCAGATTAACAAAGTTTTCTCGAAGTTTATGATTTATGGTAAAAATGTTTTTACATTCCTTAATACATTGTATACGTAAAAAATTCGCACATAGTACACTGCTTAACAGTTGAGCTGTTTCTTTTTTAATTTTATAAAGCAGAGAAACCTCTGAAACAGTATATTATAATCCGTCAGCAAAGTTAAAATATAGGACATGAATTTTAAATACATTAATTTAAAATTATTTTTGAATGGGACAAGCATTTCTTCCGTAGTTTTTGAGGGATCTGTAAAAACAACTTCCGTTAAATAATCATTTAGGGGCTCATATTGCTTAATCGTTCTGTCGACACACTGCTTTATAACAAGCCATCGGGTTACAGATGGCGATAAGATTATGTGAATGTCTAGTTGGAAGAATCCTTGGAATTCTCTAAAACGTTCTTGTCGAAAGGAACTTCGGCTAAAATGGGAGCCTAAGTTTCTTAGCAGATCTTTTATCGATCTAGGAAGTTCTAAACAGGCCTTACTAGATGACAAATCATATGACATGCACATCTGATACATACCAAATTTGATTTTCTTTTTTAAGCAGTGTAAATTGCGAATTTTTTGACCCAACCATAAGATTGAAAATCCCACCATATTTTTAAAAGGAATGTTTTTCGTTTGAAGAGAATTTTTTATTGTATTGTACAGTACTCCGGCTGTACTACTAGTTACTTCCAAAATATCAAAAAAGCAGTTTTATTTTTTTGGTTACCTATCGTAGTAGATAACAGTCATTGCGCATTGTTTTTTAACAATAATATCGGTCGTTTCACCTAATCTTAGGGAAAAAAATGAATCAGATTGTTTCATGTACACACTTAAATCATTTTCAAACGTTCTGCCAATACAATTTTTTAAAATATGTGATTTTTGTTCTTTTTGCTGATATATTTTGGACTATTTTCGAATCAGGAAACATTTTGTCACATAAAGGGACTAAAGTATCAATCACAGCAATGGGAAAATTATTTTCAGTTATTACACTGGATAAATGTATTTCAGCGAGAAAAACCTGTGTGCCTATTTCTTTAGGCGTTACAAACTCTGTTAATTTAAAGTTGGCGTCAATTGTTTCAAAACTGTTTTGATGACGTAAAGATTTACTGTGTTTAGATATGTCATTTAAATCCATTTGACACTCTTCACGGAACGATTTCTCTTCGTTAGTCTTCTTTAATCACCCAATTTTGAAATTTTGGGATAGCCAACGATTTATCTACAAATGTTTGAGCCGGACGGTCTTTATAAAGTTTCCTTTTTTCTTTCTTTCTGTGTAATTGTAACATCTTCTTCTTCAGAAGAAATATTTACATTGTCATCATGTGCTGACATCAGCACATGGTTTGAACTTAAAACGAACAATGAAAAACTAAAAAGTGACTGGTACTTTGGTAATTCACTTGCTGTACTTAATTACTTTGTTTGTGTAAAGCACTACTTAGGCACTTCGTTTCCTTTAACTGGATTGTTTTTAGTAGAGGATGGTCCAGCCTCACAATTTTCAATTGTTTCTCGATTGGTTTTGATTAATCACTTCTTCATAATTCCCTAATATTGTACCTCCTTATTCACAAATAACTTACCTAATGTTATATACACTTTACAGTATTTAATAATAGTTCCAAGTTTTACTTGCCGACTCGCCCAAATAACAGTATAACAAACAACTGAACAATTAACAAATGCAGACTACATACAAGACATTTTTAAAAAAGTACAGTAAGTACCTATGTTATTTTTAGTAAAATACGGAAGTTATTTCACATCTATCGGCATCGACGGCAAACAGTCCATTACATAGACAAGAAGCTATGTACAGGAGTCTTTCCACCAATCAGCAACGAGGTCGTCTCAAACAATGGAAATAAAAAAGAAAATGAAAATCTACAGTAACCTAAGTTTATTTCCATTGTTTGAAACGAATTGGTTACGCTCTAGTTGCTTATTCGATGAAGCACTCCTGCACATAGCTTCTCGTCTACGTAGAGCTTATAGGCCGCTGTGAGTAACCGAAATTCTGTGCCGCCCGCAAAGTATTTGAGCTCCTGAAACATATATAGGCCAAGTTACACATACACGTATGAATAAATATGGACACCACGTATAAACAAAGTTGCTATGCATATCCGTTGTAGAACATTAAATTCCACATAGTTTCATTACAATCGTGTTAATTTTAATATACACCGTGTCCAAGATAAGGATACCCACCATGGGGATCTCGGAAACGGTAAGAGATGGAAGATCGGTTAAATGGAACAAAAGTTACTCATTTGAGAGGATGTATTTATGGTCTTTGTAGAACTCGAATATCTCTTTTAGTTTTTGAGATATTTGAAAAAAATTGAATTTTTTATTTTTTTCTGACCTTATTTGAAGAGCTATCAAGAAAAGAAGAGCACGTTTAATGCTGTTATTCAATTTTGATACAACGTTTCGTTTGTTAGCAACCATCATCAACTTTATTTTTTTAAATGCACGAAAAAAATATTTTTGCCATATTTAAATTCTCTCCTTGATTCTGAATTCAACGATATATCACACTTTATATTTTTGATACGTTTCGGATGAGAAAATTCATATTCAATGTAAAACATCGAAAACGTACAGTTAAAACTAATACTAGAAACATTAGAAAACCGTAAAATTATTATAAAATTATGTTTTGTAATTTTAAATGATAAACAAATAAAAAACAAATTTATTTTAAAGGTTAATAAACTCACAAAAGATGTTCAAAAAGATTCCGGTTATTCTCTAACCATAAATAGCATCTTCTAACTGTAGCATCTAAAACATTCTTCAGCATTTGAGGAGCAATACTAGCGAACGCTTCGCTTTTGTAAAATTTCTTCGTTTTCAATATCGTTTCCATAAATGGAATTTTTAATGTATCCCCAAAGAAAAAAATCCAAAGGTGTTATATCTGGAGAACGGGCTGGCCACAGTACATTTGCATGAGTGCCAATACGTCTTTCTGGAAATCTAACTGACAGGTATTCTCTGACAACTCTGGAATTATGTGCTGGTGCACCGTCCTGCATAAACCAACAAACTTCAACTTCTTGGAAAGGCAAATCATTCAAAGCTATCTCTAATTCATTGTAGAGTAAAATTTGGTAACGTTCAGAATTAGGGACTCGTCGTAAATGAAAGGACCTATAATTCGAGTACTGAATATAGCAGCCCACATATTAAATCCGAAACGGTGTTAGTGTTTGGCCGTTTTGTACAGACGTGGATTTACTCTTGCCCAATAATGAGCATTTTTACGATTAAAAATTCCATTATTATTAACCATACTTTCATCGGACCATATTATTTTATTCGGAAAATATTCATTGTCTTGAGATTGACGTGTATACCATTCGCAAAGTATTCTACGTCTTTCTGGGTCACCTGGTCGAAGTCCTTGGGAAATTCAAAATTTATATGGATGTACTTTCTCCTTCTTTAGAACATAATGAGCTGTGGAATGGGCTATTCCAGTTGCCTCTTCAATTTTCCTAGTAGAAACCTCTGGATTTTCCGTTACAGCTCCATTGCAAGGTTTTTTTCGAGATTTTACAGGTTTTTTGAACCCACCATATTCTTTTAGATTAACTGCTAATGTGCGAAAAGTTCTTTTGTGAAGTTGACGCCTTTCTGGATATTTGTTTAAATACATTATTTCGGCTTCAGAACAATTACGTTGACACAAAATGTACCACGTCAGTATATCGAATTTTTCATTATTTGCAAAATGTACTCCTACCATAATGTTTTTAGGTAAACACAAAATGTAATTAACTCAAAGACCACCAAACAAACGTAATACGGACAACGATCAATTATGACAGGTAGGTAAACAAAATGCAAATCCAACTTATTTTTATCAAATGCATCAGTACGACGGAAGATGTATTTTAACTGTTTAATTAATAGTATTTTCACTAAATACATACTTGTGAATTATTTTATTCGCAACAGGCATTAGAAAATGAGAAAACATTATTTTATAATAATTTTACAGTTTTCTAATGTTTCTGGTATTAGTTTTACCTGTACGTATCAAAAATATGAAGTATGATATATCGTTGAATTCACAATCAAGGAGAGAATTTAAATATGGCAAAAATAATTTTTTCGTGTATTTAAAAAAATAAAGTTGATGATGGTTGCTAACAAACGAAACGTTGTATCAAAAATTGAATAACAGCATTAAGTAGAACTAGAAAAGTGGAAACGAAAATGTGCTCTTCTTTTCTTGATAGCTCTTCAAATAAGGTCAAAAAAAAAATAAAAACGAAAATTAGAAAATTCAATTTTTTTCAAATATCTCAAAAACTAAAAGAGATATTAGAGTTCTACAAAGACCATAAATACATCCTCTCAAATGCGTAACTTTTGTTCCGTTTAACCGACCTTCCATCTCTTACCGTTTCCGAGATCCCCATAGTGGGCATCCTTACCTTGGACACGGTGTATACGTTTTGATGAGAAAGTTTCGTTAGATGTTATATTTCCCGAAAATTTCCCGATTTATATCAAATCCCGGCATATCTCCCAAATCACACTTAGAACACGAGCGCCTAAATCACATCCGATAATTATAATGTTATGTTACGGTAGTTTTTTTTTTGTCTGATCTAAACTAGTTTGGACCAATTTATTTATTTTGATGCAGTTCATGTAAGGGAAACTACTGTAACCTAACAATTTTTTTGAATGTTTTTGTGTCCAAACTAGTTTAGATTAGATAAACAAAACTACTGTAACCTAACAGCAGGGGTATGTGCACATATCCCGGTAAATTACCAACATTAACCGTAACATACATATGTAATACATTCATATTACTAGAACGCAACTTGTGATGTAGCCTATCGTCTTAGAAGGCCTTCCTCAACGAATGTTTTATACTATTTTCGCTATTTCGGGCTTATTTCATCTTGTTTATTATTAGTAACTTATAAGTACGATATCTATGCTGACGACTTAAAAAATCTGGTGGTAAAATAATTAGGTTGCCAATAGTGAGCTAATTTGATAGTTTCCGTAGCAACTAATAAACAACTTTTATATTTAATTTTCTAATATGTATAACCAATGCCTTCTTAATCTAAAAAACCGACGGGTACCCCGTTACGTCATCACGCGTCGACCATAGTCGCATCCAATTAATTTTTTGTTTTTGCTGGGCACCAGTCGATAGAAAAAAGTTGAATACAACAGATGTAAAGTTTATATAAGTGTTGGGATACTACAAACAAAAATTATGCACTTTGAATTTATAATGGAAACACTGCAAAAACCGTACGAGATATCAAAAATATGCATAGAAACAAAGTTGTAGAGAATTAAATTTGATATAAAAAAGTCAGTCTAGCATTCGTCTGTCTTCATTGGTTTAGGAAGGTGAGAGGTTCAATATAGATTAGGCTAATTCAAACTCATTTTCAGTGCACAGGAATAAACCGTTCATCAGGTGGTAAATATTTAATACATCAATACTCAGCAAACAAGATAGTTGGGAAGGGGATACCGGCGCTATAATCACAGAATAAAAAATATATTATTTTTTATTCTGTGCTATGGTAGCTTTTAAGGTACAACCCGAAAAAATATATTTGGGCGCTTAATTTAAATTTGTATTGTTGGATACACATAAATGTATTGTGTGCTGCATAACCAGTGAAACTAATATTTTCTTGACAATATCACAAAGGGACAGATCTATACACGGTGAACTAAGAATTTGATAGAAATAACTTTATTAAACTTAACCTAAAAATTAAAAATTATTATTAATTAATTAATAATCATTTTTAATTACATTTTTACTTTTGAACTTATTCGTTCATAAAAAAACTTATAATTTAAAAACCTAAACATTAATAAAAAATATTTAGTAACAATATTAAGCTTTACAGAAATAGTTTTAAATATTTTGATTTAAGATCTACAACTAATTTTGATTAAAATGTAATTACATTTTTGTAGTTTATCGAATGAACTGATGAGTTATTTGTTTGGCAAAGTTTAGCAACATAATTTGATTGTTAAGTTAAAATCCAAATAAACTGAACACATTTAATCGAAACGAAATCATATAAAAATCAAAACGTTTAAAACATCAAGACAAAATTATTTTCTTAATCTTCAGCTTCCGAACTTGTCATCTTCCGACAAACTAGTATTCACTACAAATTCCAAACTTTCCACTACTTCGTCAAGTAATTCATCTTTTTCTCACATTTCTTGAACCAATCGATCCATATGCTTACAAAGTTTTTGCAATAATAATGTTTCGAGCGTTAGAATGTATGGTTTTCTTCGTAGTTCCAGCCATAACAGGGATAACCTTAAAACATAAAAATTACATTTAAATTACATTTTTATTAAAATTCTTGTATTCTTATTTCACAAATAAAACAACCAAAGAAGTCTTCAAAAAACAAATTTTAACAAACAAGAGTAACACAATAAAAGGATTAAGTAATAAAACGCACGCGGAAAATGTCAGCTGTAAACTGTAATAATTTACTTTTAACTGTGATTGTACCAGCTTAAAATTCTCAAATATGATTGGACAAATAATTTGCTGTGTCAAACATTTCAAATACATTTTTTTAGTTGACATTTCCGATTATCTTGTTTGCTGAGTGGAACTGTATACTTACACTTATTTTGAGAATATACAAATATGAAAACAGAGATAACAAGAATAACAAGACGTACTATCTAACCACAAATCAAAAATTCGTAACATAGGGTTTTAATTCTTCTCTTCTTTGTGTAATTAGATATATCATCATTACTCTTCTTGGAATAATTATTTAATAATGTATTCACCATTATGGATAAAACTTTTTTGATTATGGTACTGATAGTAATGCCACACTTACAATAATGGTCATTAAATACTGGATACCACAACCACCAATCTCTTTTGGTTTACACATTTTATGAGCAGATTTTCGTATTAATCAGAAAGCATTAATTGAATGTACCTAAGGTATTCGTACACATATTTAAAATTATTAGAAATTTCACCTAGATCGAGATCTTTTTCTAAAGTTTATGGCATTCAATCCAATTCGATTTTTTATTAATCCCATCGGGCTATACATCCACCAATGAATATTAAAAAGGCTTGCACTGTGCTCTAGTCAAAGTGAGGCAAGATTTTTTCGCAGAAAAAATCTTTGAAACTGCTGTCGGTAATTTTTTCCGCAGAAGGTTCTTCATAAACGTACTCAAAATGCTTTGAGAAAATATACCTAACGTGGATGAACTTAACTTTATAATTAAAGCATTTTAAGCCTTTTTCAGACTGCAAAATTTACGTAGCGGAGATATTTAGACTGCCAACCTAACATTAGCTGGTATTTTCCAAATCTACCCTCTAGAGTTTAGACTGTCAGTGTGGATGTTCCCAAGCAAAACAAACTTTACCTGACAAATGTTATTGTCAAGCAAATACTTGCATAGGGCTATTTGTGTGTCAGTGGCATGTTTAAGGGCATTGTATGTATCAGACGTTAACCTACCACGTTTGAGCTGAGCGTCACATCTACTTATATTATTCCACTTTTCCAACCAAACAGAAAAATATACCAAAAATTTTACTTGGACACCAAGTACATCAGAAATCGCATCTTGATACTGCTCTCTTAAACGAATACCTTTTCTTAAAACTTTAACATTTATAATATTCCATCAAGTTCTTATTTTGTCAAGGAAAAAATTGTTCCGTCAACGTTTTTAAAATCGATATTATCTTGATTTAATTTCAAACCTGCTATGTTCTTTTCATCAAATAGTCTGCAAGCAAACAAAGCATTTTGCCTTCCGAAGATTGTAGGAAACAGCACTTTTCCACTTAAGGCTGGGACAGTTTTAAAAAAAAAAATTGTTCTTATTGGTAGACCCGTTTTGAATGTTGAAGGTTTGCAGTGACAAGATTATTTGTGTTACCATCTGGCAAATAAAAACATTGATTGGTGAACTTTTGGTTCAACCAGTTATTTCTTATTGTTTTGAGTAGGTGTACTGTATCAAATAATAAAAATAATTTTTGGGTGATGCTGAAGTTAAACTTCGCAAAGCATTTGATACATTCTTCGATTTAAACGATTATTATCACAGCAAAGGGTTAGCACGTGGTAACCAAATTCTTGCAACATTTTTATTACATTGATTGTCATATCTTGTAGATCTTCGCTCTTCATATTTTTTACTGAATACATTGCCACAACATCGTTGTTTTTCGAAAGTACTGACGCTATCATAAAAACTTACATTGTTTAGGCTACTTCGATGTTTTCAGTGAATCCTAATTTACCACTTTTATATTAAATTTCAGATCGCAGATATATTTCATCTAACATCAAATTAAGTATAAGTTCATTTTTATTAAGAAATTCTCCTTTTTTTTAGATAGTTTCTGTGAAAACTCTGAATTCCACTTTCGCAACCATCAACCCGACTTGACAAATGTTTTAAATACTTTAGATTCGGCAAACTTAAATATGAGATATCCCTTAGCATATTATAAGCAGCTGGATAAGAAAAATACGATCGCTCAAAAAATCGTTACTAACATCTTGGTCTGGTTCAACGGACATATTAAGTACTTAAATATTCATTTAATAAGAAATAGGATATGTTTAAATTGTCGACGGCTGTTAGTTGAAATGTATCCAGACATGTAATAATTGCTGTTAATTCAGACCATTTTTTTTCATATTATTTCATTAGTGAACATTCTCGTCAAAATTCGTTGAACACGTCTTTTCCACCGTAAAATACAGTAAGTTTTAAATCTGAAGTTATTTTTAAATATGTGGTGATTTTAGGCACATCATCTGCACATATTTTAAAGAGTAACACAAAACCTTTAGGTCTTTTACAAAACCAGTGATCGGGGATGCGCAAAACACAAACGTCTGAAAGCTGCTCAAAAGTTCCAACACAGCCAGCTTTTCTTTTTTTTTCTTGTGCATTCGACATTCTGCGGCTCTTTCTTCTGGAGTTTTTCGTTTCAGAGGCAATTGTAGAGGTCTTATAGGATGGATGATCCGGAAATATACTAGAAAATCAATCTTCCGTTAATGTCCGTGTTTTTTAGGGGTCTAAATCCTGAGGATGGGTAAAAATGATCACGGCTAATTGTTCTAAGCGCGCCGTGTATTATCGTCAGAAAATTTTAAAGTTGAAACAATCTCGGTAACATCTTTAACAGGACAGTTTGATCTCCAAACGGTACACAACACTTTCTGACCATCTGCAAAAAAGAAGAAGCATCACATACCCACCTACATACATTTCTATTTTCGTTACAAAATACAACCTCAATGGCACAATTTAAAAGCAAGTTGTGCTATTATTTATGTATACGTATTTTTAGGACAAATCAAACTAATCTTGAACAATTACAGCCTGACATTTTGTTTCCATCAGAAAATAAGTTATCTTCCCCAGTAAACAAGAACTTTGCTTTGTAAAAACGACGTGCGCTTGCATTATATCAAAACTATAAGAATTTATTCACTTCAGTTCAAGCTTCATACGACCGTTAGTTGTTTACATGTTCGATTGTGTGTGTCCAGTTTTATATAACAAACAAAATACACCCACACAAAATTAAAAAACACCGAACGGGTTACAATAGCTACGCTATCATCATCAGTGGTCGACGAAAAAGTTAAAAGCCGAGAGTTTATGCTGTCTATAGTGATTTGAGTCAAAGGTTATGAATCTTTTAGTTTTTCCTTACGATAAATATCTAACTAGATTTTTACCATTTCTTGTTACCAGAGTATCAAAGACTGTCATTTGCCTCTATTTCAAAGGTAAATCTGATTGTCGGAAATTTAGAATTTAAAGTGTCCACAAAGTTCTCAACACTACAAATTTTAGTATTGAGGATGGCAAACACATCATCCACGTATCTAATCCAAACTCTAGGAAAATAAGGCAAATAGCGTTTTAAGTCTGTCTCAAATTTACCGATGAATAGATTGGCTATAAACGGAGATAAGCTATTTCCCACTGTCGTACTATGTTCTTGCTGGAAAAATTAATGGTTAATTTTGAAAAAGGTTTGTTTCATGCACAAATCTGTTAATTTAAGGAAATCTTCTACTTCTCTGTTGTCCAAATGGTTTTGTTTTAAAACATCTTCTAAATAAACTAAGGTTTGATCTATTGGAACGCTCGAAAACAGTGAACAAACGTCGAATGAGACTAAAATTTCATTTTCTGTAAGTTCAATGTTTTTAATTTTATCAATAAATTCCTACGAATTTGACACACTGAAGAAGGGCTGTTGGTAGGAGAGGTTATGAAGATTGCAAGATAACCGTTTGGACAGCAGATAAGTATAAGTATATTAATACCAGAAGCAATGCGTCGCATAGCATTACCTGGTTTATGAATCCTACCTTTTAAGCTTGACCAAACAATACGCATTTACAAAATTTCATCTAAATATTTGCAGCCGTTACATATACATATATATATATATATATATATATATATATATATATATATATATATATATATATATATATATACATATAGTTATGCTGATAATAATTAGAATAATTATTTTCTTAGTAGCAAGTGTGTTTTTTATTCATATTTTTTTTGTCAAATTTACACATTTCATTGGCAGTACACACCGTACCTACTCAATAAAAAGAAATGAAATTTTTAATGTAAAAAGATTATAAAATATGAAAATACAAATAATCTTATTATTTAAGTGTAACTTAAGCCAAAAAATGTGTTACACATTTTTCATTTTTTAATCAATTCGATGAAACATTATATAAGGATAAGTAACTGTAGTGACAATTCTTCCATACGTTTGATGGTTCCATTAGATTACGTGAATTCTTATTGTTTATTATTAATGTACCTACGTTAACGTGCAATTTAACCCAATCATATTTTACGATATCTGCATCAAGCCATCCCTCCATAAGGCATAATCAACATATTGTGTACCTTAGATAAAGCTTTGCAAATGGAAAACATGAACAAAGTTTGTTTGCTTTGAGTTATACTTTATGATAAATACTTTTCTTGTCAGCTGGCCACACACGGTCGAACATATCTTAAAACATGTACACGCTCATTAACTGACGGACGTGAACAGTTACTGCCCATGAACACATACGATACATACTTAAGCATGAGACTTAATTTGCATTATATCAAAACTATAAGAATTTATTCACTTCAATTCAAGTTTACTGAAATACTTTTGATTTTTAAATAGAACACCCTATATATTATTTTATTTTTCGATTCTCCTTATAATTTTACATCTTTTTTATAAGAATTACTTACAAGCTAAATCTTACAGTTTTTGAGATATTTGCAAAGTTAACTAAAAACTGACATTTTTATGTACTATCTCAAGTAGGCGTATCTCAGTTATTTTTAAAGATAAAAAAATAATCTTTGGTATAGAATTTATTCATACATAAGCTTACTTTAATCTATTGTCAAAATTGAATTTCAATATACACGGTGATCACAAAAAATTAATTCAGTAACATAAATTTGAAAATGCTATATCTTCATTTTTTTAAACGGCACACCCTACCTTTTTTAATGCCTTGTCTTCGTCCATTAATCGGCTTTCATTTCTATTAAATATGTTCTACACCTATCTCTAATAGTTTCGGAGATATTTAAGTTTGTTCAATTTTTTTTCGTTGATAACACTGAAGAAGAGTAGAATTAGTCGTTCAAAGCAAGCTATGTTAGTCGTTCAAAGCAAGCTATGAATACATAAGAAACTAAAAAACATATTAACTGAAATACAAACACTTAAAATTATAATAAATGATCAATATGACCACCATTTTGTTGCTGGCAAACACGAAGTCTTTGAATAAACGGGTGATCACAAAAATTAACTCAACAACGTAAATTTGAAAATGCTATATCTTCATTGTTTTAAATAGCACACCCTGTATTTTTTAACGCCTTGTCTTCGTCTATTAGTCGGCTTTAATTTTTATTAAATATGTTCTTTACCTATTTCTAATAGTTTCGGAGATATTTAAGTTTGTTCAATTTTTATCGCTTTCACCAAGGACGTAAATCATATTAACAAGTTCTTCTTTCGAAAAATTCATTTTGTAATTTAGGAAGTAAGTATACAAAACTACACAAATATTAGCACTGTTTGACAAGTTTGATTTCTTCATTTGTTTTCGTTCATTTTTTGTTTTACGCCCTTTTTATTAAATTGTTTAATTTACGATGAATCGTTTAAAAACATCTCAAATATCTCTTAAAAATGGTGGTTTCATACAATATTTATTATAATTACAATTTATGTATTTGAGTTAATATTTTTTAGTTTCTTATGTATCCACAGCTTGCTTTGACCGACTAATGTTACTCTTCATCAGAATTATCAACGAAAAAAATTAAACGAACTTAAATATCTCCGAAACTATTAGAGATAGGTATAGAACACACTTAATAAAAATTAAAGCCGACTAATAGACGAAGACAAGGCGTTAAAAAATATAGGGTGTGCTATTTAAAAAAATGAAGATATAGCATTCTCAAATTTACGTTGTTGAATTAATTTTTGTGATCACCCTTTTATTCAAACACTTCATGTTTGCCAGCAACAAAATGGTGGTCACATTGATCATTTATTATAATTTTGAAGTGTTCGTATTTCAGTTAATATGTTTTTTACTTTCTTATATATCTACAGCTTGCTTTGACCGACTAATGTTACTCTTCATTAGTGTTATCAACGAAAAAAATTGAACAAACTTAAATATCTCCGAAACTATTAGAGATAGGTATAGAACATATTTAATAGAAATGAAAGCCGATTAATAGACGAAGACAAGACATTAAAAAAATATAGGGTGTGCCGTTTAAAAAAATGAAGATATAGCATTTTCAAATGTACGTTATTGAATTAATTTTTGTGATCACCGTGTATATTGAAATTCAATTTTGACAATAGATTAAAGTAAGCTCATGTATGAGTAAATTCTACATCAAAGATTATTTTTTTATCTTTAAAAATAACTGAAATACGCCTACTTGAATTATTACATAAAAATGTCAGTTTTTAGTTAATTTTTCAAATATCTCAAAAACTGTAAGATTTAGCTTGTGTAAGTAATTCTTATAAAAAAAGATGTGAAATTATAAGGAGAATCGAAAAATAAAATAATATATAGGATGTTCTGTTTAAAAATCAAAAGTTCTATATTGTACCGCTTTTATATTACACCCTGTAGAAACCAAACTATTTTTAGATTATGCAGCTTATAAAAATATACAACTTTCGTATTTAAACTTATCTTCTAAGTTTAATGGCTAAGGAGCTATCGACCGAATACGCACTAATGGGACACCCTGTATATATACCTTCAGCGAGCAAATTTATGTGTTCTGAATAGCCTAAAGGTCATTGATCGTCATTATTCATTAGAATTTGTTTGTTCTTGAAGATCTTGAAACTTTCATAACAATCAAGTTCGTGCTTATTACTAACATGTTTGATTAAGGATATCTTATCTACTACAAGAGTTTATCAAGCGTATGTAGGGCTACGGCAGACTTTTGTATTTTATATGAGCGAAATGTTCTTTAAAGCGAATTTTGATAGGGTGTTTACTTTGCCTCACATATATCTGTTCACAATTTTTACCATTACTTTTATAAATTCCCGACCTATGCTGCTTATCCACTTTATCTTTTGGATTTCCTAAAAGAATTTGTAAACAATCATCTGACGTAGTGACTGTTTTCAAATTAATTTTGGAAAAAATTTTAGATAGACCTTTTGTATAAGCAGGTAGTTTGGTAATTTTGCATATTTTGTTTCTATTTATTCTCTAGCGTTAGCTAATGTAGTTACGCCCTACGCGTTTGTTTTCTAACTATATTCATAACCACTTCATCTAAAAACCCATTGTATGTAGCGATTTGTTTAATAGTACGCAATTCTTTATTATAATTTTGAACTGAAAGAGGAAAATTAAGCAATCTATGAACCAAAAAGTTAAAAGCCGAGAGTTTATGCTGTCCACAAAGAATATGAATCTTTTAGTTTTTCCTTACTTACTTATAAATATCTATATCTAGTTTACTACCATTTCTTGTTACCAGAGTATCAAGGTAAAATTGATTGTCAGAAATTTAGAATTTAAAGTTTCCACAAAGTTCTCAACACTACAAATTTTAGTATTAAGGATGGCAAACACATCATCCAAATTGCGTGTTAACTCTGTCTCAAATTTACCGATGAATAGACTGGCTATAAACGAAGATAAGCTATTTCCCATTGTCGTCCTATGTTCTTGTTGGAAAAATTGATGGTTAATTTTGAAAAGGTTTGTTTCATACACAAATCTGTTAATTTAAGAAAATCTTCTACTTCTATATTATCCAAATGGTTTTGTTTTAACAAACTAAGGTTTGATCTATTGGAACGCTCGGAAACAGTGAACAAACGTCGAATGAGACCAAAATTTCATCTTCTGTAAGTTCAATGTTTTTAATTTTATCAATAAATTCCTACGAATTTGACACACTGAAGAAGGGCTGTTAGTAGGAGAGGTTACGAAGTTTGCTAGATAACCATTTGGACAGTAGATAAGTATAACTATTAATACCAGAAGCAATGCGTCGCATAGCATTACCTGGTTTATGAATCTTAGGCAAGCAATACATTCTAGGTAGCACCGGATTGGATACCGTTAGTCGAAATCCAAGAGAGTCATCCACAACTCTATTACATGCTAATAAAACCTTCCTAGTTGAAGTAAACATTTTAGGACGAGTATCTTTTGGTAATGACTGAATAAGAACATGAATCTGACTGAATCAAAATAATCCTCCTTGATTCAAATGACTATTCGATTGCATTTATCTGCTTTGAATAAAAACAATTTTTCTTTTGAGACCTTTAACAATTCGAAGTTCTGAATGATTTAAGTTAAATTTTTGAATCCTGTCTTGTCTAACGTACTTTTTGCAATTTTCATCCAATGATTTAATCGAACTTTCTATCCCTACTATGATTGTATTCAACGGAGGTTTGTTAAAATTAAGATTATATTTCAAACCTTTATTTAACAAATTTATTTCTTCTTTGCTAAAAGTTTCAGAAGATTTGTTAATAACGATATTTTCGTTTGTAGCATTATCATTCTACTTGACTTGTTTGTTTGATCTACATAATTTTGACAATTTCTTCTCATGGTTAAATCTTTTAGCAATAACTTTATGATCAATGACCTCATCCAAGTGATGCAAGTAACTAATCCACTCATCAAATTCATTAGCATTTAAACCTGTTACCAGTTTTAAATGTCAATTATAAGCGTCTAATTCTAACACTGTTAGTTTTGAATAACGACATTTAATTTCTAAATCTAGCCATTTTCCCTTGGCAGATTCAAGCGACTTTTTTCCAGCTATAGTGAAGGTCACACTGAGAATGCAGTGTTATATTTAGGGTTGTTTGTTTACTTTTCAGTTACATTAAAAACTCATTAAGATATCTTCCCGCATAAGCTTGGTTTGAAATGACGTAAATGCATTGTAAGTAACTTTCTAATTAATACAATTGTTTAACGATATTTAGATCGTCTTGAAAATTCATATTTGAGAATTTTGAGTGATTTTTTCAACTAAAATTTTCCGATTTTTTCAAAAATAAGGGCAGTTTACTCTTACGTATCGTTCGCAAAAAAATAAAAAGGTTTTTCATTTGTGTCCCACTTTTTGGCGGCACTGTATAATAACTTCAGAGCCGATCCTGTCACAGCCATCGGACAACCGGCAATACAGTGTGCCGGCCTCCCATTACAAATACATTGCCTATACCCCGCCACACTGCATTCTCGGTAGGAACGCAATCGAGGCGACTTGAAAAGCACAATAGTTAATTTGAAAGGTACGGTAACAAAAATTGAAATATTTTTTTGTTTAAAAAAAAAATACCAATAATTTCTTCCAAAACTGATTTTATTATTGTTATTAATACATTATTGTCAATAGCATGCCTTAAAGTACACAACGAATACATGGTTTACGAAAAAAACAACTTAACATAAATGCCCTTTGGTCAGGGAGAAACTAAAAAAAAAATATGTTTAGAAAACTTATGAAAGTTGGCCAAAATATACATAAAATAATTTTAGTTAAACTTTATTTGTCCTCTTCTTAATATTACATAATCTAATAGCGGCTTCTTCATTTCTTCCTTCTTAACAATAGATATGTCTTCTACTGAAGGAAAATTATACGCACCAGCAATCTTAGATGTTCTTAAGAATGTGCAAAGGTAACTATCATTATTCTCACAGTTCAATATTTTTGCCACGTATCTCTTACTTTTTCCAGATTCAGTTTTCATGTCAACAATCCCCTGATTTAAGACCACTTAGATAAGCAGAATTTTGAATGTCTTGCATTTTTGTAACTTCTTCATCAATGTTAGAACGATTTTTAGCTTCCAAATCAGAAAATGTTTCTGGGTCCATGTCTTGATCGCTATAGAAGGTTAAATCCCTCTCACTTACGCTGATTTCGGAAGGCGACGATAACAGTAGACGTGACCTCTTCTTTGGTTTCGTATTATTTGATGGTTGTGGTAATGATGCTGATGTTAATGCCAGTTGTATCTCTTCCTGGGATGGACTCTTTCCTGCTTCCACTGGCAATTTCTTTTTTCTACCGACAGTAGTTGGTACCCTAAACCTAAATTTCTTTTTTCAGTGATTCGACAATTGCAACTTCTTGCTGAATTTTTTCTGAATCTCCTTTGGTAATTTGCTTAAAACTTTGTGTCTATTTAATGGTATCAAACCAGTCGCTTCAAAGCCGATTTTATATTTTTTTCGCTACCTGCTGCAACTCTATTTAGTGTTTAATTTAAGAGGCGTAGAAATACTTCTTTTCTCACAGTTCCTTTATGTTTTTTCCTCTCTTGGAGTGTTTTCCTCCAAGCTGTCTTAATCGACCGAAAAACACTGACATCCAACGACTGAGTAAGATGGGTGCTGTTAGGTGACAGGTGTATGAATCGAATGTTGTTTTCGTCACATTTGGAAATAACATTGGAAGACATGTGGCTTGCCAAATTATCTTCAATCAAAACTTTGGGCCCTGCTGATCATGATCGAAAATATGGAAACACTATACTTGAGAACCAATCTTCAAAAGTATTGGTGTGAAACCAACCAGAATGCGTTCGATTATATCTGGCACCTGGTGGCCCATTTTCCGTCCACTTTGACCATAGACGATCCGCCTTATAGCCTGTGTTTGCAGGAAGCATAACTCCAGAAGCTGAACAAGAGAACATTACAGATGTAGGTGCCTTGGATGTGTCCATTACCTTTTCTGCCCTTTTAGAAGTTCTACGAACAATTACTTTTACTCGGCCGGGATCGTCGGTGAAATTCGTTTCATCGTAATTAACAATTGCATCTAGTGGAACATCCTTTAAACTTTTCGACAATTGGTCAAAATATTTATTAACTGTTTCAGGGGAAACTTTAGCCCTACTCTCTTTTATGGATTGAGAGAGTCTCTTAGATAAGTATTCTTTATGCCTATATATAAATTTTTGTAGCCAAGTTTCACCAGGCTTGTTATCTTGAAATTGCGGCAATTGTTTTCCGCTTCTATCTAAATAGGATCTTACAATTTCTCGTATGTCGTTTGAATCGCAAGGATAACCCCAGTCTGCGGCGACAGATATAGCCCTAAGTAGTTTTACTCTTCTGCAGGCATTTTAGTTTAACCCCAGCTGATTTTTGTGTTTGTAACCTTCTATATATATATATATATATATATATATATATATATATATATATATATATATATATATATATATAATATATATATATATATATATATATATATAGTTATTATCAACATATATATTGTAAAACAGTTTGAACAGTTTCTTCAGTGCAGTCGCGGTATTTCCGACTTCCTGGCATTCTTTTGTAAGTGCGCACCATTTTTCAAGTCGCCCTTGAAATTACACGTATAAATAAAACTACACGCCACTGAACAGTAGGATATGATAATGAAATTTTGAGGTCAATTACTGCTTGGAAAAAAAATACTGCGATGTTTGTGCCTTTTCAGAAATGTCGGTGCAATAAGAAGCTTACATACTAAAAATATAACATTTCTTACCTTTTTTTTGTAACTTTCAAAACACACGCTCTGGCAACGTACAGTTAACTAAGCAACCTGTTAACCGTCGATCTAGCAGTAATTAAATGTCTGACCGCTAGAGCGTACCACGTGTTTTGAGTAGACGTTGTAAAAGTTATCAAGTCGCCTCGGTATTTTCAAGTCGCCCGTTTTACATTAATAAAATTTGGAAAAACATCTAACCGTTTAGAAATTGTATGTCAATATTAATTAAAAATATCTTAGTCTTAATTTTAACATACCTGTTCCTCAACTTTGATAAATTTTATTAGGGCAGGTTCGAAATAAGGTTTTTTATAATCTATTGGTAAAAGATAGGGCTAACTTCTCACTAAATTCTATTTTTGTTAAATTCATACTGGTAGATCCCGTGATTCTTGTGCGAAGATCGACTGATGGGATGTTCACTTTCTAGTCTTCCTGTGGTAATAAATTAGAAACTACAAAAACGTCTTTATAAAAATTTAGCACAAGCGTCTACTCCCCAAATACCAAGATTCAGTAGTTTTGAGATATAGACTAACAATACAATTATATTACAATAAGCGCGAGCCAGTACATTGTTAAATAAGCTATTCACTATTTTGTTACATACAGGAATTTGCATTTAGTTACGCATTAGCTAATATATGTTTCAGTTTCTACGTAATTAACACGTTTCATAATCTAGTGTGGGAGAGTTTTTCGAGTTGGCCGGTTCATTCTTAATACATAGTTTTGTATGTTGGAAGTTGTTTCTTTAATCAATTTACAAATTTATAAGAACTGCTCAACAAATAACAAGATAAAATTTCCCTTTAATGTCTGAGGGGTAAAAGTCAGAGTAGAAACGGTTACATAAAGAGGGCAACCCGCGGTGTCGTAAGTTCAGAATATACAAATACGAAATGGATGTTTACTTTCTAAAAGAACCGCTGACAGGTGATCTCTGCACCCAGCATGTTCACGATTACTATCGTCAAACGTTCAGCTTTGTAATCTACCTACATATTGACAAGTTAAATAAACAATAAAAGTCTTCCAATGTTTTTCATCATCCCTAAATTATAGATTTTTATTAAACATGAGTTATTAAACAAACTCATTTTTTACAGATATAAAACCCGAAAACGTAATGTCTGAAGTTTCAACAAACTTAACGAAAGCTTACCAAGGATCTGCTGTTTATCCAACTGAAGTTTTCGAAAACTTCTGTACGAGTAATTATCAGCCCTCTAGTCAATTCTATACCAGTAACTTATCAAGGTAACTATTATAATTATGCCAGTATCAGTTTTTTTTTTATTTGAACAAAAATTAGGTGTACGACACTAAGTCCGAGAGCCTCCACGGAAGGACATTATCCAGGACATTTACAAAATATTCCCGATCAATTAGGAATTCAAATACCAATAAAACAAGAACCAAGCGATAAGGATTTTGAAGGTACGTATGTACGGTAGACATATTTACGTTTCAATTTATAACAGCAAATCTAATTTTCGCACCCCACATTGCACTTCATTTTTATTCCACCAAAAAAAAGCAAGGTCTACTAGCAAACATTGAAAGGTTATTTGCATGAAATTTTGTATAATATGTTTATCCGCACGAAACGTGCACTGCAGCTTTTAATCGGAGAAGAATCAATTTTGATTTTGTAAGAAATTTCATTCAAAATTAGATCACGTTTTTATGGTTAGAGGGTGAGAATTTTTCTCTGAGCGGAAATTGTATCTTAATATAATTTTTGGTTTTGTTTTTGTTGTTATAAAGGTATCAATTAACTATTTAAGATATAACATGCATTCTCAGCTTCATTATCATTGAATAGAGTTAATTTATTTCCCTAATCTGTAGGGTCAATGCTGAAGGGCTTATCAAACAACCCCATTTAATATTAACCCTTCATCGGTGAATATGGTATTATCGTTGATGTAGTTTGTTTGTACATTGTACGAGTATTAATCGACACTTAGTTAATATTGTACATGCGGCTTTTAACGTAAACAAATGCCGTATTTATTAGTGTATAGAAGAATTTTTAATTAGATTTCTTTCATTTGAGTTACGGTACAAGTTTGCATAAAATATTATTCAGATTTAGCTATACCATGTACAAATTTAGAAAAAACGTGTATAGTAAATATAATAATAATTTTAGATCCGAAATGCATGCATATTTGACAATCTAATTTTTATAACGTTACACGGTATAAAAATATTGTCGAGGTTTCGGTCTACCAGTTGCGTCATACATCGAAAAACTGTTGGGATTTTTACTGCCAGATTTAATTGAAACACTGAAAAAACAAAAATAAACTTAAAATTCAAATCAATTGTTTGTTTCTACATGCATGAAACATGTGCTAGTTTTGTTTTTGTGAAAAAAATAGCAGTTATCCTTATTGATAAAATGCCATTACACGATTCTCCAATTTGGAAATATCGATCAGTGTCTCGCCATCAATATAAGGTGGCGTAAGGGATCATTATTTGAGAAAAGAATATATGCAAGTAAATAGGTACCTCAAAACCCTCTTAAATGTGAATTCTTAGAACTAGCTTTTTGTTTGGCATCGCCAAATTGACTGACAGTATTTCGTCCAAATTTATTAATTCAATGGATAATTGGACGTAGTTATGCAAAATGGAACCAACCTACAATTTTCTGAAAACGGGTTTATTGCACCAAACGGTACATAAATATCAAACTTAAAGGATCCACCTAGCTGGAGATACAGTTTCTAATATAATAATGCAAAGAACCAAACTAAAACAATATAAAGAGAAAATCAGTTATAAAAAAAAGGGTGGCGCATTAGTGTGACAAAGTCCCATATCTCCTTTATTTAAAGAGATACAAAAAAAATTAAATACAAAAGTTGTAAGCATATTCCAAAAATATTTTTAATTATACAGGGTAGATCATAAAAGCTTAGAAGTAATTTTAAATTATTTTTTAAATAGAAAACCCTATATATTATTACATATTTAGATTCTACATACAATTTTAGACAACCGTTTTTGACAAATTTCAAATTTTTTGTCAAAAATGACGTTTGCAGGCCAAAACATAGGTGGAAATCTTTCCTAAACGAAGCCTTTATCAATTAGTTATGGTTGGTTTTGAAAATGGGGACCTACTTTAATGGACTGTATTGATATTTTTGTAATACATTCATACGGAGTGATCAAAAATGGACAATAAAAAGTAGATTCAAAAAAACCTATAAAGTCATTTTTTTTTAATGGAAACTCTCTATTTTTTTTAATTCTATCGTATTTAGTATTAAAATTAAGGGTGACTTTGTATAAAAGTGTATATTCCAAAAAATTGTAGTTTTTGAAATAATGACAATTTAACATTTTTTTATTGTAAAAGTCTATACGGCTTTCCAGTTTTGTTGTTAGTTGGCCGTGACGGCGGGGCGCGGCGAAACAAAAAAAATCGAGCACTTCAGATCGAAATATTGCAATTTATTGAACCCCATATAAATAATTATTTTATTAAACGAACTTAAAGTAAAGACAATATTTTTTTGATTCAACAAATTATGTCCTAATCCTAATCATAAACTTAACACCTCTAATGTAACTAAACCTGTAACTAATTATACAGATAAAAGTACTAGAAACACGTCAAATACGTACTACCTAATAAGTTGTTCGAAATGTCCGTCTCTTTCTTGAATACACAATGCAATACGTCTCTCAAATACGCTGCTTAAATTTCTACACATTTCAACACTAATGTTTTGAAAACAGTTTCTAATTCTAATCTTCATGTCTTCCTTTGTTGTAGGCGGTATTTTATAAACCTGCTCTTTGACGTACCCCCATATGCTAAAGTCCATTTTAGTAAGATCTGGGGATCTAGCAGGCCAAGCAACAGGCCCTCCCCTCCCAATCCAACATTCTGGATATCTAGCGTTTAAAAAAGTTATTATCGGACCTGTATGATGTACTGGGGCCCCATCATGAAGAAACCACATTTCTTGTTGCGTATCCTGTGGCACTTGATGCAACAAATTAGGTAGATGGTTTACTCGTTGATCAAAAAAATATGGTCCAATTACATGATTACCGACAACACCTCCCCAAAGATTTAAAGACCATCTAGTTTGAGAAGTATATCTTACAAAATGTGGATTTTCGGTAGAAAATTGTGTCTGTTTACACTTCCGTTTCTGTGAAATTTGGCCTCATCTGTAAATAAAATCAAATGAACAAAATTTCTTTGTTGGTTTATTTTGTTTTGAACCCATTGACAAAATTCCAGTCGTCTTTGATAATCTTCAGGAACCAACTCTTGAAGTAGTTGAATGTGGTAGGGGTGCATTTTTTGAGACTTCAATATCCGCTGTACCGTACGTCGTTCAACGCCAACCTGCTGAGAAATGAGTCGTCCAATATATGGATTTTTGGTAACTGTTAATAGTACATTTAATTGATTCTCCTTAGTCTGTGCACGTTTTTCCCTAGTATTTTTGTCATATAACACATTGCCAGTTCTTTCAAAACGCTTCAAAAGCTTTTCAAATGCCCTTCTACCAGGTTGCCGTCTCTCTGGAAACCGTTGTTGATACAGTGTTCTTGATAAGAGCGTATTCTTATCAATAGCTCCCAAAACAAAAATCATATCAACCATCTCTGCTTGCGAAAAATTCATTATTTACAATTTTAATTCAAGTTTTAAATCAATTTGCTATAAAATACACTAATGCATCACACAAATTATCAACTGACAATAAATAATGACGTTTCTGATGATCTCTACTATTTTTATATGTCACGCCTCGCCGTCACGGCCAACTAACAACAAAACTTGAAAGCCGTATAGCCTTTTCACAATAAAAAAATGTTAAATTGTCATTATTTCAAAAACTACAATTTTTTGGAATATACACTCTTATACAAAGTCACCCTTATTTTTAATGCTAAATAAGATAGAATTAAAAAAATAGGGGGTTTCCATTAAAAAAAATGACTTTATAGGTTTCTTTGAATCTACTTTTTATTGTCCATTTTTGATCACCCTGTATGAATGTATTACAAAAATGTTAATACAGCCCATTAGAGTAGGTCCCCATTTCCAAGGAAACCAACCATAACTAATTGATAAAGGCTTCGTCTAGAAAAGATTTCTACCCATGTTTTGGCCTGCAAACGTCTTTTGTGACAAAAAAATTGAAATTTGTCAAAAACGGTTAGACTTAGGTATAGGACATTATACATAAAATGTGTCTAAAATTGTATGAAGAGTCTAAATATGTAGTAATATATAGGGTTTTCTATTTAAAAAAAAAATTAAAATTACTTCTAAGCTTTTATGATCTACCCTGTATAATTTAAAATATTTATGAAATATGCACCAGAACATATCTTACAACTTTTGTATTTAATTTTTTTTTTGTATCTCTTTAAATAAAGTAGATATGGGACTTTGTCACACTAATGCCACCCTGTGATATATATATATATATATATATATATATATATATATATATATATATATATAAGTTTAAAGTAAATAGTTATTATAAAATATTTATAGTTTTAAAATGAAAATGACTCTTTATTTAATTTCAATTATTAGATAAACTTATCTAACTTTAAATCATAATTCAGAACTATTGATCATTTAAAGATATTAAAACAAGTATTGAATTTTAAACTATTAAAATTGACATTTTATATAAGACTATCTCTTAAATGAAACATTATGATAACAATGTTAACTAAAACAATTTTAGTATTTAAGAGACATAAATTTATTTATCAATTAAATTATACACATACATTAGTAAAGTACAGTTATCAATTTAAAGTTTTCATTATTATAATTTTGACATTTTTATATTAAAGCATTTTAAATACAATGTTTAAAAAATTTAATTCAAATTTGATTTTATGATCAACTTTCGTAAATTAAGATCAGTAAACTATAATAAGTGTGAAAATTATTATATGCATTTAGTACCTATATATAATATCTTGAAAGTAACTTTATAATAGTAGTTTTAAATATAGAAAAGTATAACTGTTCTAAATTTAAAAATAATTTAGCTAGATACCTCAGATATAGAACCTAGAGTTCTTAAAATTTTGAACTTCTCAACGATTTCGTACAAGACCCCAATTGTTTGAGCAGATATTATAATATAGAACCAACTTATACCGAATTTAATTTTGTTTTCTTTTTTTGTCGTGACCATTTTTTATATTACAAGCTTATACATGTTTAAAAAAATATAATTGCGTTTTCAGGTGAGCTCACCGGAATTAGATGGACCTATCAATAAGGGTGAAAATGTTTATCGCACTTTAGTACCTATTAATACGGCACTTAATGATAAAAAACGCAATTCTTGGGCGACAAAAAAAAAGGAAGGAAAGAAAATATGAAAATATGTCTAGACAGGAAAGAAAAGTAATATGTATAAAAATAAGGATTATATTAACTACAAGAAAAAAAAGTTTTTGCTAAAGAATTTCAATCATATGATTTTAAATGTGTAATGGAATGCACAAAGAAAATAACGGAAGATAGGCGGAGAGAAGAGTATCTCAAATTTCACTAGCTTGGCAGTTACGTTGCTCAAAATTTATTTATTGCTGCAAATGTTAGAGAGCTGCCAAAAAAAGATCATTTACCAAAAACAATACAAAAACTTCCAAAAGAAACTTTTCACGCCAGTATTTTATCCAAAAAACTCAAATCGGTCGCAATATGTTTGTTAAAACTTTAGGCGTGTCTTTCTTTTTATGATTGTGGACCTGAACAGGCTAAATTTGGCCTATCGTGCTAAAGCACTCAGGAACACTTAGGAGGATGAATAGAGGGATAATGAATTGCCAATAGATGCCTATGAACAGCTACCTTACATTTTCTCATATCATAAGTGAGAGGAAAACAGGAACTAGGGAGATCATTCCAGAGTTTAGAAGCCGTGTAGAAAAATGTGGATTGCGCCCGTTTGGTACGACAAGTGGAGATTTATACTGCATACTGATGATGTGAATGAGCGAACCGAATGTTTCTCGCAAAGATAGCCCGAGATGGTATCAAAGAATATAATTCAGCAGCACAATAGCCGTTGTAATAACGATAATACAAAGAAAGAACTGAAACCATCCTTCTATGCCCAAGGGACTGTATGTGAAAAGTTAAGGACGGGTCACTTATAAGCCTAATCGCTCTCTTTTAAATACGATCAACGATATCGAGAGCGTATTAAGGAGCACTAACCCAAAGGTGAGAATTATATTCCAGATGAGGCCGAATTTGGGCCTTATACAGCAGAAGGAATTGTCGAGAGGTAAAGTACTGCTTAGATCTGTACAAAAAACCCATTTTATGAACAGCTGTTTTGGCAGCGGACAGAAGATGGTCAACCCATGAGAGATTTGAAGATAGAGTCATACCCAACAAAGTAATAGAGTTTGAAAACTTAAGAACTGAGCCATTCATACGTACAACAGGAAATGATCGATCTTTTTTGGCGGACATAAGGCAACACTGAGTTTTGTTAGCATTAAATTTAACTAGATTATTGCTTCCCCATTCGAGAATACGTTGAATGTCTTTGTTGACAAAGCAATGGATGGGGTTAGTTGTTGAAGAAATAAAGTCATTTATGTACAGAAGAAAAAGTGTAGGCGCTATAACGGATCCCTGTGGTACGCCCGCGTTGATGCTAACTTCTTTTGAAAAAAAGCCATCAACTACGACACGTATTCGTTTTTATCAAGGAAACTAGAAACCCAATTGATCAGCGTATCATTTAACCCAAACGAGGTGAGTTTGGCAAGTAAACACTTATGCCAAACTTGGTCAAATGCCTTCGAGATATCTAAAGCGACTACAACTGTTTCACCAGGCAGCTCTACTGTATTGTTCCAAACTGGGGTCACATATGAAAGAAGATAGCCTGTTAAACGACTTTGCCTAAACCCATATTGGTGGTCACTAAGGAGTTTGTTAGTTTCAAGGAACGTGAGCAGTTGCTGGTTGATGGCTTTTTCCATGATTTTAGACAAAATGGAAGTGATGGAAATTGGTCGGTAGTTTGAGGGATCGGTCTTATCGCCTTTTTTGTGAATAGGTTGAACATTTGCAAACTTCCATGATGAAGGGAATTCCCCAGAAGACGTAGAGATCGTATAGAGCTTAGGTAGGACTGGTACTAGTTCGGAGGAACATTTTTTTAAGACAATAGCTGGGATATCATGGGAATCATTGAGACACGAGTTTGATGCAAACAAATTCAAAAACATTGGCTTTGTCTACAGCATCAACAACTACCGATCCGTCAATAGACGACAGGTGGGGGGGATGAAGATATTCTAAAGCTTTTACTAATGGCTTGAGCTAAAGACCAAAATTTACGACTGCCTAAAGGAGATGTAGCTAGCTCATTGCATTTTCGTTGTACGAACAACTCTTTGGTTTTAGTGAATTCACTTTTGCAGAAATTTCTATCTCCAACGTATTCTACATGACTGTCGACCGATTTATTAGATTTCCGTTTAATGTAATATTTATTCTTTAAAGATATTGCATCAGTACAAGCCTTAATGAACCAGGGTTGGGAACGTGAATGACATATAAGGTACTGTTTTTTGGGAATGTATAACTACATTCCCATCAGGATGACTTCAGATACTGAAAGAGCGATGTCCGAAAAAGAGGACGACTTAAAACAATGTTCACGCCATGGAAAGGTTGCAAAGAAATCCCGTAAATCACTCCACCGAGCAGACTTAAGACACCACAAGGTTCTATCGGTTTTGCGAACAACAGTGGAATTAGGTACAGTAGAAATGACTGCTATTAGACAATGGTCGGAAAGACCTGAAGGCGAAAGAACGGAAGTTTTATAAACAAGACGGTTTGATGTAAGAGAGAGATCTAGAAGATGTGGGGTATGGTTAGGGTTATCAGGGATTCTTGTGGGTTCAGAAATCATTTGAATGAGATCACATGAAATAGCAAATGTTTCTGCACTATGACCAGCAGGATTTGTAGTAGATGAAAACTGAAGCTAATTAGAGTTATGAACATTGAAATCGCCTACAATTGAGACACCGCAAGATGGAAACTGAGACAGGAGATAGTCAACTTTCATACTAAGGTAATCGAAGAAGTCTTGAAAGTTGCTGTCATTAGGAGACCTATAAATGCAACAGTAGAATTTCACAAAATTGGGACCAGAATATTTAAACCAAATCACGTCAAAATATTTTATTTTCTAAGGAAGAAACCCTCTTGCAAGCAATTCTGTCCTTGATGTAGGCACATACGCCCCCTTTATATCGAAAGTTAGAGTGAAGGTGGTATTGAGGAAATTGCAAGTCGGGTGACTCGGAGCTTTCAGAGAAGACTTGTGTTTCAGATAGAAACAAAATATCAGGTTGTAATTTTTCCAGATGTTGGTGAACAGCATTAAGATTAGACCTGATACCGCGGATGTTGCAGTAGTGAATCAGAAAGTTGATACTTTCGATGACTGACGTCGCTTGGGCCCTGCCCTCCCGGACATCCGAATGGGGCAGGATTTTACGTCCGGAATTTATTACCCTAGAAACCACAGCCATCTTATTTTTTTATTTGGGACTTTTAATCCAATAGGAAGACAGTGAGGGCGAGAAGGAAGAATAAGGATGAGAATAGCTTAAGAATGATGGAAAAGATAACCGGCAGCCCTTACCGAGCTCAGAAAATCGGAGACCCATTATTAAGGAGCCCATAGTAAGGGTAGTGGTACCTCCCATCACCTTGTTAACTAAACTAAACTAAACGTGTTAATACTTCATTAGTAAAAATGAGATCAGAAAAAAGTGTAACGGATAAAAGAGTAACACAAGGAGGTTGGAATAAGTTAGATTATGAGAAAGTATAAGAAGTCATTAGTCAGATTAATAAAATTCCAAAATATAAGCCCCACTACAGGAGATCAGAGACAGAGTTTTTGTCACCCAATTTGACTCTAGTGAAAATGTATGAAGCCTATGTTAATGGTCGAAATAAAGAAGACATCGTCAGCTTTTCTAGTTACAAAAATGTTTTTTATTCCAATTTTAACTTAAAATTTAAGTCACTGAAAAAGGATATATGTAACAAATGTGACACATTTCAAATTAGAAAACAAAATGCAGTTGGCGAACAAAGAGAGAAAATTGAACCAGAACATTATAAGCAGTTGGTTTTGTGGGAAGAAGCACAGAAAAGAATGAACGACGTCATGATTTTTGTGGAAACTCATGAGCATTTTGAATGTTTAACATTCGACTTAGAGAAGACATTACCTCTGCCGAGAATACCCACGAACACAATATTTTATGAAAGTCAACTCTGGGTGTATAACTGCGGCATACATTCAGGTAAAAGAAGCGAGGATTTTGTTATCCTTGGGTTGAGGGAACTGCAGAAAGAGGGGCACAAGAAGTGAGTTCCTGTCTTTTGAGACACATCTCAGAACACCTTGATGAAAATGTAATAAAACTCGTTTTATGGAGCGATTCCTGTGGGGACCAGAACCGCAACATCAAAATAGTATTGATGCTGAAATGCGTACTAAACGACCATCCCAAGTTAGAAACGATTAGACTGAGGCATTTGGTTTCGGGTCACAGTTATCTGCCAAACGACGATGATTTTGAAAAGGTTTAAGCGGTTCTGAAAAGGCAACAGAGGTTGTATACTCCAGGTGATTACTTCCAAGTGATGAGGTCTTGCCGAAAGAAAAATCCTTTACTTGTTATTCCTATGACAAATTCAGACTTTCTTGGAACGGCGGAAACAGTAGAAAAAAATATCACGAATAGAAAGAAAAGCCTTTTTCTTTATTTATGTAGCAGGATTTCAAAACTGATACAGAGTTAGAACTTGACATTACTAAAAGTATTACCAAGCTACAAACGGTTGTCGTCGTCCTACCAAACCCACGAGAGGTCGTCGTCCTGTTAACCCACAAGGGGTCGTCGTCCACCCAAAGCCACAAGGGATCATTCTGCTTCTTGTTGTTCCAAATCTGATCTAAATTCACTATGACCTCAGGGAGAAACTCAATGACCTTAAGAGCAGTAGCTTCCAATATTTCGTAATAACTTGTATATTAGAACGTTCAATGTTAGTATTTGAATAAAGAATAAACATTAATGATAATTTTTTTATTAAAGAAATATGATTGGTGCAACATTTTGAGATTTCACTTTAACGAAAATACTAAAACGCGAAAAGGAACCAAGACATGTTTTACTTAAAAAAGGTCATAAAATAAAAAAAAATGCGAAAGATTTAAAGAACTAACATCTGCTTTGTCGTATATGAATAGATAAAAATCATAAATATGAAAATTACCGTTATGGATATTGCATAACTTTAAACCGCTTTTTCGCATTCAATATAAATTGTGGGTTGGTTCCATTTTGCATAACTACGTCCAATTGATCTTAATTCACTATAGCCTCCCACACTTCTACCCGTAATTAAGGGCATTATGGCAGATACGAATTATGCACATCCTAACGTCTAGGAGATTCCGTACTGCATCTTATACTTACATATGGTAAATTATGTTTTTGGAATCAGACAACGTTACTTTGGGGACTCTGTATTTATTAATAGTTTATCAAAGTAGGCAGCTTTTGTAATAATAAAAATGCAGACTAAATTGTTACGTGTCAAACAGGTATTTAGTGTAGTATCCGAATCGTAAAAACGGGCAATACCTCCCAATTAGAAGGGTATTTGTGGACCTAAATGGAACATCCAAAGGTCGTTTATGGATCGATAGGAAGCTTTTTATATACGCGGATACGCTTTTTCATCAAGCATGTCTTATACCTAAAATTAATAATGTTCATAATATTTTCAGTTTATTATTGAAACTGCGATTGTAATACAAAAAGACTGAATATGGAGGTATTGGGTTGGTCATGGGATTGTAGTTTCTTACTAAAAATCCAAGAAAATCCTCATATGACTGATATAAAAAAATCTAGTGTGAAAAATATATTAATTGCCCATAAATACCATGGATATCATATAGAGCTTCATCAACAATTATATGGTCAAGATTTTGAACGAAGAACTAATTTTTGCAACTGGTTCTGAATTTCAGAAGATCCTAATGTTCTCAATTCTATATTATTTGGTTACTAATCTACCTTCAAAAGTAATGGTTCAATGAACTCCCATGTCATAGGTCTTTATTTTTTTTAAGATGCTCTAACCGGCGAGATGTATTTAAATTTTTTAAGAGGTGTGCTACCTAACCTTTTTCAAAATATTAATAAAACAGTTTATGAAAATATGTGGTACCAGCATGATGGTACGAAGATTTTTAAATTACTGAAAGAAAATCAGTGGATAGGTCGGGGAGGACGTATTCTTGGTCACCGAGGTCACCTGCTCTGACCCCACGATTTCTTTTTGTGGTTAAAATATAATGTGTATAAATAAATTCCAACCACACCAGAAAATATGAGGGAAAGAATCAGAAATGCTTTTCAAAATATCACATGGCCGACACTAGAGTTAGTGAAAAATAATTTTGTGCGACGTGTTAATAAATGTATTGAAGTTGAAGGAAGAACATTCGAGCATTTAATGAGATATTGATTTTTGATTTTTTTTTCTTTTCCATTTTATTGTTCTTGTTTTGTTGTAATTTGTATTTATTAGTTTTATTACACAGTATTTCATAATCCATTTAGTAATTCAGAAATTTTACTAAGGACTGGTTTAATTCTGAGTAGAAGCAAGAGGGTTTCATGCATTAATGTTGTTCAAAATAGTGTGTCAAATTTAAAATTATTCATTAAATCAATTTGTAATTGACATATTAACTCTTGTTTTTACTTAAAAATTTTTTTTAGTAAGAAACTACAATGCTATGGCCAACTTAATACCTCTATTTTGTATTACAATCGCAATTTCACAAATACACTGACAATATTTTGAAAATTACTAATTTTGGGTATGCCATGCTTGATGAAAAACAAATAATATCAAACAAAGCATCGAATGACACGAACCAAAACCAAAGAAGATAGATTCATACAATTTGGTATCAATTGAACGCGTATTTTATGGGCTTTCCAATAATATAATAATATACAAGATGTTTCATGTAAAAAAAATATAAGTTTAATTTGCTCGAACAACATGAAACACCCTGTATGATCAAAAATATTGTAAAATGTAGTACCTAGTGGTCTAAAAATTATTTCTCTAACTTATTTCGTCTTTGTACAATCTTGTAGTCTTTGCGGGGTGACGTATAAATAATTCACCCACTTATGATTAAATACTTCTAGTCCAGAGCTATAATTAGCTCTGGATAACTAGAAGATTTTATGCCACTTTGCTCATCGGTAGATTAATAGGTCCAGGTTCCATAACATTTGATTTGCTTATTAACAAAAATAGAATTGGTTAGATATTTTCGCTTTACAAAAAAAGGTTCAATCCTGAAAAGAAATAATGTAATCTCGGACGCGAATTTGTTTTTAAGGACCACATAAACCTTAAAAATAGAAAAGTCACAAAAAACTCATGAAAATGACAAGTAACATTTTGGGTGTCACTGGCACTTCCACAGATAAGGAAATGCTGTCGACTCATCACTTTAAATTTATTGCGCAATTTTGAATAAACATCAGATTGATATGCTGGTAATTTCAAATATACAGTGCTAGTCAAAAGTCCCCTCCCCCCTTGTATCTTTTGAACGGTTTTACTTATACTAATGAAATTTGGAGGGTGAATATAAACGGATATAAGCTTCTCAATTAGTCATGACATGTGACATAATAGTCATATATGACGTCACAGGGCCACAGTAACGAATAATTTTAAATAGTATCTTATGGCAAGTGACATCTCGTTTGAAAGGTATTAAAATTACCTATTCAGTCATACTAATTTAGGTTGATTTTGATAGAAAAATTAAATAAATACTAAAATTATAGTTTGGCATTTAATTAATCAAGATTGTAAATCCTGCCTCTGGTTAATTGTCAAAAAAGTTGACGTTTTTAATTCTCTCGTTGTTTTTACTTTGATAAGTTTTTATACCTTGACTATTCAGTTTAATTATTCTTTAACGCGACGTTTAAGTGTCTACATAGACAAAATGGTACGTACGGTAGCCGACAAAGTAGCAGCTATCTTAATAATTGGTGAATGTAGAAACAATTTCCAAGCAGCGGAACGTCTTTTTAATGAGAGGTACCCCGATCGCCCTATATCGAGGACTTATTTGAGAGAACTTCCTCAGAAGTTTGAAGCAACCGGTAGTGTTCAAGATGTCAAACGATCTGGTCGACCAACAATTAGTGACGACAAAAAAATCGACATAATTGCAGAAATGGTAGTACATCCTACTTCTTCTACAGCCCAAGTTGCGTCTATCTGTGAAGTCGGTCAAAGGACAGTACATAGGGTGTTGGCTAAAAATAAATTTCATCCATACACATTAAAAATGGTGCACCAACTTTTAGATGATGACCCCGACCGAAGATTAGAATTCTGTGAAGATATGTCCAATCAAATTATCCAACACCCATACTACATAAAATCAATTTGTTTTAGTGACGAAAGTACTTTCTTCCTCAATGGAAACGTTAACACCCAAAATGTGAGATGTTGGAGTGACACAAATCCTCAAATATTTCGTGAAAAACATACTCAATTTCCAGAAAAAGTAAATGTTTGGGCAGGTATTTTGGGAAACCACATAGTTGGACCTGTTTTTCTCAATGCTAACTTAACCGATGAAGTGTATCTGGAGATGTTACAAAACGGAATTGAACCGTTAATTCTTGAAATTTTGGAAGATAATCTAGATGAATTCGGCAACTTGGAAATAACGTTCCAACAAGATGGTGCTCCTGCACACTATTATGGTGCAGTAAGACGTTACTTGGATGAAGAATATCGTGGCAGATGGATTGGACGACGAGGTCTGACAGAATGGCCAGCTCGGTCACCGAACCTGACACCATTAGATTTGTTTCTGTGGGGGCACTTAAAATCTAAGGTTTACGCTATAGCACCTGACAGTATGCACATTTTGAAACAAAGAATTGTTGAAGAATGTAGAGCAATTTCCGCAGACACATTTGAACCAGTACGACAAGAGTTTAGCAATAGGATGCATTACTGTCAGGAATTAAGTGGAGCACATTTCCAACATTTACTGTGTGAATTGGTCCTTGAATCTTGATTAATTAAATGCCAAACTATAATTTTAGTATTTATTTAATTTTTCTATCAAAATGAACCTAAACGCTAACAAAATTAGTATTACTGAATAGGTAATTTTAATACCTTTCAAACGAGATGTCACTTGCCATAAGGTACTATTTAAAATTATTGGTCACTGTGGCCCTGTGACGTCATATATGACTATTACGTCACTTGTCATGACTAGTTGAGAAGCTTATATCCGTTTATATTCACCCTCCAACTTTCATTAGTATAAGTAAAACCGTTCAAAAGATACCAGGGGGGGGGACTTTTGACTAGCATTATATAGAAATTTCTTTATCATCCTCCAAACTGAGTTGATTTTGTATGGTTCAAAGTAAAATTTGGTAGTTGCAATCCCACTTCGCAGCAGAAAAGCTATTGCATCATCATGCAAAGTCAACGTTAAAATAAAATGAAACCCAAAGTAAAATAAGTGGTAAGAGTATAAGTAAAATTGAGTTGGCTGAAATGTAAATGTCAGTTCAGTATAATAAATTTAGAAACTCACCACATAAATGTGGCACTCTAAATAAACAAATTAAACAAAGCGAAAATGGCTCCCACTTAAACACATAGCTCAAGCAATGACGTTCAAAGTAACCCTGCGCAATGACCGAAAATGACTCAAAACGCAGTGAAAAATAATTGAAATAATTTATTTATGCAATTAACGCTACACGAAATGCACTTAAGTTGCCAATATGAACGTAAATTTTAAACATACTCCTCGTTCGGCCGCCCTATATATATATATATATATATATATATATATATATATATATATATATATATATATATATATATATATATATAGTGTGAGTATTTAATGTGAGACCGTTATGAAAGAGTACATCAAAAACAGTTATTTACAAAAATTGCAGGCAATGATATGCTCGTTATTTGGAAAATATGCCGATCTCTACATAAGCATACAATTGTTTAAGTGGGACACTTTCCTCATATTTAGTTTCCTCTTATAATCCCTTACAATATGAGGTTGTACATAACCATACAGACTGTTTAAAGAGTTATGACCATATTTATATCGAAATCGGTATGAATTAAACGCTATGTATCTGAAGGAGTAATAAATAAATAATTGCGTATTTTACAAAATAAGGTAAACAGTATGTTCTAGTATTAAAACTAACTGTAACAAAAATCATCGACGAATACCTGTGTACAGGGTGAGCTAAAAAAGAGAATCACGATTTTCTCTTTGGTTGTAGCATTTTTATTCCTTTTATGTTTATCACATACGACTTATTCAGTAGGAACAAAACGATTCATTAATCTTTCAAACGGATTTGTTTTTGGGAACCTGCGTTCAGAATATGATTACGAAGGTATGAGAACTATCATTTTTTCAAAGCCTGCCTGTTTTGATTTCTTAAAGATACTTTGGTCAGATTATTGTTAAAATAATATTAATCTAGAAATTGCCTACCTTCATTGCATATAGTTATGGTGTATTTTATGTTTAATTGTTTAATATATATATATATATATATATATATATATATATATATATATATATATATATATATCTCAAACACTGGATCCGTGAGTAGTGTGATCATGCAGTACCTACATAAATACCCGAGACACCACGTAGTTTGAGATAAAACAGCCCCTAAGTTATGAAAGCTGTAAAAAAACAGTAAACAAGTAAAACACGCAATAAAGAAGTAAAATACAGTGTTGCTCCAACCAGTAGTTTTATTTATTGTCGAAACAAAATGTAAAAAAAAATCAGTAGTCAGTGGCAATGCTAACCTATATACTCATGTCGTTAAAGCACTAAAAAATATTTTCCAATCTACAAAGCGGAAATGGGAGGAAATGAATTAATACAAATTTAATTTTTTTGGTGACTTAATTCTCAATATTAAACGGTATGGCTTAGAATCCTCATTTGAAATTTCTATTCTTTAAATTAAATAAGATGGTATAGAACGTTTTTTAGGATAATTATTGTTTATAATATAAAAAACGCTGCAAATTGTATAAATACTTCCACATCAAAAATTTAAATTATGCTGTCAAAATGACATTTACACTATTTGTTGTATAGAAAAATTATAGGGACAAAAATACTCATAATTAGATCAATGGCATTTAATTTATACCAACCTAAATGACATAAATATGGAATGGAAAAATTTAATACAGCAGTATTGCCAAAACCTGGTTGCGTCTATGCCTAGACCATTAACATTCCTGATAGAGAAGAATGTTGCTATGATAAAGTGAAGTTGTTAAATTTGTTACTAAATTCTAAAATATAATTTGTTAAAATTTATTTTTAAACTGACATACCGTCAAAATATTTTAACCTCCTTTTGATAAATCGTGTTCACACTAAGTTCGAGATAGCAAAAAACCATAAATTTTAAAAATCGTTTTTTTTTTGTAAATAACTCGAAAACTATTAACTTAAAAAAAATTTGATTTTCTATATAATGCCAAAATTAAAAAAAAAATCGTGTGGACGGGAACCAAACTCTATTTTTTTGTAAATATTTCGAAAATGACAAATTATAGGGATAAAAAATACTCACAATTATATTACTAATTACATATTAAAAGTAAAAAAATATACAAAAATAAAAGTTTTAATTTTACCCCTTTCCTCATACCCCATTGACCCCAATCAGTCGCTTTGGGTAGTTAACATCTATATGTAAATGTAAATTTCAAGTTGATATGTTAAGTCCTTCGAAAGTTATGGAGTACACACCGACACACAGACAAGATTCTTTTTTTGCTCAAATTCTGTTTTTAGACGTTTTCGAACATTGAGGAAATAAAAATTTTTGAAAATTTTTTTAGCGATACAGTACTTCTCATCCGTTGGATGTGGAAGTAATAAGAAATTTGTAAAAACAACAATAATAATCTGTTATATAAACGTTTAAACCTTGTCAAGTAGAGACTAAGAAACATAACTTGAAAAAAATTTCAAGGCATGCAGATGCGCTGGCACTCACGCGCTCACGCATTCTCGCACACACAAACACACCCACACACACTCACACGCACATACCCACAAACACAGGCATCGTGGCCGATTTAGGTAGAACTTTGTCAAACGTGGTGAAATGAGGTAATGAGTAACGATAATGAAAAAAAATGTCGATTTCATAATTCTCTTCACCTTCCATGAAACATTTCAGCTCAACACAAATATTATTTTATTGAAAATGTAAACTTTCACCATTATTACACTTACTAATAAAATACTTATCTTTTTTGTTTTTTTTTAAATGGTGTATTTTTATATTATACAATCTAAACGTTTCGATAACACTTATATAAACTCAAATAATTAGTTTACTGCCAAGTAACATCAGAAGTTTAAGGGAAAGGATACAATTCAGTATGCACGGTAATTAATGGCAACAGATTAATTTGTAATTATGTAAACTCCAAAATAAATTAGTATTGTAGAACATTCACCGCACCGTTTTTTTTTTAAATAAACTTCCCGAAAAGGAATTCTCAAGACAGAAATTTTTCTAAATGACTATCAGAAAAATATCCAAAGATAAAAATTCGTCTTGGCAAGACAACAATACCTTTTTTACCTTACTGCTGTTATACAGACTTCTTTGCTTCCATTATTAAATTTAAGGCGAGAGGGAATTACAATAATAATCTTTATGACTATAACGCTATTATATCGTGTTTAAAAGTTTTGTTGTTAAGTAAAGCAAACAGTATCATCAAATGGTTGGAGACCATAATATCGATATGCAGGTTCGTATACTAGGGTATGCAAAAAATAGTACGAGTTGCTTATTGATAGACGAGCAAGAGACTTTAGAAGTCACAGTTACTGTAATGAATAAAATCTAATGATATTCATTTCCAAACTACTTTACAAACTATAGGTAATATCCAGTTATCCTGTATATCTTTGTTAAGGATGAATGGTTAAAAAATGTAGCTGAAGTTAGTAATGCTCTAAATTAAAAAAAAACAACAGTAAATTATTAATAGGAAAACAAACATCTATTAAAGTTACCGTCAATAATAAATTCGAGCTTTGAGAAATCCCACAGTAAGAGATGCAGTTTATAAAACTATAAACTTCGATATTCCTTCTTTCATTCTGAGGGCTAATTTTAATAAAAAAACAACGCAAGAATACAAATTATATCCGACAGTACAAAAGGTTTTTGCACAAGTCATAATTCCAGAACGAGAAAAATTCCTTGAGAGAAAACCGTTTATGCATAACGTCAACTTATAGAAATTTCAAAATATAAAATGTTTCGGAATTGTGAAGAAAATATAAATAATAAGTTTAGATAAAATTCAAATATTCGTTTACGTTTAACAATTAAAAACTGAGTGTAACGATTTCACCCTCAAGATAATTAAAAAATATTTAGTATGAAACAACACACGATCTTCCAACCTACAAAGTGGAAACTAAAAGAAATGAAATATTATACTTTTTAGGATAACTAAGAAACCTTTTTGTAATGCGTTTCATGAAAATAAGTAACTTAGCAAAAACAACAATAATTGTTTATGTCAGATATATCTTTAACCTTTATATCAGATAGAAGTTCAGACATTTAGACGCCAACGTAAAAAAAACTTGTTGATCGTTATTCAGACATGGAAAAAATTTTAAAGTATACTTTAATTCCACTTTTTTGTCGCCAAAATACGCATCACCTCAAAAATTGATATATATATATATATATATATATATATATATATATATATATATATATATATATATATATATATATATATATATATATCATCATTCTATCATTTTTGCGTCCATCTATATGGCACTTACCATCAATCTGGCTACACTTTGCAAAGTGGCGTCTGTATATGGACGCCAGATTACAATCCTTAATAATTTTCTTGGTATGAGTGTTAGAGAAGCACCGTTGACAAAAGACAATTCTGATAGAATCCTATAATACTCATTCTGAGTATGGGGCCCATTCCATACTCCTACGTTGAGATTTTTGAAAAACTTGTCGACGCCAAAATCGTGTAATTCGTAAAATTGTATACAAACTTAGTTCAGCACTTTGCCGTCACGGCGCTATTTCTAAATATACTTTTATTGTATTTATTCTGTACATTTACAATCTTTCAGACGTCTTTAAATGGCAACACTGTAAAACCAATTTCTAATATTCTTTCTTATTTAATTTGAAGTAATTTCATATTTACGGTCTACAGCCTTCTGGCGTCATTCTACCTAGATATACAATTGATGTTACTTAACCTCATTATGAACTCACACATGCATTATTTTGTAAATCATTCTGAAGTCATATATTAACATATATACATACTGTTTATTCTAAGCAAGATTAGCTACCTCATGCACCTCAAATACACCATTCTATGTACACACCCAGAAAATAATAAAATTTACAGACAAAAAATTGAAAATGCAAATTGGTTAATATGTTTTACAGTTTTGTCATAGGTAGATGACTACAACGGTTGTTTGTATTAGTAATTTTGCTTGGGACACCCAGTTGATTCGAACGTTACCAGATGATATAATCCAATGCAAAATTTACCTATTATTAACTGTTGAGATGACATTATTACCCTTATTTTAAAAGGGTGACTTTTTAAATCGCATTTCGGATTCGCTTCTAGATTTGTGTGTGTACAAATATAAAAAAAATCCGTTTAAAATTAATTAAATAACTTTGTACACCAAATTCATAGTTTTAATCGACACTTCATAGATTTAATTTTGAAATAGTATTTGTTTCAATTCGTAGAGGTAGATAGTTTAACCGAAAGTTTTACCGCGAAGTATATTCATCCTTGGATTTTGCTTAGTAAACCTCGAACGAACTGCAGAATGTAGATTAAGAAACAAGCATCTTAATTTTGAATTACGTAGTAACTTGTTACGATGAGACCGTTTATTTATCAGAATTATTTTTTTTAGTGCGACCAAGTTAAATTAGTACCGTTTAGGGCGTTTAGAAACCAGTTCTATTATTAACCTCGTGTCTACGCATGCGCGCGTCTGTGCTTGTGCGTCAGTACATGTGCAAGCATGGGTGCATGTGTGTTTATCGTTTATCAGGACGTCCATGTCGCTGGCGTATTTGTACTTTTAGAACTAAAGTTGAGTACTTTGTGTTATACTCAGAGAGGTATAATGAGTACGACACCCATCCATGTCCATAAACAGCACTACTAGTTCCTAATAATAGGGCGACACACAATGCTTCCACTGAACCTGTATCATTCTTTTCTCTGTTGAAAATTTTTATTGACTTTCAAAAGGCGGGGTTTTATGCAAGGCTGCTCTACATCTAATTCAATATACTTAAAAAACGAATGTACGAAAAAAGGTCGCGGACAATTGGTCGCGCGAAAAAATGTCGCGCACATTTGAACGCACATCAAAAGGTCGCCAGCGAAAAAAGGTCGCGGACAAATAATCGCGTGAGAAAATGTCGCGTAGAAAAATATAACTATTAAACATTCCTCCACATTTTATCCAGGCTTAGGACTGGCAGTTAATAACTGCCATGTTTAAAAGTTTTTTTTTATGTTTTCATATTTTATGATTTTTTTTATTTTTTTTTTTTGTTGGTTCATGCCTTTCTGCTTTTTATATTTGTACCTCGAAGTTATGAGCAACCGCCCTTAAATACTCCTAATGTGGATGATTGGCATATTATTGACAAATAGTTTTCTGTCGCTGCGCCGTATCTTTACAAATTTTTTTGAGTGGCTGTTCGTTTCCAGCTATGTAGTGTTCAATTTTCAAACAATGTAAACTTTCCTCTTTCTTTAACGAATTGATAAATTTCTACAAATTTAGATGTGCTGCATTTAATATAGAGGAAACATTATTGTGCCATCCTTCTGCAGAATAATTTGTATATGGTATGACTTCCTCTATGAATTAACAACAATTCCAAAGATTTCTTGAAAACTGCGGTTGCCGTCTCTGGTGTCGTCGATCCAAACGATCTATACACTCACCTTCAAATTTAGAGTGTACTGAGTGAAATCAACGCCGCGTCGCAGTGTCCCAGTCTGGTATTTAGATAATTGTTAACAAAAATTTAAATTTTTTAGTGCCATCATTTGTCCGTGATCTTTTTTCGTCGGCGCCCTTTTTTCGCTGGCGATATTTTGAGGCGCGCTCAATTGTGCGCGACGATTTTTCGCGTGACCAATTGTCGGCGATCTTTTTTAGCGACAGCTTAACAAACATCCACGCCTAAAACTGGTTCGAACCAGGGACTTTCTTTGGATTGAATGGTGATGAAGATATTATAATTTTTAAATAACTAAAAAAGTGGAGAAAATAAATTCATCAAATTGTTTGTCTGATAATTAAAGTGGTTGAAATAGGCTGATTGTACCAAACTCAAAATTCTAGTACGCACCCATTATTCACTGCTTTCCTGTACTTTACCCTTACTTGATAAATGTATCTCTTCTACATTGGGAGCTATTTAAATAACATAAGTATTGTATTGATATTATTTGAACATATATGAATAGACCTTGACGCTCATATGCTGTAATAATAACAATATGTATATCTTTAACTAAGACGTCAAAATGATCGGCTAGTTCTTTGGTGATAGAACATATATTTTTCGAATTAGATGAAAGCAGACCTAAAAGTGATTGCACATAAACTATTAATTGCAATATGTAGACGCCAATATGTTTGCAACAAGAACATTGTGTATATTTTAAACTAAGACGCCAAAATGAAACATTCATAAAATTTTTGGATAATATGAAAGCAGACGTCAAACTGGTTGCTCACAAACTATTAATATAAAATATATTGACGCCTAAATGTTTGCAACAACATTATGTATATTCTAATCCGAGATGCCAAAATGATTGCTTTGTTACATTAAGAGGGCATGCAACGCAGCAAGACGCCGTAATGATTTTTAGTGCAGTACTTTGATGTACGGGTTCCAGAATGATTGTCAAACGTACAAAAATTATGTATATAGTAAAAAAAAAGCTAGTAACATATGGAATAGACCATAGAAGTTAGAAAAAAATGCTGACCTATATACTTCAATAAAATATCAGAGAATACGTCTTGTTCTAGGTGACGCCAAATTAAGGAATTACGTACGGACGCAATAATGATTGCATGATGTATATATATATATATATATATATATATATATATATATATATATATATATATATACACACACATTAATTTATAATCTTAAAATCCATGATGGTATACTAATGTTTTTGAAATATGCAGCTGTGGCAGATATATTGGATAACAACCAAAAACACCATAAACCCCACTCTCCGCTGCTGGGTTTCTAATCTGACACACACTCATGCACACACACGCACGCACGCAAGCAGGTACGCAAGCGGGCACACGCATGTATACACGTATGCACACACACGTCATTTCAATCATGCTTGTAAAATATTTGATTAATAATTATAATTAACGTCTTCCTGCCTCTTAGGGAAGTCTTTCTCTATCGTAATTAGTTTACTATTATATGCGATATATATGAAGCTTCCATGCACCACTACTGAAAATAATTAGAGAAATAACGAAAATAGTTTCTTATTGCGAACATAAATTTTGAAAATAGTGATTCCTATTTTAATAGTAATAATTTGGCAACTTTTTAATTATACGAAAATGGAAAAATATTTATAGTTTATAATAATAATAATGTAATACAGTATTCGCCAAAATAAACAGTACCGAAGACAACAGCTTTATTAATTTTTGTAATTTATATGTTCAAAATGAGCACCATTATGTCAAAAACAGCCTTCATAGCGATTTTACAGATCGTTGAACATATTAATAAATAGTGGTTGAGGCAGTTGTTGGAAATAAGTTATTATTGTTTGCTCCTTCATGACAACCCAAATGTATGCATCAGGTGACGGAAGGTTAGGTGAATGTGAAGGGTAATCGAAATCCGTTCCACGAGAAATTATTCCAAAATACTCGCGGAGAAGTTCTAATGAGAGTCTGGCTGTATGGCTTGTGGCGCCATCCAGTTGAAACCATTGCCTGTTAAACTGCAAATTTCATACGCGGCAAATTTTTTTTAAATCTCTCACAAAAGGTATAATGATGTTCTGCCTGTAACGCTCTTGATTAACAGTAACTATGTGTTGATTCTCGTCCTCAACAAAATTAGGACCTATTATACCGTGCCCCAATGCCCCACACCAAATCGTAACTCGAGCACTGTGAAGTGGTTTTTCTACAATAAAGTCAAAGTTCAAACTAAAGAAATCGATTTGTTTGTCTATTGATATAGCCATTTACGTGCACATGACTTTCGTCTGAAAACCATACATTTTTCAAGAACTAGGAAACTTCGTATACTAGGCTCAACACGCATCTACAATAAACTTTTCTTGAACGTTTTTCCACAGCGTTTAGTCGTTGTCCAGTTTGAATACGATATAGATAACCACTAACGCCTTTGAACATTCTACGTGTGGATGTTTCGGTGATGTTTAATTTATACGCAATTCGTCGAAGATTTCCTTGTGGAGACTGCAAAACCTGGTCAAGAACCCATTCTTCATTATCATCGGTACAAACTGTTCTTCGACGAACTGAGGAACCCTTACACTGACACAACACACTACCAGTGCGACGAAATTTCAAAATTATGCTTTTACAGGGTGCAGCTGTATTAAATTGCTCCCGATATTTTTCAAAAACTTGTTTCAAACTTGTGCCATTGCCCCGCCCACTTCCGTATGAACGGAAATAATGTTCTTCCATTAATATCTTTTCCTCAGTTCTCAGAACCATTTCCAGAACGATTTTAACATGAGCGTAATATTATTATGACAGTGAATGACAAACAAGCCACATATAATAAACAGACATTGCCCAAGCCATTCCATGGCGCTTCATATTTCGGTACTGTTCATTTTGGCGAATACCGTATTTATAATTTATAATTTCACCTATCGATAAATGTGATTATAGAGAAAGGTTTTAAAGTGAATTAAAGTATGTGATTAGAATACAATTAGTATGTGTATCTAATTTCTAGTGAATGGGAGGGGAATCGAATTCATATTTAGTCTCGGATACATCAATGTGTATCCGCAACAAATACGCTTTCAATTTATTTAAAATATGCGGAAAATATTTAAACAAACGTTAACAAAATGTGCCATTTAACATGTACGAGATTTTTTTGCCGAAAGAAAGATAATTTTGGCCTGTAGCGTAATGTTCAACCGGCACAATGAAGTTCAGTGCACTTACGAGTAAACTTACAAGTTTAAAACACACAATCTATCTGAGAGTCTACAACATGCAACACAAAATATGGTTTATTCGAAGTATGCTGAGAAAGAGATGGTTACATCAGAAAGAAAAATTAAGAACAGAACGATTTGCTAGTAGTATCTCAGGTTGGTTGGTTTCAAATTCAAAAAAGATTGTAATCTACGACCACTTTTCAAAAAACTGAATATTGTATCTGCAAGGGTGCAATTTAAAACAGACAATATGAACGTAACAGACTTTGTAAGCTATTATTGTCAGCTATTACCATTCCCAAACAAAAAATTCAAATAATTAGACTTTCTAATGCTTTTATTAGTGTTTTCGTGACTAAATCAGAATCTAATTTTTCTAGCATTCATTAGAAATTAGGTGTGCCTACTAATTATACTCTCAACTACATTATGGAGGATACTTTTTCTTATTAATCAAAGAACCAAATGCTATAAAGCGCAAACAAGAAAACATATACCAACAACTTGAGCTAAATTTATTGTGATAATATTAACAATATGTAGTTATCAGTTATTTGAATTTTGTAACAACGTGTATATATTTGCGATTTCAGCTGATTCCTTTTTGTTCGTGTATATAAAAATATAATTTTTGTAAAATTTATCGCAAATATTTTCTGCACAGTCTTTATTAATGATACTAGTTTTTTAAGAAATTTACTTGAATTTGATCAAATAGGTATGATTAAGGTAGGGGAAAATACTTTGAGATGGCATACTTTTGAAAAATAATTCATAAATCGAAATCTTTGCTACAATGCTACAAAAGAAAAAACAAAAATTTGTGTAGGTAACATTTTTTTATTTTTGACAAAATACACTCCCTAAAACTTAATTCAAATCAACAAAAAATGTATAAAAAAATAGAAACTCTTACAAAATTCGTCTCGCCCACCCCCTATGGGTGAGATGGCATACGCTTAAAATGCATATGTTTTATTTACAAATATCTCAAATTATAATTTTTGCGCTTCTGGGTAGGCCTATGCAGTCTGAGTGCACATTTGGCGGCGTAACCACCATTCTTTATTTCGTATGGTGTATTGGTTCTTCTTCTTCACTCTCAGAAGACTATGGAACGCGCACTTTTGTCTTGGCCGAGCTGAAATGTAATAGCAAACTGGTGTGAATTGATGGCCCCTCTCCGGACTGGTTGAAATACCAACCTGTTTCCGACCTTTAGTTGTAAAAATCTTATCCTGCTGTGACGGCTGTGTTAAATCCTGATTTGTCAATGTTCCAAATTTTCTGTGGCTCAAATTTGTATTTTCCCATTATTTCGCTTAATTTGCAAAAAAAATGTTTGAACTTGAGGTTTATTGAAAGCGCGGGCCCTTGCAGCTGAAGTAGCTTCCGGTATTCGAGACATTGAAGGGTTCCGCTTTCGAAATAATTTTATCCAATCCCTGCCAGCTATTCCTTTTCATTTGAAAATCTATGAGAGATTTTTTTCTTAACGGCTATTTGATACACCAACTTTCTAACATCCATCGAAGTCATTCCAAAGAATCGGATTTACAAATCATTTAGATGTTTGACTAATTATTTTTTCAAATTATCGTCATATGTCGTCTTGACTATCTTCAAATGTCGTCTTCTTCCCGCCCAGATATCCTTTAGAAGTGTTCCCCGTTTAAGCATGTCGGCGCAAGGTAGTACACGGGATATATGTAATAGGTTTTGAACGCCAATACCAATTCAGAAATTTTCCCGTGTTTAGTTCTGATTCTGACTGTCTTGAAGACACCCTAATGTATGGAGCCATATCTGAAACTAAATTCAAATTATAGATAATATAAAATCATATTGATACTGTAGTGATGTTGATGAGCCGGCATACTATGCTATGTTAGACAACCAGTTCCTATGTCATCTTACTCACATAAGCGCACAACCCGAAAAATTACGATACAAAATCTAAGACTGTAAACAAACCGTAAACCATGAACACTAATTTAAACAGCATACTCGAAAGGTACAACATAAATTAAAACCTACCTTATATCATTTAATAGCTTCCGATAACAAACAAAACAAGATTTGTCAAAAAAATGTTTCAGGTGGCGATTTTACCATAATTTTACGTGTCACCTCTACCACCACTACATACGAACTAAAAACGGTACTCTTACAAACGTCAACGTATTATTATCCTCAGTAACGTCGGTGTCATACTTTCTTTATTTTCTCAGATACATGGGCTATGCCATATCAGTGACTATGCCGTCTCAGCGTACTTTTCCCTAATTGACAATAGCTGTTGTAATTATACATAACCTCACGTATAAGTACTATCCCTTTGCAAATTAGTTTTATAAACAAATGTTGGGCAGGTTAAGACGCAGGAAAGCACTCATTACTTAAATAGATAAATATTTCAAAATATAGTTTTAGGTAAACCATTATTAAGATTAATTAGAATGTAGTAACCATATACAGTGTAATAAATTTGTAGCGTTCCTTAGAAGGTAGCAAATAAAGGCACCGGAACTAGTAAGCAGGGACATTTGTGTTTCTGTATGCTCGTTTTGTGACGAATAAAAAAAAACAAACTCGGCTAAAAAAAAAATTAATCTATATTTTTGTTCTGGTGTAAATTTTTCGTATCTGTTTCCGTTTTGAATTAATTTGAGAAATAAAAATCGTATGACGAAAAATCGAATAAAATTTCCAATGATTTACATCATGTTTATTTTTAAAATGATACATCCTAAATGGTGGATAATTTTTGAGCATATTGGTATCATTTGGATAAAAGCTCAATGGCTCGTAGAATTTATTAGTTCGGTTTTGGATTTTTGTGGAAAAAGAACGCAATACAAATTTTGTTTTGCCCTTCCATAACTATTGAAACTTATCGTTAAGAGTCGTTTAAAACACATTTTGATCTTTTATTAGGTATTAATAGAAAGTTTTTGCATTATTTGAATTTGGCATGTTCGTCATTTTATAACCTTTAATTTTTGTTAGAACAATTTCTTTGGTAAAAATTAACGTTATCTATAACTAAGTAGGAAAGTCCAACCACGTGTAACTCGGAAGCATTGAAGTTCTCAAGTAAAGTGAGAAAAACGTGTTGTGCTTCAAATGAGTTGTTGTTTGATTCCTGTAGTCCTTTGAAACTGTTTTATCTCCCCAAAGAGTGACTGTCTTCCAAAAAATTATTTTAAATCCTATTTGGGATGTCCTCAATCTAATTAAAAATATTTTGTCATGTCCTATAGTCCTAAATCAGTTAACGTATTGAACCAATGAGATATCTTATTACTATTACCAAAAAGGTCTTATACTTAATGACCATCCCAATAGGTACTTAGATAAATTTGACTCTCACAATTTTCAAACTCATGGACACAATAGCCTCTCATTAATTATTTATTGCTCATAGAAAACCATTAAAAAGCTTGCTTGAATTGTAAATTCAAAAAATCACTCTCTAAACAAATTCTGAAAATTGGTAACTACCGTTAAAATGTTAAACTCGTTTGAAAAACTATTTTACTATTCTTTTCTTAAGTAAACTTTAACTAAATTATTCACCAATGTAAGTGGAGTGTGAGTATTTGTTACACCATCAAATCGTGCTATCGTCATGTAGTGATTATAAAATTAAGCAGGGTGCCGACTAACTATAATGCAAATCAACGGATTCGGGACAAGACGTGAAATGACTGAGTAATAACTTTAAACACGTTACACTTACCCTAAAACAAAATCGAAGGATAAATATCTTATGAGCACCGAAACGCTCTAAACTTATCTGTGAAATTGCGTGATTGTGAACCGCAAAATATTCGTTTACTTCGTATATATACACTCTATACTTTCTGTATATACCTCGTATAATTCACTTTCAATGTAATGAATTGCGGTTGAAAACAGATCCTATCAGAACTATTTGTTCCACCCTCAAGAAAACATTAACTAATATTTAAAATTATCACATCCAATTTGAAAACACCCAATTCGGAAAATGATTGGTCAACCTGTAAACAGGAATTTCATGTTCGGTCAATATGCATAAAACTTGTTTTAAAACAAAAGCACGCGTAACGACCTATGCTTAAGTGGTACCTATATTCCATACAAACATTGTTCTTTGAAATTTTTATCATTAATAGATTAAACGTTGGCGAACATGATTTACCTTGATTGGAGTCGAAACTTTCATTTTCGTATAAATATGAATAAATAATAAGCAATAATGTGATAAGCAGTGACTGAGAATAAAATCTGAATTATACATTCAATTCAATAAAGGAAGTAGAAACAGTTAAATTTTATAATGGCTTTTCTAAAAGAAATCTAATTTCAATTCAATATTCAGAAATATAGCCAAAAGTAACAAAATAATTATCAAAAATAAATAATTATAATAATTACACTAAACGTTTGTGATCCTTCGTACACATAACAACAATAACCTTATAATCCTTAACAAGAAACAAAAACAAAGAAAAATAAGGCACTATTGATTTGTAACACCTAGATTGTTTTTTTTTCTTTAATTGTCCCTGCTCACTTAATCTAGTATTACGTTAAAAACGCAGAGAAAAGGGCAGTAATTAGAATTGATTACCCTTCTAACCATAAGAATAATATTTTTAGGAGAATCAATCTTTCACTGCGTAACAATGTACAAAGTTGGTCTTAGTTATAAATTTCCAATTTTTGCTAAATACCTACACTGTATTTAGTTTTTAATTCATTTCGTGGCCAGATTCTCAAATGTCTATACACTGGATTTGTTTCATGTTGTTAATTAACGCACACATATTTACATCAGCATTAATAGTATTTAATAGTTTTAATTTTTAATTTACCTCTGCTCAGTCACAAAGGGTCACTTTAATAGTTTCTTTTACTATCGCTCAGATTTTCCTACGCATAATGCGCACTTAGCACCTCAGTTTCTATTATTTAAAATCTGCTTAAACACTTTATTTGAATTTTTGAAAAAGTTTCATAATAAACAATTGCCTACATAATACGAAATGCGATACGGCAGTAGACAGGCTAGACTACTATATTTTACAACGTAAATTGGTACAAATCGTTTTGCATTATTTTTGAAATCACGCGTAATCACTATTAATAGGTTTAAACTTTGATCTAGACGACTGTTCATAAAGTGCTACAGTATCCTGATTACTAATCCATAATTGTTCAACACCTTTGTAGATTATTGCAGGACCCCCAATTCTAAAATCCACGTCAGCTGAAATTCCAAAGGCCAAGTTGACGAACTTCAAAAAATCGCAAAGTTGGTTCTAGAGAACAGATACCGGTTTGGTTTACTATATTGACAAGAATTAAGCTTTTCTAGGTCAAATTCTGGTTTATCTATCTGTATGAACTTTGTTTATTTCTATTTTAAGTAAATTTAGTAGAATTTGTCATAAAGAGCTTATAAATGGACATAGTAAGTATCTAGATACTAGGTTTAAAAATCTGTGGTACTAATCCTGGCACAAGTAGTTCAACCTGCAGATAAAACCGTATTCACTTTCTTTTCCTCTCTTATCCTTCGGACAACTTGAGCTACTACTTTGTTTTATGAATATTTTATAAAATCTCACAGTTCCACAGTCTTTAAGATAGATTAAATACTATCAGAAATGATCATTTCAACTGGTAATTTATAATTTAATAATAAAACGATTGATTACATATTATGTACTTTACATTAAGTTAATGCAAAATACAAGACAAATAAGTCGTTGTTTATTATTAATTTTATTATTTAATAATACTTAATTTTTAGGTAATTATTGTAGATCTGTATATGAAAGAAACAAGGTTATACAACACCAAAATAAAAATTGTTGGATGCAAACTTTGCACCTTAATCAAACAGGTACCGAACTGTTGCTTAATACTTTTCCAATTACACACTTACATATTTTAGGACACTTAGAAAGAGGAAACGATGAAAAAACACGAGAATCTTTAGACAATCGCCTACAAAATTCAAACGGTAGGAGGGGTTCACTACAATTATGGCAATTTTTGGTCGCTCTTCTAGACACCCCTGATGCGAGCGCTGGATGTATAGCTTGGACAGGTAGAGGAATGGAATTTAAATTAATCGAACCTGAAGAAGTAAGAATTTAATTATTTTTAGAAGAAAAGATTGTACATAATTTTTAGGTTGCGAGACGATGGGGAGCTCAAAAAAATCGACCAGCAATGAATTATGACAAATTAAGTCGCTCACTCCGCTATTACTATGAAAAAGGAATTATGCAAAAAGTAGCAGGTTAGCGTAAATAATACGCTTTTTAATTTTAATACATTACATTTTTTCAGGTGAGAGATATGTGTACAAATTTGTATGTGATCCAGATGCTCTATTTAATATGGCTTATGGTTCGCATTCAGAAAACAATATAAGGACACAAATTACGTCCAAATTGGAAACTATCAATCCTAAAAATGACTCCCATCATTTACCTTATACAGATATGCTCAATTTGTATAACTGTGGTATTGCCCATGCGCACCCTTATCAACACTTACATCCTTATTTACATGATTCCAAGCAAAGCAAATATCCTTGAGCTCTTTATTTTTAGGAAATGTTAATTTCCATCATTGTTGACTCTTTTTTGTATAGTAGTTGTAAAGTGTTCTTTGTTTGATTTTAGTCACTAAGTTAAATCGTGTTGTGATACATTAAATTCAAAACTTATCTTAGTTTTTGTAAGGTATATTCTTTATTGTATTATGAAATTATTTTGTTTTATTAATAAATACTGTTGGTAGATTTCTTAAGTTTCACAGTTACGTTAAGATATGGATTTTAATAGGGAATGTTACACTATCCTGAATCATGTGAACGTACAATATCTATACTTTTTCAAAGACCCCTGTAATATTTTAGTGAGATATGGATTTGTTTTTTTTTATGGTACCAAGTATATCGCACAAACACAAAGAATGTTTTGGGTTCATTTTAATTTGGCGAGGCATGGCGCTGTTCCTACCCGTAATATAATCCGTACGTTGTTCGGGTAAGAAGAGTGGTTGGGCATAGCCCACAGCGGTCGGCTCCTGTACATAATAGAGTCCTGAATTGGGGAGGATACTAAAAAAGCTGAAATTTCACCCATATAACAAATAGAGTGTGAGATACTGGACAGATCAGCCACCAGAAATATTGGCGTTACGTTCCCCAAAGTTACAGGCCGTGTGGAGTCGGCCAATTTCGAGTATGGGATTTTTTCCTTTGAAAAATTGATAACAGTTACAGTCACTTCAGAACATTATGTCAAAATGTTACAAACTTTTACAGTTGAAGAAATACTGCAGATTGCCTAGATCCAAATACTGTTTATTTCCAGCAAGATGAGGTAACTTCGTATACATATTGGTCAAGATCAGATCTGCTTCTTTAAAGGCCATTATTACATAAATAACGATACTACTCGGTTTGCGTTAATGTCGACTTATGAAGTAAGCAAATTATTATCTAACCTAAAATCTAACAACCTAGGATGTGATAACATTAGTTTCGTCACATTCAAATACTCAAGTATTCTCATTGAAGTTTTGTCGCTTTAGTGGATCGAAATAAATTTTATCCCTTACAAATAAATATTGTTAATTTGGTATCTATTAAAATAAAATTATAATTTAGTTTTAGCCATTACAACAATACAACCCTTTCTCGCAAATCATCCATAACACGGATACAAAATGATGGCCAATAAGGTGAAATAACGAAATTTGAATATTTATATACATAAATTTATCAAATTTTGTCCTTGTAAATCAGAACCGCCTCCGTAGCTTAATAACTGAAGCAACTTTCTGTCAAATAGATTTACGAATCGAGCAGATGTTCGATTAGAAACAACAGTGACTCCATACACCGTGACGCAACCCGTAAAGACTGATTAAAACTGCACAAGGCCTCCAAACGTGGCACCAAAACGTTCTAGTTTTATTGAACTGATATGGCGAGGAGTACGGCCTAGGTCCTTGGCAAAATCCGTATAAATGACATTAGCTTGGCCGTGATCATCAAGTACCAGAGCAATAATATGACGAATACATGATAGGTTAGTAACCATTGTTCCATAAATCCATGTTGAATAAAATCTAGAAAACTGTATTAATTCACTTTCCCTGATTAGTACGATAATTATTTTTCTGACTTGAGTCACTATAATTTAAAATAGGGCATTTTTTGAGTTATTTCATCAAACAAAACAAAATTTTCTTTCATATGTGACCCAAGTGTGGAACAAGACATGAAAACAATCCGATGAAACAGTTGTAGTCACTTTAGAAATCCCAAAAGCATTTGACCAAGTTTGGCATATTTGTCTACTTGCCAAACTCACCTCGTTTGGGTTAACAGATACGCTCATCAATTGGGTTTCTATTTTTTTGATACAAAACGAATCCGTTTCGTAGTTGATGGCTTCTTTTTAAAAGAAGTTGGTATTAACGTGGGCATAAGGTTCAAATACCTTACACCGCTCCCTAGTTAGGGACCCACCAGGTAGCCTTCCACCATGACCACCATTATCTAAACCAGTCACGAACGACGTATGCCAGCGGTAAACTAATTACTCGTTCCCGCACATAAATATTCCAGTCACTACTATCCATTATTAAATTTCCCGTGTCTAAACAACTCTAAATACAATAGCCACTATCTCCACCAAAAATCCCCCCCTTATAGCGTCTTAAGGACAAAAAGATCAGAAAGAACACCAAACTCCTTGCATTGAAATCCCAACTAGTTACGAAAAATAACTAGGAACTATTCTAATTGCCCGTGATTAGTTTTAAACCCTAATTAGGACGGCTCCTGTTTGTGAAATAAAACGGCTTTAAAGATATTAGTCAGATACGTATAAAAATCATAAAAGTAGATATAGGAATTGTTAAACGCGAGCGATTTAAAAGGATTGATTTTCTGAACAACCTAGAAAAGTAGATAACAGCACGTGCTCATCTGCATTATCCCTTTTAAAAATATATCCAACGATGAATTAACCTTTCTATAACTGCATAAATCAGTTCCGCGCTCCCGATTTCCACCGGACAGGGACGTCCTCAATTTTATTTAATTTTCCTTTTTCTTTATTCTTTATACTTAACACTATTGTAAATATGTTATTAATGTTACTTTCGAAGCAACCCTAAAGAGAACAGCGGAGTGTCGACGGTTCCAAGAAGGAGATTAATCCAGGACCTAGGCTAACCCTTTCCAAGAAGAAGATTAATTCAGACCCTAGGCTAACCCTTGGTGGACATTATTTTTCGTACTTTCTTCTTCTTTACGTGCCGTCTCCCTTAAGAAGGTTGGCTATCATCATGGCGATTTTTACCCTTGAAATTGCGGATCTGAACAGCTCCACAGAGCTACTGTTGTACCACTGCCTTAGGTTGTTCAACCAGGAGATGCGTCTTCTTCCTATACTTCTTTTACCCTGTATTTTTCCCTGTATAATGGTTTGCAACAGTGTATACCTCTCCCCTCTCATCACGTGGCCCAGATATTGCAATTTTCTGATTTTAATTGTGTTGATTATTTCCTTCTCCTTTCCCATTCTTCTCAATACCTCCTTGTTCGTTGTTCTGCTCACCCAGCTTATTCTGAGGATTCTTCGATATGTCCACATCTCGAATGCTTCTAGCCGGTCAGTGTCGCACTTCTTAAGCGTCCAGGCTTCCATTCCATATAATAGTACTGGAAATACGTAACATTTAAGCATTCTGATTTTAAGATGTAGACTAAGATCTCTTCTGGTTAATGCATTCCTCATTTTACTAAACACCGTTCTAGCCATTCCGATCCTTAATCTTATTGCTGGAGAATAATCATTATTGTTATTTACAATTGTTCCCAAGTACTTGTATTTGCAGACTTTTTCCACTGGCTCCCCTTTGATCCATAATGTCTCTCTCTGTTGTTGGTGTTTTGTGATTGTCATGAATTTAGTCTTTTTGGTGTTAAGTGTGAGCCCCCTTTCTTCACTGATCCGTACTACTAGATCTATTAGCCTTTGTAGTTCCTCCAGGGTTTCTGCTATTAGTACTGTGTCATCCGCATATCTGATGTTGTTTATAACCTTCCCATTAACTTTCACTCCCGTTGTTTTCTGATTTACCAGTGCTTCTTGTATTATATCTTCTGAATACAAATTGAAGAGTAAGGGTGAGTACTTTGAGTTATAGTATTTAAGTGTATGTACATATATTGAATTTATAAGTTAGTCCCAAGTGAGCCTATTTAGCTATTGTACTCGAATAGGAAAATATAAGTATTAAACCCTTTTAGTGTTTAATGATCAGCGTGGAAAATCTGGTAGCAGATGATCAGCCCTATTTAAAGAACTCACACCCACTACGACTGGATCTAGAACCGCGGTAGATAAATTAGAAATTAGACTTACCCTAAACGGTTTTACAATCTCACTACTTTAACAATTAACCTGATCTATGACCACAGCACTCTTCATTATAGTTTATCTCAGTCTACTCATAATATTAATCCACATATCTCAAATCAAGATATTAAAGCCGAAATGGCCATTTCAATTGACAATACGATTTCCAAACTCTGTAATGATCTCTCTGGTTGAAAATATTTAAGGTAACCGTTCATAGGCATACCTAGTCAGTTCAAAATCCCTCTGTGCACCCAAATAAATGTTTTTGAGTGCATTAGCACGTTGGAATAAACTTAGCTTGTTTAAGAGCACATTTATTGAAATAAAAAACAATAGCTGTTTTCAAAATATTTGAAATTTTAGTAAAACATGGAATGTGTACGCAAGAGTTTCAGCAAAGATAAACATACAATGATTTATTAGAAAACTGGGAAATATGTGGCAGCCTGCTGTATGCGCACTTTAATATTCAGCATATAAGTATACAGTCTAAACAACCGTCATTTCAATACCTCAAGCACTTACTTGATTGTTTGTGTTTCTGAGTTTTTTTGAAAGAAGAAGATTTAGTCTACTCATTTAACCCAAGCCCGAAACTCGATCAATACTAAAAATCACACACACACGCGCGCGCACGCACGCACGCACACTCACACACTCACTCTCTCGCACACTCGCACTCTCGCACCTTCGCACTCTCGCACTATCGCACTCTCGCACTCTCGCGCTCTCGCACTGTCGCACTTTCGCACTCTCGCACTCAACAAACACACGCACACGCAAGCGCACACGCACACGCACACTCACTCGCACACGCACACCCACACGCACACGCACACTTCTCACGCACACGCACACGCACACACACACGCACACGCACACGCACGCAATTAATAATTATAATAATTTTAATAAATGATTATTATAAGTTGAGAACGAATAAGTTCAAAAGTAAATGTGTGATTAAACATTTTTATTAATTTTAATTTTATTAAATACATACATAAGTAGTTCACCTAAAGCGGGATTTGAACCTACGACATATACTTTGTTAGCCCCAATCAATGTAAGTTTTGTCTTTATGTCTGTAGAACTGGTGGCTGTGTTTTTCAATTTTGTGTGGTATTATGTTTGTTACAGATTCTGCCACTGTTCCAGTGTTCCAGATATTTCATATCTGATTTACAATAAATGATAATTAGTTAAATTTTAATAAACCATATTAAAAATAAACATGTTAGGTTATGAACATACATTTGATGGGTATCTAAAAATCCTATGTGGTCAGCACACGACTTTCTCATGCTAGTGCCTACAGCGTGTCCAAGCCTCCAAATTCACCAGGGCTGAAGAGGAGGACTCCTGAACAGCCTACAATAAGTATATATATATATATATATATATATATATATATATATATATATATATATATATATATATATATATATATATATAAGCTAAAATAAGTAATTACTAACCACAACCATGAGCATACTAACAAAAAAAAATTTCCAAATTCAGTATGGGGCTTATGGAAAAACAGTGCAGGATTACCAAACTTATTATGCCAATAGGTTACTTCACCTATAATACCGTATTACAGTTATAATAATGCTATGTCTACGGTACCTCAAAATTTATATAACTCTGCAATGTACTTATGAACACACCCAAAAAGATTACCCTTAATCTATACAAATCGAATCTTTGAACTGTATCTTTTAGAAAAACGAAGTAGGCGTATGTAATGTAGGGGTACGTTACATGTCTGTCAATATGATGGGTTAGACTCCCTGCCCATGGGATTGTAAAAGAGGCTCTATAAGCAACAGCATGAGCAACTGGTAACTTTATCCTTTGCCTACGGAACGAGTTTGCAGTATATAAACAAAATAACAATTTTATTAAAGTTTGATTATAGCTGCATCATTTATTTCCATTTTAATATAATATAGGATAGGATAGGATAAGTGTGGCTATTAAATTACGAGACGACCCTGTAAAACATTTTATTTTGATTTGATAGCCACACCTCGTGTTTTAATAAATTTTTTTTGTTTTTCAGTACAGTATAATCACTAGAATCTATTTCTAGGTCTTCGGATGATGATTCTATAATGCTGATTATAAACTCTGCAATATCATCTTGAAGGTTATCAGCTACCCACATCTTACCTTCAACGATCTTTACATGACATAGGTATAATGTTGCAAATTTTCAATCGTCACTTTTTCGTAAGCAAATTTTATTAATTCCTCCATGTTTTTAACTTTAAGAGTCTTGCTCTTCATTTTAGTATGATGTTTGACTTGTGCCCACATCATTTCTATTGGGTTTAATTCGCAGTGCTAAGGGGGCAAACGAAGAACCTCATGAGCTCTTTCTTGTGCCATAACATCAAGTTGAATCTTGTCATATAGATGACTTACTTGTGCTACAGTAGCCAATAGCTCTCGCTTCAACATGTTCCCTTCAATGGGCATTTCTTCCTTACTAAGCCAGTCTACTATCTGTTGTTTTCGCCACGCCATTGTTGGAATCTTCTCAACCGCCCTGCTTTGATAAGAAACATTGTCAATAACGATAATTGAATTTGTTGGTATATTTGTAATGAAGTGATTGATAAACCACCTCTCGTAAGTGTCTACATCCATTTCATTGTGCACATCGGCTGTGTTCTTTTTTTACAGAGCAATGTAAGTTCCGCATCAGGAATAAAACCGTTATCTCCACCTTCATGTACTAAGGCAAGTCGGGGTCCCAGACGACTTGGTGATTTTAAACCTGTACTGAACCCTTGAACGAATGCCTGCCGACCACTTTGAATAGTGGTGTCACACCATTCCTTACTAACTGTGTGCCCCACGTTAACCCACGGGTCATCGGTGTATATAATATATTTATCTAAAAAATGAACAATTATGCGAAATACGACACTATTTCATAAACATGTAATTAGAGATCGAATAAAAAGACTAAGTACCTTCTTCTCGGAACTTCCTGATGCATCTTAGGTATTTATGCCTCCACCTTATAATGTCATCACGTTCATCAAGGATACTCTTGCGTCGCATCTTTTGAAACACAAAACCCATATGTTTCAAGAGGTCGAATAGTGTACTGCATTTAAGATTTGGTAGATCATCAACACCATTAATGGAAGAACGGATACTATTCATCGTTGGTGGAATCTTTTCAATGAAAGAATTGAGCCCTTTACGTCGAGTAATTGACTGTATATTCTGGTCAAGACGATCATTGAGTTGTGCTCTTTACGTTTCATGCATTTTTTCGGACTAGATACTGCTCCGGTTTGGTCTTCCTTTTTGGTAGCATAGATACTATGCTCTGTGCAACATAAAGCTCTTCTGGCTTCTGTAACAGCTGCACTAACGTTCATGGTAGCCAAGAAATAGTTAAGTATATCCATAATGAGCCATTTCTCCTTACGGCTGACGTTTTTCCACTATGTCGTTTTGTGTTTGCAGGACTACATTCAGCTTCCATCTCCATATGGTACAAAATTCTACAAAAAACCTCAATCATACAATTATAGAAATTATTCATCATTACCTTATAAGACGCGTGAATGAAATATAGGTGTTCTGAAAAGAACGATTTTTAATAAATTCAATTAATTGGATAAATATCGTAGAAGAAGCAAGCAATAAATTTGACATACACGGAGTCATCACTATGAAGAAGAAGGATACCGTCATTAAGAAATGACTAAAGATAGTAAAAAAGGAGAGTTACTCCATAAGAGCCCGTACTGAATTTGGAGGTCTGGACAGACTATAGTTGCATTACCAAAGATTATTCGGCGCAAAGAACATTTTATTATACCACACCTATAGAACGCTTCATAAGGTGGCGTTTGTCAGTTCGAGAACTGTTATTTTTGATTCATCAGTATTTACGTTTATATAAAATGTACAAAGTATAATCTTTCACCATTCGAATGACTAAATAACACTATTTTGGAAAAATTGTGTGAATATTTATTTCAGGCACTCTGTTCTTCGTCAGGCGTAATACGAAAGTGACAAATGTTGACAAGGCGACTGTTAAAACTAAATCACTGTTGTAACGTTTCAGTTCTTGAAAATAGAGATCCAGGTATCCGACAGTTCATATCTATTATCTCTGTTCGAGTTGTTAGGTTGTTTCAGAATTTCTATAGCTTCTCGAACCTTCATTGTATACCAATTCCTATGGTTAGCCAGAATTCTTATGTTTTCATATTGTATATTGTGCAGAGTATTTAAGGCATGCTGAACAATTACTGATTTAGTAGGCTGAAATACATGTAAGTGCCTTTTATGTTCTGTTAACCAGGTGTTACTGATTTTTCCAATGTAGACTTTACCACAAGAGCATGGTACTTCGTAAACACCTCACGTATGTAATGGATTTGGTCTTTAGCAGAATTCAGAAAATTTCGAATTTTAATACTGCTTTTGTGAGCTACTGGTATACTATGCTTTTGTAATATTTTACTAATTTTATTCGTTGTGTTTGCAAGGAAAGGTAAAATGGCAAACTCATTTGAAGTTGTAGATTTATCATCCGTATGTGTCGTTTGAGTGGGTTGAAGTGACTTTTTAATTTGTTGTTTGTTGAAGCCTTTTCAAGATGGTTTAATTCATGTTACGTGGATGACAAATATTTGTGGCACGGTTGTGCAAAGTTCGTATTGTACTAAACTTTTGTGCTGGAAGATGGTGTGATGAAGCATTAATAGAATGATCTGTACGAGTACAATTAGAACGTCAAGGAATGGAAGACAATCATCTTTTTCTTTTTCTGTTTTGAATTTAATGTTTGTATATTGATTGTTTAAATGGTTTAAGAACACCATTAATTCTTCTTTCCCAAAAGGCCAGATAGCAAAAATATTATCAACATGTATAAGCTTAAGTTTTGGTTTCTTAGGTGTATTATTTAGGGCCTGCTCTTCGAAATATTCCATAAAATAATTTGCAATCGATTGAGAAATAGGAGATCCCCTAGCTACTCCATCTAACTATTGGTCACCTATCCTTCTTAAAACGATGACAAGTTGATCACCTAACAATCTTAAAACGATGTAGGTCTAACAGCTTAATACCTAATTTCATTAAAATCAAACATCATTACCAAACTACTGGAACAAAGAGGATCTTCAGTAAAGAGAAGTTGTCCAAGCTACAAGAAGAGATCTTAACAAACTGGATAAGGAAATTTACCATTTGCATTTTCTTTTATTAGAACAGCTATCAAACGACGAATGGAGATTTCTTGACAACCTTTTAATAATAAACAACATAACACTACACGTACATCTTACACAGATTTTACAAACTATAGATACATCTAATAATCGTGTCGTTAATCATAGGCCTTGTAATTTATCCGATACTGCTCGCTCTGTTTTGTCTAAAGGGTTGCATTTTGCTGTGGCTCCAAATTTCTTGTTGAAGCTATCATCTGTAATGCTGAAGCAGATAAGCAGATGAGCTACTGTTTTAATGGATCAAACTGATTATATAAGCAAAGCTAATAGTTTACTAAATGATTCTGCTTACACTAAACTCTCATTAATCAGAACAACAAGTTAAAATTATTAAGTCCGAAACTGTTAAAGGAATCAAACTTACCAGCTGAAATTATTAAGAAACTAACACCACAAGATTCTACAGTACCAAGATTTTATGGATTTTCAAAAATACACAAACCAAATGCTCCACTTACTTCGACCAAATGTACGATCCATAAATTCTACTACCTACGCATTATCTAAATACCTAAATACTCCACTTCGGCCTTTGATTGGTTCGAGCCATTCATTTATAAAGAATTCAGAACATTTTATTGAGTTGATTGGCTAATTAACATTAACTCCAGACGATTTGTTAATTAGTTTTGCCGTGGATTCCTTGTTCACAAAAGTACCAATAAATAACATCTTGCAAATATTAGAACGACATTTCAATCACAACGAGATCAAATTAATTAAACATTCACCAACTACATCATTGTTCTTATTTAATGGCGAGTATTATCAACAGTTAGATGGAGTAGCTATGGGATCTCCTATTTCTCCATCGATTGCAAATTATTTCAAGGAATATTTCGAAGAACAAGCTCTAAACAATGCATCTAAGAAAACCAAGACAAACGACACCTACGGATGCAAAATCTACAAGTTCAAATAAGTTTGCAATTTTACCTTTCCTTGCAAACACACCGGATAAAATTGGTAAAATATTAAGCATAATATAAAAAAAAACATATAAAAAATATAAAAGTAGCTTACAAAAGCAGTAAACTTGAAAAGCAGTATTGGGAATAAGTGGAGAATGAGTAAAACATTATCCTAACAAACTTTGAGTTGCGTGCGGATATTGCTCATTTAACAGAAATACAATAAATTAGTGTACCAATCTTTTGGGAAATCTACAACGGACCTACATGACCGAAATGAGGTTTCCGGATCTGTAGAGGCCTAGTAGGCGCATCTTTCATACTGTTCTCAAACATTTTCGATGTTCATTGAAAATAAGTAGAGCTTAATTGTCTCAGATGGTGCAAAAAAAAACAAAAAAAGAGAAACAGTAATAAATGCGAACTTAAACACATTTACAACAGCGTATGGAAAATAGCTTTATATTGTTCATTTTACAAAGTAACCTGTAAGATCTCTAATAAGTTTACAACCTCTTTACACTAATTAATATTTATACAAATCATTTTACTGTAGTACAAAGATATGAACACAAATACATAAAAAAATATTTGACGATGAAAATTAGAAAGATAACATCAAAATTTTTATTTTTTACTTTTCTTCTTTGGGGTATCGTCTTCTGACGAATCAGATCCTGAAGATGATTTTCTTTTGCTCTTATTGTTGCTAGGAACCTCTTCATCAGATTCGTCATCTTCCATATCATCCCCTTTTAGCTTTTCTTCTAATTTTGATAAATTCTTTTTAATTTTAGCTGCATCAGGACTATAAGCCCACATGATAAGTTTTAAATGTGGCTCAGTGGGTAATTCATTCTCCCACATATCTGGTTTTGTATCCTCATTTTGTTTAATAATTTTTTTTAATTGTGCATTTCGTTCAATATCCCAAGTTGGTTCGCCTTCACTACTAGGCACAGTTCTTAAATGCTTATAATCGCCACCCACCTTTTTATACGCTTCCAAAAATTCGTTAGCTTTTAGATCTTGTACTTTGTATTTGTTAAATAAGGATGATAAAATTTTAACTGTTGGTAACGGTAAATAGGCTCTATTTTCTTTACCTAAATCCAATTTTTCAAAGTTTTGTAACCATTTTTCAAATACTTCCATTGCATCTTTAATGTTTTGTAGCTTGTCTTCTGCTTTTGTTACTAAAATTTGTAAAATTATACAATAGTACCTTATAATTTAGGTTTTTAAAATCTTATTGTAGCTCTTAAACACATCCTTGCTTTAATAAGGGATAATTTGTCATGAGATTGGATAATTAGTAATTATTTCGCTTTTATATAATTTATGCAAATAATTTTAATGGTGACATAACGTCACTAAAAATACGAATAAATTAGCATGTAAAATAAAACTTTTCACGCCTATTAATGATGATAGTATTGTTAATTATTATTTTTGTGTTGTAAAATATTAAAATTTTCTTATAACAAGATTAGTTTCTATATTTTGGCGCGCCAATACTGTTCAAATATAAACGATAGATGGCGGTTATAATGGAGGCAAATATAACATTCTGACCTACAGAGCTTATTTTTAGAAAATAATCAATACTTACGTGTTAAAGTACGTTTTGCACGTCCAATTAAACCCTTGATTGCCAATTTTTGATAATCAGGATCACGACCTTCTAAAACTTTCAAAGTATCAAGCGCCTTATCTTTATCTTTAAAACCAAGTCCTGGTACAGTATCTGGTGAAGTTTTCTCCGACATTTTTTTTAAATCTTTTAAGCAAAATAGGTTAAATAAATTTAGTAAATTTAATATTACTTACAATTTGTAGATATGATTTGTATAAAGGAAGCGGTAGTGAGACGCTATCAACGCGGTGTGTTGTTCTAACAAAAATCAAATTTAGCGTTCTCGTTTATAAACTTTATACCAGAATTTTTATGGTACGGTTTTACTTGTAGTTGCGCTAAGAAAAATGTGTATAGATTTTTAATCGCTTTATATAAATAGTGGAATGTAAAAATGACTACACTTCTAAAACTGAGATATCACGTCATTTTTAAGCAATACGTTATTCAGTTCGTATAACCCTGACATTCTTTTCTTTTTTACCAAAATGTATGGCCTAAAAATAATGATTATAAAATTATATTATTCTGTATACTTATAAGTCGTATATCTAAAGTATTGAGGTAATTCGAATTAGCATGTTACCGTGACTTTAATGATGTGGGTGTGCACGGATAATTATTTATAGATGTTAACGCTTTTATTATGTAATTGTAGGATGTCATTGGTCTATAATGTGTATTTATTTATCATATAATAAATTAAGCTTAAAATAAATTAATTTATGTATTTCTACAGCTCGGCAGCCATTAATCACTTGAAATGAATTGACTATTTTCGTAATTGTGGTACGTTTGAAGAAAATATGTAGTAGTGTACAGTGGGTTGCCTGTATTTCAGGCTAATAATCTATTGAACATGAAAAGTTGGTTACTATCTTATGTAAATGATGGTAATTCAAACTCGATTCACTTTTCTATCAGTGGAAGGAACATTGTAACAAAATATTTGAGTTGTAACATTTTCCATGTACATGCAAAATTAGAATTTCTGCAAAAAAAACGCTGCGTGAAATTGCACAGAATTTGTAGTTAAATAAGAAATATTAATTATTTTTGTTACAAATTAGTAGTAAGTTTGAATTTAAACAGTTTTATATAAACTAGCTTAGAGTTATGACCGTTCTGATTTCATTTGCCTATTACTTTTGAATACTTTATTGGGGTGTAAATATGTCATGCGTTGCATTATTAATAGGATAGGATTTAAAAAAAATTATTTCGAAATAAGTCAAACGGCACATTTCCAGCACACTTGTAATATTTGGGTCTAAAAATACAATTAAAATTCGGTTAAGTTGTATCCCCCCCCCCCCCCATTAAGATTTCGATATGATATTACTATGTAATAATGCGCACGATATGCGCTCAAATGCTCCACTAAGAATAACTTGCGCCGTTATAGTTTTTGAGATATTTTGAAAAACATTGGCGGGAAGGTTCAAGTTCACTCAGCCCCCCATTAAACATTTCACTATGTATGTTGATGCCAACTTATCTCTGTAGTTATGCGCTAAAATGCGCCACTTTATTAAAATTTTGCGCCATTCCGATATGGCGAAACATAGACGGTGGGTGGGGCCAAGTTGATGTTTTTAAAAAATTGCACTTTCTCAAAAATTCTTAATGCTATACATGCGCTCAAATGCGCCACATTAAGTAAGTTTTGCGCAATTACAGTTCTTGAGATATTTTGAAAAACATTTGGGGGGGGTTCAAGTTCACTCAGCCCCTCTATTAAGCATTTCACTATGTATGACGATAATTCGTTGATGTATTGGAAGTCGTGTTGGAGGTCCGTGTTTAGAACATTTTCATTGAATATACGTCCTTCTGGAATTTGTTGGAAATTTCGCTTAAATTCAAAATGTAGAATAACGTTAGTATCATGAGTTCACCTTTTTCCCCGCATCGATCATTTACTTCATGTATTGTTAATTATCATTGCTTGAAAATAAAACTAGTATTAGTTTCGAAACATGTCGCTTAAAACTTAAAATATCATCGCTTAAACATTACTCAAATTTTACCTCTGCCACTGTTTCTGGTTGTAGTTTAAATACTTGTAAGAACATAATCGTCACACATTCAATTAGTAACGGGGAGGTTGAGTGTATTCCATTATTCACTATGTATGTTGATGCCAACTTATCCGAGTCGTTGTACACTAAAATGCGCCAATTGATTAAAATTTTGCGCCACTCCCGTATGGCCATAACGAAACATAGAAAGTGGGTGGGGCAAAATTTATGTTTTTTTAAAAAAGTTAACGTTGTTAATGCTAAATGTTTGTTATGTGGTCGAAGCTAGAAAGAATATTTTCCGGCTAAAAACATAAAAATACGATTTTTTATTTCAAACTTCGTATTTAGGCTTTATTTGCATTCCTAAACAATTTTTTCTTATAAAAATGTTGTCTAAACTAATAAACATTAGTACCTCTCTTTTACTGCAATTTCATGTTTTCTTAATTTATAAATATCCTGTGTATCAGACCTAAAATTTTGTTACCAAATTTTAATATGCCAAACTCATTTTTTCAACAAGCAGGACTTTGTATAAAGAGTGACTTTGTCGTAAAAACAAAAAATTATGTTTATTATATTTAATTCGCCCCATTACGAGCTATAATACAACTAAAGGATGTCCAACAAATTTCAATAATGGAGAATGCGACTAAGGTGATTGTCAAATAAGCGTTTGGTATAAAATGTAAATAAGTATACCACAGAGTTTCTTTCTCTTGGTTGGAACACTCCGGGTGGACATTTAAACCGCACTGAGGTTTGCGCCGTTTCAGTTTTTTAGATATTTAGAAAAACATTTGGTGGGGTTCAAGTTCACTTATCCCCTCCCCCCATTAAATATTTCAGTATGTATATTCTGCCAACTTATCCCTGTTGTTATGCGCACGCTCAAATGAGCCACTTGATTAAACTTTTGTACCATCCACATACATATTTGGCCAAATTAACTTTTCCAAACAAACTGTATTACTATAAATGCACCGTACAAAAAATGTCTGAAGAAAAATGAAATCCAGTAGTGATATAGCAAATTGCTAAGATATCAGTGATCGGTTCATTTAATTTAGGGCACGCACACTCAAGCATACTATGAAAGGCACACACATCAGGAAAAAAAAATTTATTAACATTTATTACATCAAAATACAACCCAAGACGTATAAAGGAACATTACAATTCTTACTTCCTTTGTCGGTGAAAGATTTTCTTTTTTGTTTCTTAAGTCATTGTATTCTTCCCACATATTATTATGTCGTTTGCATTATGCAACGAAATGACGTACACCCAAACCTTCCATATGTCCAATGTATCCAATTACTGCTCTATGTGGTAGTACCAAATGTAAAGTGGTGTGGAACGTAATTTAATTTATATAACCTTTCCATTTGCATGGTATCAAGGTACACAGGCTGTATAAATACATGAGGGCCGCATATTTGTAATTTGTTGCCACAGAATCTACCATCGTTACGTGCACTGCACTTCCTATTGGTGGATATATCTGCTATTTGGTTTAGTATGACATTTTGAAAGCTGTATGCGTTAACACTATTTACTGCAAAAAAATACGCCTTTTTGTGTCGTAACAAATTTGCATTGAGGATTTGAACATTCAAATTTTTGTTCAATGCATGGTAATGAAATATTATCTAACATACTATCAATTTCGCACTCAGCATTCACAACATATATAATTTGAGGGTACGGAGAACTATTACACAATTTAAATAATATTTCAGCACTCGCCTTATAGGATTGAGCATTAATTCCTTTCTATACTACGCCATGCACTAAATTACAAGCAGTTGAAGTGGTAATTGCCCTGTCAAGAAAATTCTTAAAATTTAAATCGAACCCACACGTGTTAGAGAGTGATACATACTTTTTTCCAATTCTTATCGGTTTAAGCTCTGGCCTGTGTCCATTTTTTAATACTCCGATGGGTATAACTTTCCTGGTGTCACTCCAATCGATGGATAAATATTCGGTATTGCTCTCCGAATAAGAGCTTCTTTTCCGTTTAGAAGATACTCCAAGATCTTTCAAATTCTCCAACGAACGGCATTCCAGGCGATTTGTTTTGTCATGATCCTCTAGCATTGAACATGCGATACAAACTAATATATCATTCCACACAGTAGAGCAGTCCGTTTTGTGTATATAAATCTCGCACAATTCGCATTTTGATCAATCCGTTGTGGAAGTAAATGGTTGATTGCAAGATGCACATGCAAGGTGGATGTCTCCTGGAAAATGAGAAATGATTTTCGAAATATGGATGGAATAGGTAGGTATCTGTTTTCTTTTGGTAGGTATGGGAATTGTTTAATTTGGCCTTGAACGAGTATAATAGTAATGCCTTCATATTAAGGTACACAATCTAAAACTATTGTAACTATGAGTCATTTTTAATACAAGTATAAAATATTTGTTATGTTATTATACAAGACGAAAAAGGGATATTTTAACCACAGTGTGAACATGGTTAATTTTTCTTTGTCGTCGTGTATATTATACAAATTATTTCATATACAACTTGAAATTTGATTTATACCTATGGCTTTTTCATTATCATTCTTAGACATAACAGCGTTGATATACACAAACAAAGGTTGTATATGAAAGTATTAGGAAAAAAAAATTACCCCACGCCCGGACTAATATTCCTATTACCAACTTTTGACGGTTTAAAATGATTTCTGACATTTGAAGACGTGGGAAGAACACTTTTGATGCCGCCATTAAGTGGTATAATTACTAGCATTAGTCGAACTCTGTGAAATTTACACTTATATCTCTAGAAGAGTTGAAGTTCAATATTAAGATCTGAATGTACTATCTTCTCTCTAGAAAGGAATAACATACTTTCCATCTATGTTCTGCATCATATTAGGTACTAATAAACACAACACAACAGAATACTTACTCGACTCCGCACATAGAAGGATTTCATTGTTAGATGAATCTGATAAGTCCTCATGCTCATGGGTCTCTTCATTTCTTTCTTGGACTAGCAATACAATAGAGCAGATACATTAATTAAAAGTTATGCTCTGCTACTCACCCACGTCTTCTCCCAAACAAGTTGAATTTACAAACATTTCTTCTTCACAGTTTTTAGAAGCATCAGTTTCGCATTTTTCAGAAGCATTTATGGCTGCCGAAATTGTATCATTTTTTAATTTTTCCTGCTCCTGCCCATTACTAGCGATCGATGCAAGCTTCATTGCGCCGTCTATTGCATTAATGTGACTCAACACAAATTCATCCAACGGAATAGGTAATTTCCTATTAGAAAATGTTCTATGCTTGATATCATTTAAATTACTTTCAACACAATCACTACTGCCGATTATTCCTGCACCTGAATAATATTTAGTTATTATGGCGGTCCAAAGTGGAATAGTCTCTGACACTTTTTTTAAATTTTCTACTAATGTTGGCATAACTTGTTGGTTTCCACGATTTCCAATCTCATTCGGTAACGATACAATGTTCAATGTTCATACATTTGATGACAATGCCGTTAACCCAATCATTGAACGGTTGATCCCGATCCATATAAGGTAATCCCTATTGATCCTCTGCAGTGCACTAAAGTGTTAATTCCTTGTTAAGTTTAGTTCTCCTAGTTAAAATTATGCTACACAGTTCTCATCTCTAATCAATATCAACAAACCAATAAAAGCACAACGGGCTTGTAAACTTCGGACAAAAATTTTTCTTTGCTGCATTTTACTAGATGCATACATATAAAGTAACTTTAACCGGAGAATCCTAATCTATGCTATGATCATGCGCCAATATCCCTTACGTAAAATGGCGATTATTGGTTTATATATAGTATATATTTTTAAAATGGCATTTTTGCTTTACGTGGAATACCACTTGTACCTTACATAAGAAAGCGAGAGACATGTAATCACAGGGATCGGAGTGCAGCGATCTGCCACAATTTAGCGTGAAAGACAACACGAATAAATAAAAAAACTTCATTTGCTTGTCCTGTTACCTATTTAATGGCGAAACGATACATATGAATAATGCAGGTTATTATGGGTATAGCACGGATTATATTCCTTCAGTTAGGAGGTTGGAGGCGAGTATTTGTCGCAGTATTTCGATAAGAATTTTGGGTTTAAACAAAGAATTTAGTTTTAGGTACGAGGAATTAAGGTTCATCGTCGCTAAGTAATCTTTGATTTACAGGATATCGGTTACATAGATAAGGCCCGCGGTTACGAAGTGTATTTTTTGGTGATGAAATTTTTTCGTCGGCTTTCGAGTTTAATTCGTTTTGGTGCAATTTAAAATTTACGTAATGAATTGTCATGACAGACTAAATTAAGAAGTCTGGGATTAAATAATGTAGTGGAAGGCTCACTTGTTTTTTGTGGTTTCGCAATATACGCGAAATGGGTTACTGTAATAGTTATATAGAACCGAGGGTGTATCGAAAATTACTTAAATTAATTAATTAGCGGCATAAATCACCGCCACAACTAGTTAAATTGCTCACTTCAATTTTTATCTGTTAGGAGCCGAAAAAAATAAAAATATTATTGCTTTCTCAACAAGAAATTTCTCGACGATTTATAGCCTAAATAATATGAAAAACATATTTAGAAAAATCTTTTCAAGTTCGTTAATTAGTAAAATTGAACCAGGCAAGGCATGTTTATGGAGTGGAAAACTAAAAAAATGCACTGAATCTAGTTTTAAAAAGTTACAAATTAAAAAAACCAATCTAGTACTGTTCCATACAGTTTCTTAATTAAACAAATCATACTTAGTGGCCCACCGTATTTAGGGTGCAAAATGGTGGTTTTTTTAATTTATCAACCGATCAAAGTGGGTTATTGGGGGATTTTACAAAATTGAAAAATTCAGCATGGCATATTCAAAATGGTGGATTCTCTTATTTATAAACCGGTATGACTCAAATTCGTGTGTGTGGGAGGGGGGCTTTGAAGTTACTTATTGCAAATTTTTGGTCAAAATTTAAAACATTCAGGACTAAAATCTTCATTATATTTGGTTATGAGTATTTGAAAGCATTATAGCAGTTAATTTGGCAACGGTTTTTTAAGGTAATTACATTCTAAAAGTATTATAAAGAAAGTCGTGTATGGGCTCGATTTACAATTTCAAAAACAGAAGCCATAGGAAAAAATAAATTTAAGAAGCTTTTCATAATTAAGTATACTTACAACGTTGACGTCATTATCAAGGTTTTCGACTGAACCTGTACCTATTCTCTCTTCTAACCACAATTTCAATTAGTCGCAAGTAGTCGGTTCTCCATCTACGGAATTTCCCTCTGTGTCGCTAAGGCATATAACGAATATGGCATTTAAGAGATTTTTTAGGTCCTCTAAATGCGTGCATTGGACAACTTGGCCCATTGCCTTGTAAACAGAAAATTTTTGTTCTTCTATGAACATTTTTAAAGCATTTCCATCCAGTGAAGAATGTAACAGTGTTCGATGTTTTGATTAGTTCGTGTGCGAACGTGCCAAGAATGTTTTAAGTACTGATTTAAAGTTTTAAAGGTAGTAAATGCATTCATTAACACATGTATACAAAAATTCCAGTGGCATATCAGGGCAAATGATTAAATGAGTATACCGTCACAAGCGTACCCAATTATTGAATATATAAATGCAGAAAGAGGTCAATTCAATAGGAATCCAGACAAATAAATAAATCGAAATGAACATAACTTTGGGCAATGATAACAGAAATCGTTTCTTTATATTAACTTGAGTTAGCCGGTGTTACCAATTAAGAAAGGAGTTAGTAAACATAAAGCTTAAAATTCAATTATGCAAACCGAAATTAATTAGCAAGCAAAGTAAGAATTAACTAGTAAATGATATCTTTATAAATTGTACCCATTCAGTTCTAATAAAACGTAATATAAAATAATCATCTCAGGTATTAAATTTTATTCAGAAATGTTGAAATTATAAAAAAGTTTAAAAGAACTCAAATCTTATTCTTTGAAACGGGTTAAATAAATGAAAGTAGTATCTAAGTGTACTACGCCCGTTCCAAATTGGCGCCAAACGTGGTGGGCACGATCGATTGACCCATAAAGAGATAAAGAAGTCTGATAAATTGTTATAATAAATGAAAATTAATTAATTACCTGTGGCGTATCAAAGATTAGGAATTGAACAAAAATTTTTTTTGGTTGATTTAGTTTTATAGTCGAAAAAAGCAATTAATAATTACCAGTGGCGTAGTTCAAATTTTATTCTTATTTTATATAGGAGATTACACAGGTAGGTTTATTTTTATTGTTTTATGGAATTAAGGTCAGGGTTTAAAAATCCAGGTAGGAAATTATCGCAAATAAGTAAAACAAAGAAGATAGCAAAAACAGAGGAAAGCGAAGATTTTATTTTCAGCCAAGAAAGCCAAGATATAATCAACATTTCGGAAGAAGATAAATCACCAAAAATAGACATGTTGACAATAGCGGGAGTACCAATTCAACAGAAAACAGAAAAATCAATGATGATGAAAATGATGAGTATGTTATTGGAAGGACAAAAGAAGTCAAAAGCGAAACACATAGAGAGCCAATAAAAGATAGAAGCCAAGATGGAGGAAGGACAAAAGAAAATGGAAACAAAACAAGAGAAAATAGAAAAAAGAATAGCAGGAAGTCAAAAGTTAATCGAGAAGAACTAAAAGCTAACCAACAAGAATTAAAAGTAATTGTCAAAGAAGAAATGATACACCAAGTAGAACGGATGGAAGAAAATTTAAGACAAAGCAACAAGGAAATAATGATTAAGTGCAAGGAAGAAATCAAGAAGCAAAAAGACGACACAGATCAGCAACTGTATATACAGAATATAAAAATGCCACAAATTGAAGAAAGAAATGGGTACGCCAGAGCTAAAATAGGCAGAAAGAGTATTAGAATTCGAACAAAAGATTACTAAGAATGAAGAAGCTTTGGAAGAAAAATTGTACGAAAAAGAGCAAACTGGAGGAAAAGAAAAGACTACAGTAGTATACAGATCAGAACACTGGCACCACAACGACCAAAAAAGTTTGATGGAAATATAAGGACCATGCACCTAATGAATTTTATAGAGGCATTAGAAAATTACTTAAACCAAGCGCAAACAAGTGAAAGAGGAAAAATAAGAGCAAAAATAAGAGCAGCAAGAGCAGCCAACGCCAAAGCGTGGGCAGAACTACGTCGTTTTGATTGTACAGATTTTGCTCAATTCCAAGAAGATCTTATTAAACAATTTTGGGCGAAATCTGTACAAGAAAGAATTAAATTGAGATTCGCAACACCAAGATTATACAACCCAAGACAAGGAAAATATCTGGACCACGTTTGATTTTGGGTCAGCAAGACGTTATATTTACAGCCACCAATCGAAGAATAACATCTGGTAGAAACATTAGTCAGACATTTTCCCAGACATGTGGAGAATATTTTAATTGGATCGGGAGCAAAGACCATTGATCAACTAACAAATATTTTGGAAATAATACAATCGGCAAATTACGAAGATAGATCTACGGGGTTTTATAACTGCAGGAACGATTACCGTCGAGAAAATACTAGACTAACAACGATAAGACAGATAATAGAAGAAACGTGAATTTAGCGAACTACTACAGAGGTAGAGGGGGTCCCAGAAGAAGAGTGGCGATGATTAGGACCAAAAGAGAATCACCACCACCAAGACAAGAGGATAATAGAAGACAACGGGACAGCGAACATTCATAAGAGGAGAAGATAGAGAGAGATCGCCGTCACCCACGCCATCAGAAAACTAAGGGAGTCGAGTCGAGAAGCTCCACTCTCCTCGCAAGTGACTTATAAAGAGGAGAAAATCCAACTACTTAATTTTGTGAAGGTATATTACCAAAACTGGCGACAGCAATCGTTGAATATTTTAAATTTAAAAGACTAATACAATGAAGAAGTGGAAAATTACCAAATAGAATCACATAGTGAAGAAATCAATGATCAGGATGATTCAACCGCGGATTATGAAGAAGACGAAGCGACGTACCACCCAGTTTTGAAAGGAGAGTTAGAGGGAGTTGATCAGAACATACTGATCGATACGGGAAGTCAGATAAACGTTATTTAAGAAAGTGTATTTAGTAAATTAAAGGAAAAGAATCCAAAACTTATAGTGTTACCGGTCCAAGCAATTACTGTACAAGGCGTGACGGGAAAAATCGCCAAAGTAACCCAACAAGTACTAACAAATATGAAGCTAGGAGACAGTAGACATTATCATAGATTGTTAGTGGTCAGAAAATTAGAACCAAAAGCCATACTAGAAATGGATTGGATGTGCGCCAAATTAACACAAGTAAATGTAGCCAGGAAAGAGGTGATTTTCAGCGAAAACGAAACTGACGATTAGGTCAAATTTTTGGAAGAAGAACGCACGACGCGAATATCGGTGAATATTAGAGTATATAATATGGAAAATAAGACTAACGAGGAAAGGGAAATGATCGAATAATTGCTTACTGAATATGAAGATGTGTTTTTTGATAAACCAGGAAGAGTGAAAGACTGTGTGCGAATTAAGAGTAAAAAACACCACACCATTTTTTCGCAGAAGTTACCCAATCCCGTTTGCTAAGCGAGGCACTGTTAACAGAGAAGTTAAACGGATGGAAGAAAATGATGTGATAGAAAGGACGGATTCACCTTTCTCAAATTCCATCGTCATTGTACAAAAACCAGGAGTCGAAGTGAGGATATGTTTGGATACGAGAAAAATGAATGAAATACTAGAAAAAGACCGTAATTTACCTCCGAATCTGGAAGAAGTTTTAGAAAGATTTGATAATCCTCGATGTTTGAGCACCATAGACAGCAGGATATTGGCAAATTCCCCTACATGAGGAGTCATGGAAGTATACCGCGTTTTTGGTAATTGGGCGAAATTATCAATATAAAGTTTTACCGTTTGGGTTAAATGTAACAGTCGCCGTATTCAACTGCTCTCTGGATCAAGTGTTAGGACCAGAAAGTACTATCGTATGCTACTGTCTATCTTGATGACATTTTAATTTCGTCGAAAACTTTAAAAGAACACCGAGACCAGCTTCAATTATTATTTTCCCGCCTAAGAAGAGCCCACATGACAGTTAATTTAAAGAGATCAAAATTTCGTGAAGGAGAACTGCGTTTTTTTGGAACATATTATTAATAGAGAAGAAGGAATTAAAATGGACCCGGGACGTTTAGAAAATGTTAGGAACTGTCCGCGGTCAACAAATAAAAAGGAACAGCAATCGTTTTTAGGAGTAATTTCTATTGAAGATTCAAGGACCGCTTCTTAGAAGCCACCAGTCAATTTGATAACCTACTAAAGAAAAACTCAGTGTGGAAATGATAGAAGTCACATCAACAAGTTTTTTAAAAATTACATATTTCACGGAAGACATGGTTTTAACATTTCCGAACTTTAACAGACCATTTCTACTATACACCGACGCATCGATCAATGCACTGGATGCATATCTGTTTCAAGAAAAGGAGGGAGTAATTAGGAACAATGCTTTTGCAAGTAGAACCTTAAAGGAGGCCGAAAAACGTTATAGTATAAAGGAATTAGAACTACTCGCTATCGTATTTGGATGTAACAAATTCAGGACCTATATATTAGGAAACCCCATTACCATCTATATAGATCAAAAAGCTTTAACCTTTTTGCAAACGTGCAAATCTCTAAATTATCGTTTACAAAGATGGTCGGTCATCATTCAAGAGTATAACTTAACAATTGAGTACTGCCAAGGAGTTAACAACAAAATAGCCGATTTTCTATCTAGATATGGGAAAAAAAAGGGAAAGTCAGAAAAAAGAAAGAAGAAAGGAAACTGCATAAGATAATAAAGCTGGAGAAAAATTTGAAGAAACATGAAGGAATCTTATTCAGAAGAGGGAAAGAATCGGAAGAATGTTGGATTGTATGCATTCCTACCATAATGGAAAGAGAATTAATTGTGGAATATCACGAGTTCCTGGGACATTTCGGTACCCAGAAAACAGTAGCAGACATAAAGAAAAACTGCCAAATATCCAACATTGAGAAAAAAAGTCAAAAAGTATATAGCATCCTGTGACATGTCAGAAATCAAAAATACCGAACCAAAAACATGAAGGATTAATGGCAAACGTAGTGGCCAATCGACCGATGGAAATAGTATCTATAGACCTGTTTGGACCCCTGCCTAGAGGAAAAGGGCGGGTTGTACATTTATTCGTTATGATGGACGTGTTTACGAAGTACATCAGAATATACCCAATCAGGAAGGCAAATACGCGCATCCTGTTGAAGAAAGTTAAAGAAGGTTTTGTACCATTCGTTGGTAAACCAGACATGATTTTAACTGACCACGGAAGCCCGTTCATATCGGCGAAATGGGGGGAAGAATTGAAGAAAATGAATATCCGGGTAAAGATGGGCTCAGTCTACCACCACGGAAGCCAGTTCATATCGACGAAATGGGGGAAAGAATTGCAGGAAATGAATATCCAGGTAAAGATGACCTCAGTCTACCACCCCGCTTCAAACCCAGTAGATAGGGTTATGAGGAGATTATTTAGGAAGTATTGTAATGAAGATCATACAAGTTGGCAGAATGAGTAACGCAAGTGGAGACATGGTTAAACAACTCCATGCATGATAGTACAGGATTCACACCCATTGAATTACTCAAAGGGAAGAAAGAGGACGCAGTACCAAATTGAAAGTATTGTGCGATTTCCACAAAGAGAAAACCTGACGGTAGAAACGAAGATCGTATTAGCTAGAGACAGGCCGAGGACCAAAGCAGAAAAAAGAAAAGCGAAGCATGATGAGAAAATTAAAAAACCAGTGAAATATATTCCAGGACATTTGGTATTGTTATGAACTCATCACAGATCATCAGCATTAAGTGGAGAGATTCGAAAGTTTTTTCTTTTATACGAGGGGTTATATGAATTAGTACGTGAAATTTGTCCAAATGCGTATTTATTAAAGAACCTACAGGCTAATGAGAACAGGGGAGTCCATAATTTAATCAATTTAAAAAGATACGTGAACCAAAATTAAAAGAATATAAAATTAAAAAAAATTATTTTTGGTTGAAGTTGAAGTTTGAAGTATGTTTGTTTTCGAATGAATGCTATTAATTCAAAAACAAAGAAGGGTTTCGGTATCGGGAGCTTTAGAAAAATCGAAGTTTCGCGCTAAATTATACGAGATAAGATATTCATATATTATTTTTTAGAATAAAGAAATGGTTATTATTTATTTGTATTTGCATGTAATTAATATTAAGATGAAAAGATTGAGTTTGTTTCAATAAGTTATCCATATATTCAATTTGAATATATTTCAATTACGCGGAATTTGCAAGTGCATGAGTATGTTGGAAGGGAATGACGCTGTTATAATCATGAGTTTCTAATCAGTCGCATATAGTGAGCGATCACAAACAGTCGCGATAAGTAAGTGAACAGAAAGGGTCGCATAAAAATAAGCGATCAGAATTCGAAGTCTAAGCGACATGGTGTAGTCACGCTGCCCTATAAAGTGTTAAAATTACATATAAGAATTAATTAACAGTAATAGGGAAGAAGTAGAAAATTATCTTCCGTATTAAAATTATAAAAAGTGACGTAATAAGTGAAGATAATACGTTTTGGGTGTCTCAGAACCGTAATCAATTGTATTTAAATTGCGAATAATAAATATAACAGACAGCAATCGACCCAAAGTGAGAAGTCGAGGTATAAAGGATAATAACTCGAATTAATTGATGTGTAAAAAGGGGGCATTCGCGTGTTATAAATAGCTTGCAATTTTGTTGCGCATGCAGCAGTCTTAGGAGAAAATACCTAGGGGCATGTTTATAAATCTAAACTCCTTTTTTATGGCTGAGGTCTCTTATTAGAATACAAGTTCAAATTTCTCGCAATAAGTAATCAGAATGTAAACACTTAAATACAAATACAAATTCAAGTATCCCGCCAAGAGGCTAGGGGCTAAGATCCGAAAGTAAGTAAGTTGCGAAGCCGCACGTCTGTCTTATAAGTTAGCATTAGGTCTCCTTATTATTATAATACAAGTTCAGATTTCCCCTCATAGATGGCGCTACAAACAAATTCAAATTTTTGGTTGAGGGGCGAGGGCCTGAAAGTAAGTTGCTAAGCCCTACATCTGTCTTGCAAGTTAGCATTATACCCCTTATTATAATACAGATTCATATTTCCAGCCATAACCTGCAGAGACTTAAATACAAATACAAATTCAAATTTTCCGCCATTGGGGTCACGACAAGGAACAAAGCCCTGAGAGGAAGTTGCGCAGCCCTACTCCTGTCTTACAAGTTAGCATTAGGCTTCTTACTATTATAATACAAATTCAAAGTTTCCGGCGAGGGTACCACGACAATACACGAAGGCCTATGAACAAGCTGCGATCACGACAAGGGGCAAAGACCCGAGAACAAGTTGCGACACCCTACACCTGTCTTACAATCTCGGTTATGCTCGGGGAGGGTTGCAATGGGATCGCCGAAACAGCCTTCGCCGAAATCCTCGCGTCGTGAAGTTTTACGTATATGATACATGTTAACTTAAAAAAAAATCCAAGGCCAGCCGCTTCTATAAAATAAAAATAATCTTGGCACATGTTAACTGGTTAAATTAATTAAATAAAATCTTTTATTATAAAACACTTGTCATTATCTTTACATGTCTTTGTGCTTTATTAGGATACAATTTTTATAACAGAGGATAATTTTGCAACATCTTTATAATAAATCCTATTACAAAACTCACATTGTAAAACTAGAAAATGTTAATTGAATGCTTACTTAATTAGGTACTCGTTTATTTAAAGCAATTTGTATGTACCTATACAATACAAAAACACAATTTGAAGACTGTTATTTATTTATAACACCTAGGTTATATTTTTGTTTGTACACAATATTATATATTAATAAGGGAAAGCAATAGCCAGTTTATATCCAGCCATTCATAAGTAGAAAACGTGTTTAGTGAGCTGTATAAAAATATTTCAGTTCAACATATGGTTATTATTAGTAGAAAGAAAAAACACATCTGAAAGTATGCGTATTATTTTTTAATATGTATGTTTTAATTGCAATTGCTAACAAAAATGTCGATAAAGATTTTTAAAAATGTATTATTACTCTTATGGGAGGACGTCAAAAATCAGATCTACAATAGCTGGTACGTATTCGTGGATTTTAAACTTGTAGTTATTGTTAATTCGCGTATAATAATAAACGATTAAAACTTTTTGCCTTTCATTTCCATTATATCAATTTGATATTCTTAAAAACGTGTTAATTTAACTTAACTCTATGTTATATATAAGTAATTATTACTTTCCAGTTTTTTGTTGAGGTTTTTATAATTGCCAATGAACACGTTTCTATGAAACAATTTTGTGTGTATGTAATTGAACATGCAAATAAATCAGACATAATTTTCCGAATGTATAGGTGGTAACTGTTTAGAAAGAGAATCTGCCTCTATAAAAAGCATCATTGCATTAGGGTAGAAATTATCTATTATTTCACGTCATATCTAATTTAGACTTAAATGTATTCAGTTTTGAACTGTAAGCTGGTTTCCGCAAACTGTAAGACATGATTTTTTGATTTTGGTTGATTGATTGAGAGTGATTTGATCGAGCATGATTTGTTTGAGATTGATTGATTAATTAATTAATTGATTTGTTTGTGTGTAAGAAAGAGCCGAAAGAGAGAGATGGAGACAGAGAAACGGATAAAGAGAGAGAGAGAGAGAGATAGAGAGAGAGATGTGCATGTTCAATTTCTATTACAGAAAATGTTCATTAGTCTATACGCCACTAGATGGCGCCAAAAATCAACTTTTACTCAAAGAGTGCCGGGGCCCAGACTCTGATACAAGTTCTGTCTTACAAGGCTAGGCCACCTTATTAGGATACAAATTTTTTATGACGGGGGGCGAAGGCCTAATAACTGTAATATTGGGTTAGAACCCACATGCAATTGCACCAAGGGGGCCACGACAGGGGCCAAGGCCCAAGAGCTAGTTTCTGCACTTACATATAAGGTTAGGGCCCCATACCATTTCCAACCAGGGGCCGCGACAGGGAGCGATGGCCCGAGAACAAGTTTTGAAGATCTACACATGTCTTACAAGTTAGCAATAGGGCCCCTTATTAGAATAAAAATTCAAATTCCCCACCAACCAGAATGCAGAAAGTTAGCTCTTCCAATCAGGGTACAGGGTCAAGAAAAACAAAATGGTCTACGAGATAATTACCAAAAATAGTTGTCAGCCCTACCCCCAATCCCAAGACCAACTCTAAGACCAAACCCAAGCTCAAGGCCTAAATACGCCACGCCTCTCAAGTATGCGCGATAAAAAAGGTCGATAAAAAAATGGCCGACAAAAGGACCTTAATTAGGGGTTAAACTCCGCCCAAGAGTTGAAAAAGGCCCCCGAAAAGAAGCCAACATTCTGCCCTAACCCCAAATCCAAGACCAAGACCTAAATGTGACCCTTACGTGAGCAAGTACAAAAAGGACATGGCTGCCAAAAAGGCTCTTAATACAACAAATTAAGATGAAAATGAAGGGGTTGAAAAAGGCATCCGAAAAGAAACCATAGGGGTGGAAAATACGGTCTCCCACGTGGGCGGTCAAAATCCAAGATGGCGGCCAAGGTGCCTCTCTTCTACTCACCTTGGTTTCGGGTTGCATGCAACTGAATTCCTCTTGAGATAGGAATATGTGATACTGCAGAATTTGGGGAGACTTATTTGCAGTTTGAACTGAATCAATGTCGCCATCTCTTTCGTCCTGATCGAGGTCGTCATCAATCTCCAACATATTATTATCGGTTGTCACCAACCTATTTTCTATAATTATGGACAAGTGGTCCCATATAGAGTAATAATTCTTAATTACGACAGTGTATATAGCATTAGGTGACATACAGATGGTTAAATGTTTAGCTACATCCGACCATACATTGTCATATTTTCGTATAATTTTATTGTTAATACATATCTTATCCTTATATGAAAAAAGAAGAGATTTTAGAGAATTAATTTTTTCCTCTGACCGTTTAGGACGCATTTTTCATCTACGTTGGCACTACAAAGACACAAAAAAAATGTAAGAATTTATATTTTACCCTGCTTAGCAATTTCCTACACCCTCAAACACTTTTGTTTTAATGAAGTTTCGTTTAAATAATCTCAATTTTTAAAACATTTCGATGCGGATGGAGCAAATTTGAAGAATGTAGCGTTTTGAAAATGAGTTTTTTTTTACGTTAAATGGATATTATTGTACTTTTTTTATAAATTGTAAATTAATAAACAATTAATATTCTCTAATAAATAATTTTTTTTAAATCATCCCCCATTTTTCGAATGATTAGCACAAATTTAAAGTGATAAATACTGATAAATACCTAAAAGCAATTTCTAATGATATGATTATTCGCTTATTTAGATCACATTGTATAGTATATCAACGTATCTTTTGACCATACAGCTAATTACTTAAAGTTCGCAACTTCTAATCCGTGATCCTATATATATATATATATATATATATATATATATATATATATATATATATATATATATATATTCTAAAAAGTAGTCATCATACTCACCTCTTCTGCTAAACAACCAGTATATGTAACCATCTACCAGTTTCTAAAATTCACTTTCTTCCATGCAAAGTAAATAATGAACGTTTCAACGAGCATATCACAATTGCGCACACATTAAAGACACTTCGAAAATAAACGTCACGCTTTCGAATCACAAATCCTTTATATTAAGGCCTAGTACACATAAGGGCGTTAGACGCCGCGTTTACCAAACGTTAATAAAAAGTAGTACTGTACACATGGCAGCGCTAGACGCCGCGGTTTCATCAGTCACACGATGGAGCTCGAATAGTTAACTTGTGTTTGGTTGTTATACCGTAGATACAAAGCAAGAAGAAGACAGAGAAGGTGGTGGGTACATCCTATAATAGATGACAGATTAACCATGGGTTCATTTGTGACGTATCCAAAATTAAGGGAGTACCCTACAAAGTTTTTTAACTAATGTCGTATGAGTGTAACCTCTTTTGATGAGCTTTTATCTTTAGTCAAAGATGATTTATCACCTTGTGGATATGTAGTGAGGGATGGGGTTTCAGCAGAAGAAAAACTCGTCGTAACGTTGAGGTATGTATGTTTATTATTACAATAAATTTATAAAGGCAACATAACATTTAATAGCTATTACTTATTATCATAACTTTATCTGTGAATTTGTAAAATATATGGTGAATAAAAAACAATACTTAGTTATAAATGTCAGAAAAAATAGGTGTCTGAGAAATCTCACTATCGGTGGGCGAGAGGGCTGATTGATGAGATGTTCCCATTGCTTATTGGCTACTCGAACCCCCCCGTTGATTCGTGCCGTAATCAAATTGATTAATGAACAAAGACGTAGAAGAGGTCTGACTCTGAGGTGGAGGATGGAAGTGTGGGGTGTTGTAGTACTTTTGAGCCCTCTGAAGTATCTCCAGCATTTGAATTTTTGTGCGAATTCGTCCATGTTCGGGTACCTTTTGGAGTTCCTTATACAATGACAAACAAAACATTTTGTCTTCGTCTTCCTTTGGGATTTCTGATGCTCTTTGTAAGAGCAACACTTTTATTTAGAATATCAATAAATTGCTTATCAACAGGATTCATCTTTAAACGTTTGTTGCTCTCAGTTTTCCTATTGACAGCACTGGTTCCAGCTGGAGCTGACTGTAAATCCTCAAAAGCCATTTCTTCTTCTACTGGACTGTAGCTCTCTAGGTTGCTAGTTGTAGGTTTGTTCCTTAGAGTGCTTTCAAGAAACACAAGCCGTTGAAAGTAAATGTATGGGTTTGATTTACTTGCCCCGGAACCAGATATAAGCGATTTTTGTTTCTTCAACTCCCTTGAAAAGTTGTCTCTAACGTGCTTCCATTTTTTCTGCAATGTATTTCCTAAAAATAAAAATAAAAGTTGAAACTCAAGTTAGACATTATTTTTAAACTTAGTACGGAGTGGACTGGAGGTTATTACAAAAAATACACGTTGGTCGTACTTTTGCAGGTTTTTAGCAACGGGAACTTCATTTGCTGACCTCCACTACAACTATAAATTGGGAAAATCAACTATCTCAAATATAGTGCGACAAGTTTGTTCAGCTATGTGGAGAGTTCTCAAACCTATATGTATGCCTCCAATGTCAGAAGAAAGGTGGGAAGAAATTTCCAAGGAATTCTTAAAATACACCAACTTTCCTAACTGCTTAGGAGCAGTGGACGGAAAACACATAAGAATTGTGCAACCATCTGGTACCGGATCTCTCTATCATAATTATAAACATTTCTTTTCAACTATCCTTCTAGCTTATTAAATTATTATAATTTTTTGTTATGAACTTATTCGTTCATAATAAAAAATTATAATAATTTAATATTAGTCAAGTTGCTTTGGTATGTGCGAATCCTTGCGATATTGCAGGCTCATTCCATTAATATAAGTAATTTGATTGTAATCTCATTATATTTAGAATTGACATCAGTTCTACATACATAAAGACAAAATTTGCATCGATTGGGGCTTGAACCTTGGTGGCGCAGTTGGTAGCGCGGTACTCTAGCAAAGTACAGGTCGTAGGTTCAAATCCTACTCGAGGTAAACTTTTTATTTATGTATTTAATAAAATTAATAATAATTTTTAATTATCCTTCTAGCTGTGTGATGCAAATTATTGCTTCCTGTATGTTGACGTTGGGGCCTACGCAAAAGTAATGACTCGACAATTTTTAAGGAATCGTTGTTCTACAAACGCGTATCTGATGAAACATTTGACATCCCAGCACCCATGCCAATAACTGACTTGGATAACACAAGTTTACCCTTCGTGTTTGTTGGTGATGACGCGTTCGGTCTGTCAAAACATATAATGTGCCCTTACGTAGAACAGCAACTTCCTCATATAAAGAAGGTGTTCAACTATAGACTTTCAAGAGCTCGTCGTTACATTGAATGCACTTTTGGAATAATGGCAAATAAGTGGCGAGTATTCCATAGACCTCTACATGTCAACATAGACTTTGCTGATGTAATTATTTTGGCTTGCTGTGTTTTACAAAATTATGTTAGACGCCGAGACGGCTTCAGGGAAGAAGATACTTACTATCAAGCACCATTTGAAACTATCGGCACAGAGCAAGTACATCGGGCAAGTAATTATGCAAGGACTGTTAGGGACAAGTTTGCACAGCACTTTGTTCAAAAAGGGAAATTTCCATGGCAAGAGCGTATGGTGCAGGTGTCAGTTGAAAATGACAATGTGTTTTTGTGTGAAATTTGAAATTAATATAAGTGATTCTTCACAACTTTGTTAAAATATAAGTACAGTATTTTATAAACGAAAATGTACAACTTTTTCTAATTATTATGATATTTTGTAATGTATTGTTTCATGTGGAATATAGAATGTTTTGATTTTTTATTTGATTTATAACATACATCACCAATTTACTGTTACTGTAACAATGATCGAGGTTTGTGACTCACCTAAGGTTAGTTTATTATCAAATGTTACGTTATTGGAATTTAAATACATGTTGTAGCTTATAGTAAATTCATGTGTATAATGCTGTCTTCTGTTCCAACGTACTATTTTCTCCAGCAAATATGTCAACCAACTCCTGCCAAGCAGCCTTTTTAAACGCCTTGTTTTTGTAATCAGCACACTTCATATCCCAAATGCATTTCCTTTTTTCAACTTCATCTATGAATAGTTCCACATCAAAACACTCAGCTTCCATGGTACACAAAACTTGATCTCAAAATCTGTACACAGAACACACAGTAGAGCAGTTGATGTCACAACAAAAGCGTGCGCTCGACTGATCATGTGTACGCTCCAATGCAAACTCTAGTAACTCGAAGCGCGCTGCAAACGTCGCGGTTGTAGTGAAAACTACAAGCGCCGCGGTAGGTGAGCGCATGACCAAAGCGCGCGCTTGCATGTGAACGCTCCCATTTGATCCCTTTACTTAGCTAACGTACGTTTATACCAACTCGGCGTCTAACGCCCTCATGTGTACTAGGCCTAAAGTAGCAGTTCAGAGTAACGCTGTGATTACACAATCACGATATCGCTCATCACTAGTTCAAAATCAAACCAAATTTCCGTTAAGATTAAGGAAATCTCACACGTTATTTTGTAAGTATAACCAACCTATAAGACAAGTATGGTGAAACTAGAACCCTTGGATTTGTTTCAATAATCAAAAATAAAGGTAAGCACATTATTGTATTTGTATTAATGTTTTAGCTGACTCAAAATGTAGGGTCTGTTTATGATACGGCGGTTGAATGAATGAAAACCATTGTAAGAATAAGAACAACAATTTTGTGCTGATAGGCATTTACACCTAAAATAGTCATCAGCATCACGTAATACCTTTTATCGCAGTGCGGGTTAATTATCCACTCCGAGTATTCCAATGTATCATAAATTATAACCAAAACAAAGAAACTCTGTGGTATATTTATTTAACATTTTATACCAAACGCTCATGTGACAATTACCTTAGTCGCATTCACGATTTTGAAATTTGTTGGACATACATTATTATAGCTCGTAATAGAGCGAAATTGAGGTTGATGAATATACATATACAAAATACACAGTGAGAATATACCGATAGAGTGCGCCATAGGGAAAAAAATTTTACTTTTGGTTTTACGACAAAAAGTCGTTCTTCATAAAAAGTCCTGATTGTTGAAAAAATAAGTTTGGCATATTAAAATTTGGTAACAAAATTTTAGGTCTGATACACAGGGTGTTCATAACTTAAGAAAACATAAAATTGCAGTAAGGGAGAGATACTATTGTTTATTACTTTAGTTAGACAAAATGTTTATAAGAAAAAATTATTTAGAAATGCAAATACAGCCTAAATATGAAGTTTAAAATAAAAAATAATATTTTTATGTTTTTAGTCGGAAAATATTTTTTTCTAGGTTCGGCCGCATAGCAAACATTAAGTATCAACAGTTGTTATCAATGTGAACTTTTTAAAAAACATCAATTAGTTATGGCCATACGGGAGTAGCGCAAAATTTTAATTGAGTGGAGCGTTTTAGCACATAACTACAGGGATAGGTTGGCATCAACATACACAGTGAAATGTTTAATGGGAGGCTGAGTGAACTTGAACCCCCCCAAATGTTTTACAAAATATCTCAAAAACTGTAACGGAGCAATACTTTCTTCACTTGGCGCATTTTAGCGCATAACTAAACATAAACGTATAGCATTAAGAATTTTTAAGAAAGTGCAATTTTTGAAAAACATCAATTCGGCCCCACCCACACTCTATGTTGCGTTCTGGCCATACGGGTGTGGCGCAAAATTTTAATTAAGCGGCGCACTTTAGCGCATAACTACAAGGATAAGTTAGCACCAACATACATAATGAAATGCTTAATGGAGGGGGCTGAGTAAACTTGAACTCCCCTCCAAACGTTTTTCAAAATATCTCAAAAACTGTAAGGGCGCAAAACTTTCTTCATGTGGAGCATTTGAGCGCATAACTAAAGCGCACGTAAAGCATTAAGAATTTTTAAGAAAGTTCAATTTTGTTAAAACATCAATTTGGCCCCACCCACCTTCTATGTTTCGTTATGACCAGGACACACCTATCATGCACTCTTCCGATTGGACTACGATCATACAATCGGACGTGTGTCTGAGAGAGAAAGGGTACTGGACTCCGGACGCTGTAGTTCACACCTTTCCGACACGTGTCCATCCCCACTCCCACCCAACTCCGTTGCTGCATCCGATAGTGGTCCGGCCGCACAGTCCATTCGTTTTCCGGCTGTGCGGGGCACGTGTGTCGCATGGTATTTCTTTTGTGTTTAAGTTTAGTACCTTTTAGTTATTATTATTTTTGTTTAAAATTGTAAGAATGTCAGCTATAAAGCCGGAAGGGTTTATAGAAGAAGAAAGCAAGTGTCCGTACCTAATTGCAATAAATATCTAGCTACATTTATATTAAACTTTTTTTTTGTTTCTCTTACACATTCCAAAATAACATATATGGACTTATTTCTATTCCTTTTCTTGTCAAACCCCAGCAAAGGCTATATACTTCATATTGTGTTAAGTGTAAATTGCGCTTCTATTGCTCATTTATTTTAGTGCAGTTTTATAAAATCAGATACCTATAAAAATATGTACAAATTAAACAAGATGAACTATTTTACTTAGTAGGAAATACATGGTAATAAATCAGAACGATAACAAAATATAAACGTCAAACAAATTAAATCCTGAGGGTCCGACGTTTTTGCCACTCCACACTACCCTCTGGGGAATTAAAGAATTGTTTAAACTGCTACCACAAATGAAATGCTTGGCGTCGACGAGGAAAATTCTGAAGACGAGATCTTTCCTTTCGATTTGTAGCAGTATCAGTACTGTCAGATGCATGCAGCTAGTACAATCCTCGTTACGTTATCAGGATTTCCCTGAAGAGGTCTCATGAATATCCGAAATTTTTGCACTAAAATGCCAAACACATTTTCAGATATCGTTCTTGCCCTACTCAACCGATCGTTAAAAATTCTTTGCTCGCCAGTCAAATTCTTCCCAGGAAATGATCTCGTGATGTTGGTTGTGAGAGGAAAAGCGTCATCGACCACTATAACCATGGGAAGTTCAATGTCTGTGTATGGAAGACACTTTTTCTCTGGGATATTGAGTTCCTTTCGGAATAGTTTTTTTTTCCAAAATTTGAATTAACCATCTGAGTTTCTTCCGTAGCTTCCCACGTCTACAAAATTGAAATTGTAACAAGGATTCACTAGAGCTAGAAGAACAATAGAGTACGTCTTGTAATTCCAGTACAGACTTCCTGACATTTTTTGGGCTTATATTGTCACGTACTTGCCATCCATTACACCAATACAATTGGGAAACTCCCACCTTTCCCAAAATTCAGTAATATCATTCCACTCCGGAAGTGGCATCACTTCGTTTAAAAGTACTTCAATTACTGCTCTGCTCGTATGATGAACAATGGAACAAACTGTACTTCTTCCCAACTTGTAGCTAAATGATATCGTCTGGAAAGAATCACCTGTAGCAAGAAACCCGAAACAAATAATAATTAATGTTATTTAGTTTTTTTGTTGTAGGTCAAGAGGAAGAATGCAAAAAAAAGGAACTGTATTCGAGACAGTATGCGCCGGGCTCGACAAAAAGGAGAACAAAATCTGGGCAGGCGGCCACATCAAATAAGTATAAGTATGAAGCTATCCTTGAGTTCTTAATTCCTCATCTCGCCGAGCGGAGAGGGTTAAGTAGTGTTCCAGATGAAGAAGAAGATGATGAAGCATCTGAAACCGGTGCTGAATCACAACAGCAGAACTCCACTCAGGAAACACATCATCCACCAAATGTTAGCAGTGCAGAGGAACTTGAGGAGACTACAGAACCCTCGCCATTATCATCTGCGAATACTCCAGTCAGTCGAGTTTCTGCCGAAAAAAAGCCTTCATATGTACGCGTAAACGGAAGCTCCTAAGTACTGACGTAAAATCTCAAGAGTCTGCATCATCTTAGCTAATGGCTTACATTTTGACTGACAAAGAAGTCGAATCGACGAATAAGTCAAAGTCACGATGGCAAAGTTTCGAACAACATCCTGTAGATGCATCTTTGGACGGAATCGCACCATCTCTTAAATCGCTCGATCCCATTCGTGTCAAGACCGACAAATAAAAGGTAGTAGTGAAAAAAATACTATATTAATCGCGAGTGAGATTATAATTATAGCCGTTGTACTTTAAATAATCATAAGGCAATAATAACGAACTTCTCACCGTTAGTTATTAATAAATTAATCTTACCTCAAAAAAACTGCCAAACGGTGCCTAGAAGTAATTGCTCTTCTTAGACAATTTTTCTTGAAGTTTAAGTTCCAATAGGTTGAACGCCGACATCGACATTCTAAAATATTGATAAAATTTTGTCGTCCAACAGATGAGGTAAAAGTGTGAAAAACTCTCCTTCTGCAGATCTCCGTTTCCAAGCAGCATGTACCCAAAATCTGCGATTTCCACTGTTTTTTTCTATTAAAGATATCCGATTTTCTTCGTCTTCTTCTAAACAAAGCGCTACCATGGCTAAATCGCAATTGCTAAAGTTTTTAAACATTTTGCAGACATATCCTTCCGCGATATTGTTTAAATCAAGATTGACCAAGGACAAGTGTATCGAGCCGAAGCTAAAAATCGGAAACGATTCGGAAGCGTGTATGATATGTGTGTTCACCCTTTTCCGATCCAGTACCGATCCGGTTCTTGGGAAAACATCGGACCGGAGTCCGATTGGAGAGGCGTATGACAAGTGTGTCCCGGTCTTTATACGAAACAGTCCCGTTTTTAAATACATCATTTCGTGTATGTAATTATTTTAATAAATTAGGTAAATATTTCGTATTTATAAAGAAGTCCATTTTTTGTCCCGTTTCAAGCGTTTAATTGTTTAGAACAAACCAATCAAAGTCCAGAAAGTACGAAAAAGATATTACGCCCTTCAATAAGACACAATAGTATGACATCACAACTTCTAGAATTTACGAGAGTTTCCTAGCACTTTTGACTTAAATAATACGCTTATAAGGTAGTGTTAAGTTTCAAGCATAATGGGAAAGGTATTTGCTTAAGACGGTGTCTTGTACGTGTGAAAAATAAATATATCGGTGCGTGTAAATAGCTTGTTAGCTAAGGTTAAGTGTTAATAAATAACTTTAATTTAAATTTAAATAAATAATCGTTATAGTGCAGTAGTGTTTCTAGGAGGGCAGAGACTCAGAAAATGTCAAAAAGAAAATCTACACTTAATGAAGATTTGTAAAGAGAATATTGAGTTACTAAACAGACACCCTCAGATAGTAATGAAAAGTGCTTAAAATATTGTGCAGTTTTCACTTGCACATGGTGGAAAGGCAGATACTGTTCAACACATATCGACACTTAAGCATAAAAAGTCAGATATTGCAGCTTCTAGTAGTGACAAAGTGTCTTTTTTTCCTGAGGACACATTTGGAAATAAAGAACGAATGATAGTTTTTTCGTTCTATGAATTGCACTAGTAAGCTAATAACAAAAATTTGCGTGTACTAGAATCAAATCTGAAGGTATTGTGTGTAATAAGAAGAATCATTAAGCTCCATACAGAATGGTTTTGGAACGGTCAATTTTGTAATAATCTGTACCGATTATTCAAATCACGAGAGCGTAAACATTTGTCCTATAGCGACTCTTAAGATCTTTTATGAAAGACAAGGGCACTCAAGTAAAACTTTCAATATCTACCAAGTGAAATTTTAAACTGTTACAAATTTACTTTCTCTATCAAGTAAAATGTCCCACATTGATTGTTTGGCTATTGTTTCTTCAGTCACATGTCACTTCTTCATTTTGGACTTCAAGTGGAATCTGAAAATCTTTATTGGTAGAAGTATACATGGTTATATCAAATTTAAAGCACCAGTTAATATAACATAAAAAGTCTCTCTGCCAAATGAAGTTAACATTATGCTAGTAGCATTGGTAAATGAAGAAGAACACCTAGTCCTAACTCAATTTAAAAAATCAGTGACCACGTTTTATGCTATTTATACAACCTATTTGGATAAATGGACATCATCATCATCATCGTATAGCCAATCGCGTCCACTGCTAGACATAGGGCTCCCCTAGTATTCTCCAGTTGCGTCTATCCTGTGCCTCCTGTATCTAGCTCCCTGCCACTCTTTTCAGGTCATCGGTATATCTGTCGGTAGTCTTCCTTGGTTTCATTCCACGCCAGTATCCGTTTAGTCCATCGGCCATATTGAATTCTTGCCAGGTGACCAGCCCAGTTCCGTTTCAGTATTGCAATTCTTGTGATAACGTCTTGGACTCGAAGCTTTTTCCAAGCTTCTTCATTTCGGACGTGGTCTCTGAAGCTAACTCCTAACATTGCGCGCTCCATAGCTCGTTAAGTTGTTCTTAACTTATTTGATCATTTTTGAGTTAGCGTTAAAGTCTCCGCTCCCTAAGTTTGAACTGGTAGTACCTTTCGTTTTAAGTCCATTAGAACCTCACTTCTCAGAATATAACTTAGCCTACCAAAGGCTGCCCAGGCCAGACCAATTATTTTCTTTATTTCGTGCGTTTGATCGTCTCTTCCGATTGTGATTTCGTGTCCAAGATGTTTATATGTATGTGTTTGTTGTATGAAGTTATTCTCAATATTTATGTTATCACTTATTACCAAATTGGTCATAAAATTAGTTTCTTCAAAGTTTATTTTCAAGCCAGCTTTTTGTATCCTGTAAATTATCGGAAATCAATACGATATCGTAGGCAAATCTTAGGTGATTTAACCTTTGGCCGTCAATATTTATGCCGACATTCTGCCACTGAGTATCTTTGAATGCAAGTTCTAAAGCAGCCGTAAATAGTTTGGGCGAGATGTTATCCCCTTGTCTTATACCACGTTGTATTTTGAACTTTTCAGTGCCTTCGTGTAGTCGTACAGTTGATGTAGCATTTTTGTATGTGTTCGTAATTAATGACGTATATCTATAATCTACTCTGCTATGATGAAGTGCTTCTGGTATGGCTTTTACATCAGTTCTACATACATAAAGACAAAGTTTACATCGATTGGGGCTTGAACCTTGATGGCGCAGTTGGTTAGCGCGGTACTCCAACAAAGTAATAATAATTTTTAATTACATCCTTGGATGTTTGGGACAGTCTATACAATAAGTACAAACACGATTTTCCCTTCTAACTGTTTTCTTTTCTCACAGTCCCTTAAATTATCCTCTTACTTAGATTGTGTATTTGCGGTTGGTAGCGTTCATGCCTTGACAATTGCGTGCGAAGTGAGGACTGAATTTCTTCTTCACCTCTATCTATCCCTTCCTTTTCAATTACATAATTCTCTTGACTGGTTTCATTAAACGTTTTTTCATACAAACCTCACAAATACTACATTCACCAAATATGAACGTTTTATAACGTAGGGCATCTAGTGTACGTTGTTTTAAATCAAACCATTAGTGTCTGTGAGGCCTCGGGTGGACAATTCTACTCAAAATGTTGGTATTTCTTTATGATCTGTCTTACTACCTCGACTTACCCATGATATAGTGTGCCGCATAACTGATGAAATATTATTTGCGTTAGAAAGAACACACTTAGGTTTCCACGATAACGACCCTTTCTAGAGATATCCACCACAGAGCCATTAGTCTCCCGCGTTAGATCATCTGTAGGCGTCAAGCTGATCAAGATAGACTGAAATTCCACCGCTAGATCTTTGAATGATGGTAAACACTCGCTGTTGATCCAAGTAACTTTTTCACAAGCAATATCACAAATAGTTTTGATATTTTTAAGAAGTTTTTCGGCAAGATGAAAGCTAACAAAATCATTACCTTAACACCTGCACCAGATATGAGTGATACTTCTGCGTTACAGATTATTAATAAAATAGTAGGGATCCTGGCCTAAAACGCTAACTTGTTTATATAATTTCGTTCGCAGCTGCCTTCTTGGGTTTGGAGGTGTTAGGGTTTCATTGGTGACTAGACTACTTTACTTGTTTAGTTTCTACAACTGTTTGTATTTGGGTGTTCACTGGTTTGCGTAGGTGCTTGTATTTCTGTAGAACTTAGCTTCTGTGGACTGTTTTACCTATTGGTTTCAGGTGTTTGTTGGCTAGTTTCCTGGTTTTGGGCTTGCGTATTTGGCCGTTGCGTAAATGCATGTTTGACGCTTACGTGTTTTGTGCTTGGTCGCGTACTTGATGATTTGGTTCTTTGTAGTGTTGACAAGTTTAGTTGTTTACTTGCCATGGTATATAATTGTTCGCTACTAGAATTTTGCATGTTTAGTTGGTTGGATATCTTTTCTTACATCTCTTCTGCAAGTTTTGGGAGTTTAGAGGACTATTTGTTGGATAACTTTTAAACTACAGCACAAGATTGAGTTGAAAATTGTGCTAAAATATAAGTATACCACTAGATAACATTGCAAACTGTACGCTAACTTCTAACTCTGCCACAAGATGGCGTTGCAAAATATGCTATTTTTACCTTTCAACCTACATATACATATGTAGGTGTACAAGGTTATGCAATCGACGTTTTTTTCACTATCTCTAAATCGACTTATTACCTCATTTTACGTTTGGCAAAGACGGCCATAACGTATCTGTGTGTGTGTGTGTGTGCGTGTGTGTGTGTGCATGTGGGTGTGTGAGTGTGTGCGGGTGTGTGTGTGTGCGTGCGTGCGTGCGTGCGTACGTACATGCGTACGTGGGCGTGTGCGTGTGCGAGTGCGAGTGTGTGTGCCAGTGCGTGTGCGTGTGCGTGTGCGTGTGTGTGCGTGTGCGTGTGCGTGTGCGTGTGCGTGTGCGTGTGCGTGTGCGTGTGCGTGTGCGTGTGCGTGTGCGTGTGCGTGTGCGTGTGCGTGTGCGTGTGCGTGTGCGTGTGCGTGTGCGTGTGCGTGTGCGTGTGCGTGTGGTGTGTGTGCGAGTGAGTGAGTGAGTGAGTGCGTAAGTGAGTGAGTGAGTGACTATCGCCGAGAAGTGTTACGTCTTTGGACACAATAAAGTTGTCAAACCATTTTCGAATCTCATCCACTAATAGGAGTACATATCGGGCAAGGCATGCTGCATCGACCGGAACAAGTGGTAATCCGATGGCGCAATGTCTGGTGAATACGCCGGGGCTGCAAGACGTCCCAGTCAAGACTCCTTATGGTGTCTCTTGTATGTGTGGCCTGACATTGGCATGCAACTATTTCACTGGACGTTCTCTTTTGCTACGATACGGGCGTTTTCATTCCAATTCTTGACCCAAGCAGATTAATTAATGTTGGTAGCAGTACGGACTAATTGTATCACCCGGTTCCGACAACTCATAACTCTTGATATTCTACCAAATGCAGAGAAGAACCTCTTTTCCGAAGCGATTTCGTTTTGCGACCGATTTTGATGATTCGCCTGGATCTATCCATGACTTTCTGCGTTTCGGATTGTCATCGTCCGTAACGATTTTTAGCAAGAAGGACTTTGGACGCTGCATAATGAGAAGAGAAAGACACGCTGCCGCTCGTTCATTTTTGTTAGTTTCAGTGAGTTCATGCGAAACCCATTTTCATTCTTTCTGGATCTTTCCTATCTGAGGTAGGCATTTGGAAATCATTTACCACGTTACTTCCAACTGTTCTCCAAGCTCTTTTTGCGTTTGTGCCAAACTCTCAGTGAGCAGTTGGTTCAAATCATCGTTGTCGCACTTCCGAAGGTCTCCAGAGCATTGTTTGTCGATTAGACTAAAATTACTGCTTTTAAACCTCTTAAACAAAAATGCGCACACATCGTACGATACAACACCTTCGCCGAGGAACAAATGGATTCGCACGCTCTTTCAGCATTTTTTCCTTGTTGGAATTCGTAAAGAATGCAGTGTCGGATATGCACCATATCTATTGCCATTTTCGACTGGACTTAACTGAATACTTTTGAAAGTTATGTTGAACTTTCGCTAAACTATACATTGTTTTTAATAGCTATGTGTCAACATTGCATAAGCACAAAGGAGCGGGAAAATCTATTCAATTAAGCTGCTTAAAATAATTTCGATTATACACTTGTACATCTAATATATGTAGAATGAGTCCCAAAATGTATGTCTTTCGGTGTTTCACGAGTATATAAGTTCGTAGATTTGCTCGGATAATCCGAAAATGTTTCGGTTTGCAAGACGTTTGAGTCGTGTGGTTTACACTTAAAACTCGGAAAAGGAGTATGCTTGAGTCGTGCGGTTTTACAAAAGGAAAGGGTCTGTTATACGTTAGTTGACCAACGCTGGCAGGGAAGGAACAAAACAACACGGCTCGAAAACTTGCGAGCTTATTTCTAGGTAAATTTTGTTGGAAGCGGCGTATAATTAATCTGCACGAGTTTGGTACCTGGAGACTGGTGAACGTGTACTGATGTTGCGATTGAATTGCGGCGTTTAGGTGTGGTAAGTTACCGGTCAGGTATAACTTGAGGATTTTCAGGTGAATCGGAAAAGATTTCGTGTTGAATCGGAAAGGATTCTGTATTGAATCGGAAAGGATTCTGTGTTTAAAAGGATTTGCGGCTGGTTTTTATAGGAACGGGGACGTGTGGCGAGAGAATGCTTTGCTAATGGGATTTGTAGAAATTGGAAATTGAGGGATTGTGCGTATTTGACGGAATTTTGGATATGTAGGAGTACAATTGTGCGGATTGATAGAATATAACTAAGGAAAGTTAATTAGGATTTTGGTGATAAGAATCTGGGTCATTACAAGTATCTTCGTGATTTTCTTATCCCATCGAACGTTAATAACGTTTACCCCAAGTTTAGTGCTTAATTGCAATTTTTCTAGAGAATGTTTGCGATCATATTATGTAAGTGCATAACATAGGTGCATCAACATAACTAATTACAAATAACCGAATGGACACAGAAAATTTATTTAAATTCATTTTAATTCGTATCTATAAGACAAACATGATAAAGTAATAAATACTAAATCTAATGAGCATAAATTAGCACTTTGGACCATTTTTGTAATCTATTTTTCCTTTGGTATTGTTTTATTATTTACATGTCTTAAAACTTAAACCTATTTATCGTTGTATTATTAACATTAGTATTTCTTAGTTTAGTTATAATTCAGTTGTTTCCAGCTTACGAGGTGTAGGTGCAGGAGGTAATGTTTGATACAAATTTTGAATTCGATTATTAGTCTCATCGTGAGCACTACAAAAAGCTGATTCAGCTCCTGCTCCAGTAACAACGTTTTCATCTAAGGAATCCCTGTCTGTTTCATGACAACTGCAAGAAATTACTATTTTTGTGTACTTACAAATTAAATAATAATGGGAAATACCTTAATTCGTCATTCTTATACCATTCATTTTCGTATGCTTGCAACCAAATTGGGTTACTTCCTTCCATACTGTGTTTATTTGTATTTGGCACACGACCACTTAAAGCACTTACACCACGGCCATCAATCTCGGAATCTCCACCTACCAAGATACAGTGATTACATGAACTTACTGTAGAATAAGGCCTACCGTAAGCTGTGGCAGTAGCAGCTTTCAGCTTTCTTTGATATGTATATCTTTGGTTCATGCATAAAGCTAAACATAACAATAATAAAAGGAACAAAAACAATGACATTGCGGTTAACCAAAAGACGCCTTCTGATGGACTGATCATTGATGTTAATGCGTAACTGCCTCCAGGTTGTGTATCCAACACATTAAATTCCTACAAATAAACACTAAAAAATGAAATCTTAAAAAGTCTCTAACACTTACTTTAAATAGGTGATCGAGCTTTTCGGTGTTTTGGTCAATCAGTTTTAACACATCATCTACCTCTAATATTGAGTTATCTCGCCTATTCACTAAATGTAAGTATACGTCAGTTCTAGTTTTATCTACAGAACCATCATGATTAGCATGTACTTTTAATTCATCTACATTAACAATGGCTCCTGTAACGTTACCTAAAACTCTAAAGAAAGTTACTATTATGTTTGACTAGTTATCCGATTTTACTCTCGAAATGATTCAATACGATTTCTGATTTCAGCCGTATGTTGGCGAAGTACAAATCTAACCCGTTGATCTTCACGTAATAAATATATGAAAACATGAGCCTTGTCTTCCAATCCACCGGTATCATTTACGAGCACCTATAGAATTATCATACTTATAAGCCCATTACTATTTAAAAGTTACCGTAAAATCAAAATATCCTTTCATTCCTTGCTGAGGATCAAAATTTAACTGAACGTTTCCTAATTCACGGTCAACTAAGAAAGGATGGGTGCCTAAATTTTCTAATCCTTCAGTTAATGTCATCCGTATGTTTCCAATTAAAAAATATGATAATTGGGCATTTACACCTTCATCTATATCTTCAGCCTATTAATCAATTAATAAAATAAAACCTAACGTACAAGCACTGAAAAATACCTGTATCTTCATAAAGTCAGTTCCAAAATCCGTTGCTGTGCTAACACCACCAGTAAATATTCTATGTCTAAATATTGGACGGTTATCGTTAACATCTACTATTGTAATGGACACTTTAAGCAAAGTGTCGTCATGTGGGTCAAAAAAACTTAAGTTACTCGGAGGTGTGGCGCAGTCTTCTGCTGCCTTAATGAGCAGTAAATGTGATTCCCTTTTTTCACGATCAAGTGGTGTAGTGACCTAAAATATCAAATTTTAGATTTGTAAGCTAAATTTAGGTTTTTACAGTAAGATCGTGATTCGTAGAATGTAACTTAAATAATCCCTCTTCGTTTCCTCCCACAATGTAGTAACAATTTTGAGAAAGTGGACCTTCAAATTCAAGTTCATCCCTATCAACTGTGTCGGGGAGTGTATGTGTTTCAACCCCAGGTGATTCATTTTCTGTAAATATTAATTAGTACAGCTAATTAGAAAAATACGTGTTTACCTGTGAAGTTTACAAAAATCTCGTCCATTGTAAACAGAGGACGATAATCGTCAGTATTACTAACGTAAACCGTTAAATCTAAATCGGAACTTAAAGGTGAAGGTTCGCCTAAATCATATGCTTCAATCCTGATCTAAAATAAAACATTATTTTCAAGAAAGCAAATACCAGTTTCATTACATCGTATATTTTCTGTTTTTTTCGATCTAAAGGTAGACGGAGTTCTAAAATTCCTGAAACTGGTTGTAAATTAAATGTCTTCCAGTGCCCTGCAGGGTCAATTTTTAAACGGTAGCGAACAGCTCCATTTCCACCAACATCATCATCCACTGCTACAATTTGCATTAAAGCGCTACCAACAGTTGCATTCTGTAAGTTAAAGATTTGTAAGCTGCTCTTTTATTAAAATCAAAGTACCTCTGGAACTTTTAATGTTGAATTGTGAGGAGGTGTTATAAAAAAGGGAGCGTGATCATTGTAATCTGTAATGCAAATGTGTAATGCTGCCTCAACTAGAAAACTTGGTTGTCCTAAATCTTGAGCACGTATAGTAAGACTATAATTTCCATGATCGCCTTTTAGCGATTTAAGAGAGTACAATTGCGCTGACCACTGATCCACTTGTTTTAATTCAAATTTATTAAAATGATTTCCATCGGATATATCCAACATAACTTCGCCATTAACGGTAGAAGGATCGTCTTCATCCGAAGCGTGAATTGTTATAATTGGCTGTTGCGATTCATGAAATTCGGTAATGCTAACACATGATTTTGGTAAATGCAATTTTGGAGCGTTATCGTTAACATCGGATATTGTTACACTAAACAAATGGATGTAAATATACCGAATTTGCAGATACTTATCCATACTTAATATGTTTAAAAGCGTTTCGACTTGCAGAGTTGTAATATCCGTAATGGTAATTGTCCCAAGCTTCAATAATGAGTAAATAAGAGTTTTTCGTTTCCCGATCCAGTAACCCAGCTATTTTGATTTCACCACTATCTGGGTCAATTGAGAACTTTCCCTTGTAAGCAAACAAGAATTATGTTTAGTATTAGTAAATATTGTATGGAAGAATTCTTGTTGATCTGTATAAAATCTTAAAGCATGAGAATAGGTTATTAAAACATACCTGGGAACTGATTCTATCCAGCAAATAAGTAATTTTGGCAAAATCTCCCGAATCTATATCTTTCGCTTGTACAACTCCTATAGATTTCCCTATCACACTGTTTTCAGCGACCACAAGTTCTTTAGGTTCAGGTAAAAAGTATGGATTGTTGTCATTTTCGTCGATTACCTGTATATATAACACAACTCTACTGGTCCGTGGAGGAATGCCAGAATCCCTAGCTTTTACCTGTATAATACTTTATTAAAAAATCTTACAAAAAAAAACAAGTTTACCGTTAAATTTAACCATTTATCAATCTCGTGATCAATTTTATTTGCAACCAAAATCTCTCCTGAACTTGCATCTAATTGTACAAATCCTAAAGCTTGGGGAGACCCCTCCAACGAATACGTAATCGACTTATTCTTATCTAAATCATCAGCAATTACATTTCCTATAACGACACCATTTTTACTGTTTTCGGCGACTGCAAATCGGTAATAACTTTTGCGAAATTTTGGATTATTGTCGTTTACATCTTCGACCTCAATTGTTATTGATGCTAATATTTAATGAAATTAGGTATTTTAAAGTAACTCATCTTTACTACCTTTAGTTTGTTGCAATTGTGTTTCTGATTCAATATCTTCTACCACAACACCTACATAAAACACTTCGGCTGTTTCACGATCTAGAGGTTTTGCTACTACCAAGGAACCATCAAACTGGCCCAACTTAAAAATGCTTAAACAATCGTATTCTGTTGACGACAAAGAAACTCCGTATTCTGTTTTTGCTTCACATTTCAACGGATCAAGGGTGTAACGTAAAGTTGCAGATGTATCAAGATCGTGACCTTCCAATTTAGTTATAATGGTTCCAACCTAAATTTTTGTTGATTAATGCCTTATTACAATGGTACTATTACATAAGTAACACGCAATGTAACTTATAGTATTTTATAAGAGAATTTACTTTAGCGTTTGGAACAAACAGTTTATCAAAATGTAAACTTTCACCATTATTACACAAAATTAAAATACTTAGCTTTTGGATTTTTAAAATGGTTTATTTTCATATTTACATGTTACACAAATCTATACGTTTAGATAATTAGATAACAATTACAGTTATCGTCCTCAGTAGTGGTAATATCTTTAAGAATTGTTAACGATGTTAAAACAAATTAAAGATATTGCCACTACTGAGGATTATAATTGTTATCAAAGCGTATAGAATTATGTAAAATATAAATATAAACGTACACCATTTAAAAACCCCAAATGTTACTATTTTAATTAAACAGATTATCAATTAATTTTACCTGACAAAACGAGTAGAACGATAATTGTTTAACCACAAGAATTTTAAGGATTTATGCGCCACAGGGAACTTTATTATTAAAAAACGATTGCGATTTCTTGAAAATTGAAAATTAATATTCATTTACAATATTAGATATCAAATAAACCTGTCAATTTAAAATACTCATATTTTCAAATATACCCGGTTAGTAGATGAAACGCAGTGGTTAACTATCCCCTTAACCACTACGTTTAAATTAACTACATTTGGTACCGGTAGATAATGGAAATGCTCAATTGCACAATCATATTTGCAATGTTTTCAAATTTTAACTTTTTTTGGTAGATTCTAAATTATAAACGGAATATACCAATTTATAATAATGAAATGGCTTGCTCGTAACAATTTCAGTATTACTACTGAATTACCGATTATTATTCTTATCGATTTTTGGAATATATCAAACTCGTTTTAAAGACAAAAAAAATACAAGAATATCCAACGTGTTCCACTTAAAACTCCCGGCGTAATTTTCTTGATTTCAGGAACCTTGAGAATATGTGTCTGTGAAAGGGCACTTAATTCTAAGAATTTTTTCTAATATGAATATTTTTCGAAATCTCAATGGTTTTCGAGATATTTTAATTTCAATACATAATTCTTTTTAATCACAAATATTGTCAGAACTTTTTTAAATAAAATTTTAAGCGATAGATCCTTTAAGACCTGTTTTGGAATGAAAGATTTTGACATCTATGTTTATTGTTTATTGTGGTTTATTTGGTCAGTTTATGTTTTATATCCCACTAAATCTGAGAGTTTAAACTCGTTCATTATTTTAATCCATCAAAATGGTCATTAATACTAATGACGATGAGTACAATTTGATAATATACGGCGAATGTCATAAAAATGTAGCAGTGGGCATAAATAATGCGTTTTCCAGGAAGACCCAAAGCGTTTGTAAATTTAAGTAAAAACTTGAAAACTACGGTTGTTTTCCAGAAGCCACAACGTACCCGAAGAAAAAGTGTAAGAACTGATGAGAACACAGCTTTAGTTCAACAAGCGGTCAACAATAATCCCCATACTTCCTTACGGCAGTTGGAGACTAAGTAATGTTTCTAAATATTCTTACCAGAAAATGTTAAAACAAAATAAATATTTCCCTTAGAAACTACGTCTGGTTCATCACTTAAAACCAGGTGATCATCAACGGAGAATGGATTATTTATCGCAATTTACTGTTATGTCAGAGGAGCAGGACAATCTGTTAAACACAATTATGTGGAGCGACGAAAGTAGGTTTATC
>JARFJB010002069.1:520000-555000 GCA_036346205.1 Vesta saturnalis
CTAATAAGCATTATGGCTTTTCAGTGAGTTTTAGCATGGATATACACAAGTGTTACAATTACATATTATGCTATTTAGTAATTTTTCATTATTCTGTACTTTCTATCATTCTATGTTTTAATAAAAATTAGTAGTTAATACTATTAAAAATTACAGATATAGCCATAAGCCTGATACATATCTACACTTTCGATTGTTAATAACAACGAGTTACTTAAAATGACAATGTCACCTGTAACTAAGTTTCATTAAAGTTATTATTTAAGTTTGCATTAAAATGGCTTTTCGATGAAACTTTGAGTGTTATGTATGTGAAATAGTGGGGAATCCCAGACAAATGACCATTTTAGGACAAAATGCCGACCAGAAGATAAATATTGCTCAGAGAAGACGACAGGAACTTTCACTTCCGCCAATGGACATAAATGGTAATACCAGGCTATGTACAAATTGCAATCAAGGTATCATAGATAGATGTGCGAATGTTAATATTTACGGAAGAAGGAGAGAAGTTAAAAAAAAAAGATTTACTGTGTTTTTTATGTAAATTACATCAAGGACTTTCAGACACGTTTTTAGCGGCGATGTTTTCTTATGATAGCAGACAGCGTGTCTCATTGGCAATTCAAAAAGTTAAGGAATCATTATCCAATAATTTTGTGCCCCAGAATTTAGGACCTCGTCACATAAACCGTAACCAATTTATTGCTGAACACGTTACCAGATTTGCAAATGAGTTATTTAATGAGGAACCTGAAAACCCAAAAGCCATTATTTGTATCGATGCCACTTATGTTAACATAGAGCGTAGCAAAAATTTTCAGACCCACAGGCAGTCCTATTCAGTTCACAAACATTGCCATCTTGTTAAGCCAGTGCTAGTTGTTGCCCCAGATGGATATATTTTGGATGTTCATGGTACATACTTTTCCGACCCAAGAAATAATGATGCGAGTGTATTAAGATACCAATATAATCAGGATCAAGAAATAAGACACTGGCTGCAACCTGGCGATGTTGTGATTGTGAATAGAGGCTACCGAGATGCTGGGGAATTTTTCAATAATATTGGCATATCTGTGCAAATTCCACCAGCGCTAGAAGGTAGACGTCAATTGCCAACTGTAGAAGCCAACGCTAGCAGAATTATTACTAAGCAAAAGTGGGTAGTAGAAGCTCGAAACGGACACGTTCAGTCAATATTTAAAATTTTTCGTAACTGCTTTTCAATTGCCCAAATAACCAATTTGCGGACATTTTTCCGTGTTGCCTGTGCCCTAATAAACCGCTACCATCCACCATTACATATGGAAGAAGCAAATGAAGAGCTAGCACAAGAAATGTTTCAAATGGTAAACGAACCTAATCATATACAAGCTAGAGCGGAAAATGAAGGCTTGTTGAGGCGGCACGGCAGATGGGCACCTTTAGAACAAAACCAATTAGAAAATTTTCCAGTTCTAAATATAGCTTAATTAAGACGCATAACCTACGGAACTTTCCAACTTAAAATAGCACCTTCTTACATACAGGATAACAATCACCAACTAGGCAACCACTTTTTCGAAATTGATACGGCGTTCAACGAATTAAATCTCGTTCGGCTTAGAATTATATCTAGACATAGAAATCAAATTAAATATCAAATAATAATTAGCTATAACCCTGTTCCTGATAATGATGCTGAACAAGAAGATGGTCCTATATTTGGCTACTATTGCCAATGCAATACAGGAGCGCGAACTATAGGAGTGTGTGTACATATAGCAGCAGTTATTTGGTTTTTGGGCTATGCAAGGCACGAAGAAGTTATTAGGCTACCGCAAACCAAGTGTGTTTGGGCGTGTGTGTATTTGTATTTTTGTGTGTAGGAGTGTGTGTGGGTGTGTATGTATGTGTGTGTGTATGGGGCTGTTTAGGTGTGTGTGTGTGTGTAGTTATGTGTGTGTGAATTTTTGTTTGCATGCGGGAATGAATGTATGTGCGGGTGGGTGTGGCTGGGATTACGAGTGTCTGTGTGCATGTGTGTGAGGGTGTGGGTGTGTGTGAAAGTTTGTGTGTGTGTCAGTGTGTATGGGTGTGAGGGTTTGTGGGTCTGTGGGTGTGTGTAGGTGTGTATGCGTGTGTGTGTGTGGTTGTGTGTGAGGGAGTGTGGGGGCATGTATGTGTGAGTGTGTGCTGTCGTGTGTGGATGTATATGGGTACGTGTGCAGGTGTGTGTAGGTCCGTGTGGGTATGTGTGAGTGTGTGGGTGTATGTGTTTGATGTGTCTGGATGTGTGTGGGTTTGTGTGGTTGTGTGTGTGGTGTGGTTTGCGTGGGTGTGTACGAGTGTGTGTGCCTTTGTGTAGGTGTGTGTGTGTGTGGGAGTGAGTGGGTTCTGTCTTTTTTTGGGTGTCAGGGTTGTGTGTGGGTGTTTTTGGGTGTGTGGATGTATGTTAGTATCCACGATAACTCCAGAATAAAAACACCTACGGACTTGAAATTATTGTATTTAACTTTTTCATTTCGACTGGATCTAACTAGATGGTCGGTGAAATCTAGCGGCGGAGAGGAATGGTTTATTAAGAACAGTTGTTGGTTTTAATCAAATATTTCTGAAACAGCTGCATATTTCAAGGATATAAAAATACCTAGATATAGACCTTAAACATATTGATTAAAATATTCTATGCATTTGTTTGATACATTGTGTAATTTCGTGGCAAAGGATTCATATTTTAGAATTTATGTGTTAGTTCATATTTTTTCAATATCTGAATAACGATTAATATTATAAGAGAAGGTGTAGTAATAGTTTTTAAGAAACTTTAATTTTACATAACTTTTCTTTATAACGTTTCTACCGCAATGTAAGTCTAATAATTTATTAAATATAATTAAAAATATAATTAAAATGGTTAAACTGTATTATTGATACTTCATAGAAGCGGGCGGCTTTGGAATATTTTTTTTGAGTTCACATGTATTTATGTCTATTAATCTCTACCTGACATGAAGTTTTAAACGTCATTTTGACATAGATTATTGTTTTTGTTTTTACAATTTTGCCTGTTTTCGTTATGAAAACAGGCCCATCCTGAGTTTCCTCTGAAAATATGAGCCGATTCTAGCCAGGCGACTCATAGGCCACCTTGAATTCAACTCCTTCCTAACAGCCAATTTGGCTTCCGTCCTAACCAAACGTGTCATGATCCCTTGTTAAAACTGGTTACAGAGACCACCAGCTCATTCAATCACAAGCAATACAATCTGGCTTTGTTTCTGGACATTAAGCAAACATATGACAAGGTCTTGGATGCCGGTCTTCTCCCCAAGATTCGCAAACTTAACATACCCGATCCCTTCTCTAAGCTCCAACTCTCGTGCATCAGTAATCGGTCAGTTCGAGTCAAAGTAGGCAACACCTTCTCCGATCACTTTTAACCCACAGCAGGCGTACCGCAAGGTTCTGCTTTAGCCTCGATCCTTTACACTACCTTCGCTTCCGACATTCCTGAAGTAACAACCCGTAGTATCCTTTGCGCAGTAGTCAGGGGTAACACTGCCTTATGGGCGGAACAGCGGAGCGGCCTCTCTCATCATATCCAGAACCCTTCGGAGTTTTTGCGGCTGGGCCAACCCGTGGAGAGTCTCCGTCAATCCCACCAAACCCCAAGCAATCCTCTTCCGAGATTTTAACTACCGCGAAGATAAATTTCCCAATCTAGTCGACAGCAATGTTTACCTTACGTTAAACCCCGAAAGACTCCCACTCCGACAAGAAGTCACCTGCTTAGGAATCCTCTTCACTAAAAGCCTTGATTGGTTTCCTTATGTACAAAGAACACTTAACAGGATAAGCAACCCAGCAAACCTACTGGGCGCCCTTCGGGGTAGTTACTCCAAAACACTACAATACACCCCTACAAAACATACATGCACCCTTTTACGGATTTATGAGCATCCATATACACAAACATAAACCCTAATCACCTCTCCTCTATCGCCTGCCGTGAACGCCGAAAACTCAGACGCATACACAATCTACCATTCAGTTACCCTAACGACCTCACAATACAACACAGAATACAAACATTACGAAGAAACTTTGCCCACAAAAGGGTCTTCGGCGACACAATCCCAACCAGAGAGATCCTTATTACTCCCTACCACTACCCATTTACACAATTCTCACGTAAAAACCCAAACTAAAATTCAAACACCCCCTCCGCGATCCTAACACAACTCCTTGACGATCGCCTCGCACGATACCGTCAAACGAAATTAGATTACCCAGACGTAACATGCTACACCTAGCTAAACAACACGCGCACTTTAACCGAATAACATAAATATTCAAATAAAATCTAATTATTTTCTTTTTTTTTTGCCAAAACAACCAATTATACTCGAGATAAACTTTTTATTTATGTATTTAATAAAATTAATAACAATCTTTAACCAATTATACAATTTCACAAAACAACACAACATCAACAAGAAACGAATGACCATGGCTGAAGAGGAGAAGGACTACTGAACAGTCTACAAACAAGAATCTAAATAAACTAAAATAAGTAAGTAATAACCATAAGCCTGAGCGTACTAACAAAAAAAAATACTGAAATAGAGCACGTACTTGTTGAATGTGATGGCGTTAACACACAATCATATGTGTAGGGAGGTTAAGTGTGGGCTGAAAAAAATAACCGTGTGCCCTTCGTCTCCTTTCCAAAGCACTTCCGCAGCAAATTCTGGCCACACTATTACAGTTCAGGGTTAAACCACTTAAAATTCGTGGTGGTTCAGGATTGGCCAGATGGCAAGCCATACAGATGCTGGGAGGGAGGGAAAACCAATACCAGTGACTACTCACCACGAGCAGTTGAATGTATCGATCTGAATAAGTTATTTTAATGACGTACATTTTAATCTACCGTAATAGATTTAATTTTCAAACGTGCGTATTTTGATTTTTGTATATCGACGAGAGATGGCACGTTTAACAGCCAACAAGCCCTTACCGTTATAGTAAATAATGTAAAAGTGATGACCCCGAAGACATGATCTAGATAGATCTTAGGTACTTTGATTACCATAACCAAATTAAATTATGCATAAATTTCTTATAACGTTTAAAAACATTTCATGCAACGTTTTTATATTAAAAAACAGTTTACAGCTTGCTGTGCAATTTTGTTGAATTATATTGAGAAATAATATATAACTCTGTTTATTATTATTATAGTAGTCTACATGATTTTAGAGAATTTTAATAGTTGTTTTGTTTCCTCTACTTTAGTGTTTAATAATTGATTTTATAGTGCATTAATGTGCAAAGGTCCGGTCCTTCAGATCCCGTTGGTTTAAGCCTATTTTTATGAAATCATGCAAGGGCATTTAAAAGGCATTTGTAAGTTGCTTGCAGTAAATTTAAATATTGTTCTACAATAGTGATCAACACTCGTCTCATCAATATAGCGTTCAATGCACCAAAACATAAAATAATAAATGTAACTTCCTTGTAAACATGCAAGTTTTGCGGACCGTTTGAAAAAATAAAAATAACAAACTCACACTGACAAACATATGTAAAATTTTCAGTTGAACTTACAGGTACGTCCTCACGAAGTTTTAAAGATGACGGAATCAACAACGTCGGAGCCTTATTATTAACATCTCCAATACTAATGTTTACAGTCGTTGACGTTTGAAGTTGAGCCTCTCCAGGTGCGCTATCTAGTGCAATAACTTGTAATGAATAATTCATACGTCTAGGTTTAACTAAATCCGGATCCAAAGAAGCACCATGAGCTACCGATATAACTCCAGTTTCTGAATCTATTACAAATTTATCAAAAGCTCCACTTGAAATTCTATATATAACTTTATTATTAGGACTAGATCCATCCCAATCAGATGCGTGTACCTAAATTTAATAGTTTATCTAAACTATTTCAAAAAAAAAGAAAGCTTACTCGCAATACTTGTGTACCTCCTGGTGTAGTTTCTAATACGGTAGTGTTATAAAAACTATGCTCAAACTGCGGTTGGTGATCATTGACATCGTGAACGTAGACTATTAACGGAACATCTGAAGCTAGGCTTGGTGATCCCCAATCTTTAGCTCTTATGGTAAGATGTAAAACTCTAACATGATCATCAGAAGGTCCAGCCATATTTTCGAAGTCAAAAGAACGCTTTGGTTTTATCAAACCCGTAATAGGATTGAGTGAAAAATTGTGTTTCAATTCACCAAAAATAACATACTCAATTTCACTGTTCTTTGTACCTATTAAGTAAAAATTTAGAAAAACGTTTTACGTGTAGTAAAAATATATACCGTTCAAATCAGAGTCACGAGCCTCGACCTTGAGGGGATACTCAAAATCGACTTGATTTTCAAAAATACGAGCTTCATAGTAGCTTCTTGAAAATAATGGTGGATTGTCATTAACATCTTCTAAGTGCATAATTAATTGAACTGAATTACGATTTCCTTTTCCTAAATCATCGCGAGCTTCCACCGTTAAGTAATGTCTTGAAACTTGTTCTCTATCCCAATTTGGGCCACCAGCTTCTTTAACCGTAATTACACCTGATACTGGATGTAGATGTAATCTGTATTTTTCGTTAGGTACAACAATATCTTATTATATTGAATGTAACGTGATTAGATACTCACAAATGTTGAATACTTCCAGCTAAATTTGTGTAGCGGACACCACGAGTTCCGTAATTTCCCACATCCTCATCTAAAGCTTGCACCCAAACAACTGTTGTACCCACTTCGCAATTTTCCGGTATAAATACCTCATAGAATGGTTCTGTAAACTCTGGATAATTATCATTTTGGTCACGAATATGTACTATCACAGGTACTTTAGTCACTTTAGGTTTATCCAATGCCATTTCTCTAGCAACAAGTGTAAAATTAATCTTTGTAATTTGTTCAAAATCTAAAAAACTTGAATTTTTCACTCGAATTATGAAAGTGGCTTCATTAATAATCTTTTTTGGTGACACTTCAAAAATATCATTTACACCTTCCAGACTTAATTCAAAAGTGCCATTATTTCCCTAAAAACACCGAAAGTCGCAACATGGCATAATTGGTTATAAAACTTACTTGATCATAATCGTATACTTCAGGCACAAAATTAGTTAGAAAAGATAAAGGTGTGTTATTTGGCACATTTTCAGAAACTTCACATTCGTAATAAGAATTTCGGAATTGTGGTTTTTCATCATTCACATCTGTTATCATCACTGTAACTTCAGTTACCGAGCTTGGGGGTGGAATTATTATACTGCCAACTTCTTTGGCCTATCAATTAATTTTTTAACGCTTTGTTAATTTAAGTTGTCTAATTACCATAATTTGCAAAATATATGCTCCAGAACTTGAGGTTAACGCTTCTCTATCAAGTATAGTCCTCGTGAAAACTACACCTGAATGATCCTCAATTGCAAATAAATCAGGTACAAGAGTGTTAATATCATTCGAAGGCAACGAATACGATATTGGGTTATTAATTCCTCGATCACCATCCACAGCGGTTACTGTTATAATAGTATTATTATGGATATTTTATCTACCAAATAGTACCTTGTAAAATGGAAGTACCAACTGGAGCGTCCTCAGCGATTCGTGCAATTGGTTGAACGCGAATAAATTCTGGAGGCTGGTCTTCGACATCTTGAACTTTCACCAGTATTGCTGCAGTACCTGTGTTTACTCTACCTTGTTTTGCTCTATCTACTGCTAAAACTTTTAACTGATGATGGGTTTGTTTTTCATAATCTAAGCTTCCTGAAAACAAATTTTTATTCGTTAAATAAGCTATTAAGCTCGTTTACCTATAAGTCGTAATTCAGCATTTCCAGAAATTGTGCTAACAGAAAACAAAGCGTTGATATTTTCTGATCCTTGCATATGATAAACAACCTGTCCATAAGCACCTTCATCCGCATCTGTGGCGTGCAGTGTAGCAATGATATCGGGCTCAGAATCTTCACGTAAAGTAATTGTGGATTGATAAGGTTTAAAAATTGGCACATTATCGTTAACATCTTCAACAAGAAGCAATAGGCTTTGAGTAACATAATTTCCTGCACCAAGACGACCATCAGTTAAAGTGAGCACTAAAGGATATTCATCACGTAACTACAAATTTAGTGAATTAATATTCTCCAAAAAGTTGAACAGAAACAATACTTCGCGATCAAGCTCTTGATTAAGGTATACATTAGCTTCATTCGGTGATGTTGTTTCAAGTCGAATTACGTTACTTCCTGATTGTTGTTTTATACCAAATTTTAATTTATCTCCATCCGGGTCAATAGCACGTAATTTGTATATTATAGAACCTACAACAAATTATATTTTTAGTGGATTTTGAATGTTATTTGCAGAAATAGATAGAAATATAATAATCCTAATATATACAATAATATAAACATCTAAATTGTAATACCAACTAGCTGTTATGCACGACTTCATCTATTTCATTTAATTGAAAAAAGAAAACATTTTTTACACATGAACCCTAAATACGTCCAGGATTACTCAGATTACTCCGTGCGCGGTCTTCCAGCTGGCAGCACAAAGCCCTTCAAAACTAGTTCAACGGTTTCGACACAAAACAGCTTAACTAGCAAGCAAATTGAAGCAGGATGATGTATTACTCATATCATTGTACAGTTTTTTCAAACGTATGTCACTTAGATAAGTGATGAACAAAAGGTTTAACTGAAAATCTAAGGTTCAAAATATTCGGAAATAGACGTTCGCACTTCAAGTGATATCGGTCAATTTAGTCTAAAATTATTGCCCATAAATGATTCAATCAAAGATTACCTCTTTGAAAAATAGCCAATGCTTTACAAAATAAATTCAACGAAAGTTTACTACTAAAATCGCGCTTAAAAAAGGAAACATTCTGACATTTGCTTAAACCGCGATTGTATCAAAAATGACGTTATAATAAATAAAACGAATAGTGTCAAAATCACACTGAATTCGGCAATAAGCTTAATCTTAAAAGTAAATTTTGTAATAAAAAAGCAAATTCTAAGAAAGGTAACTTTAATCAGTTACTTAAGTTGACGATAGTTATGCGTTCCAAACATACGTCTTGTACTAGTCTAATTAATTTTAGTGAATTTGCACTGAATATTTCCCTCACGTATAATTTACTCCTATATAGAAATGCAATTTCGTTAGGATTACAGCGATAATCCCATTGAACGTTATGGATTACAGCGGTAATTCATTTGCAATGACGTCAAACTCAACTACCATAGTAATAGAGCTATTCTTGTCATGAACAAGACGCATTTGCCAAACACTGAAGCCACGTTAAAAAATTTAAATTAAGTTTATTGTAAAAATGAAACGATTTCGTAAAATTTAGTGAGTAACCATTGATATCAACATTTAAAAGAGTGTTCCGAAGAATGCAGTAAAAAATCAGGCATTTATTTGGACGCAAGTATTGTTCGTTTCTAAATTTTGTTATATGCTTAGTAATTAAAAAGATTTGTCGTTTTTAAATTTCAATTTTTAATTAATTAAATAAAGGCTTTGTTCATTTATTACTTTGTAACCTTTTTACATAACTAACTAAAGTTTTGTTCGTTTGCATATATATATATATATATATATATATATATATATATATATATATATATATATATATATATATATTCTATTGTGGAGATATTCTACCGAATACCACGCGTGCATCAAAATTAATCAGATAATACTGAAAAAAGCGTTGTTTCCTTAAGGAAACCGCATTCATAGGTTTTCGCTGGTTAACAGAAAAGCCCTCCCCCTTCGGATTCGGGCTCTTTTAACTTTTAACCAACAGAGAAAAACAACTCCTGCGGTTTCCAGGCAACACCGCTTTTTCCCGGATTATCGATAATTTTGAACACACTAGTAGTATCATATATGAATAAATCCCCCTCCCCCCAAATGTTAATTTTTGTAAATGTCGTATCCAAACTTAATCTTCCAATTATGTACTCAATTGTGTTAGTGCGGTACACATACAATTAAGTGCTACCAAAATAGGGAACAATTTAGTGTTTATAAAATTTCACATTGGTAACTACAAGAAAAATTCCCTTACCACGTTTCGCATGCAGGTGTCAATTTTGTTGATGCTTGGCTATTTGATGTTTTTAGAAAGATATCATATGTATCCTTACATACGATTAGTACACCGTAAATCATGGTCATGCCACTCATATCAAAATCAGTCTGCTCCAGTTATGATGTAGAGATTTCATTGATAGTGAAATTAAAAATACCTTCATGGACCCTTGGTTATTTTTGTGGGACTTGTTTCTTTGTGTAGTTTGCGAATTCGAATTATGCAGCATAAGTGCATCTTAATTATAAAAATAGCTGATGAGTTGGAAAGGTTATTAGTTTAGAATATAAATCAGGAATGTATTAAAATGTGAGAATTAAAAAAGTTACCAGTTGTAGACTGACATACTTCTGGATTGTTACCTGCGAAAGACGTTGATCAGCTAAAATTTCGTGAAATTGCAATCTTTGATTCTTTGGTAGTTAAAAATTGAACGGTGTTAGTTGGTTAATATAAGACATATTTTGATAGAAAATCTGAATATGGTTTCTTAAGAAATAACAGTGGGAGCGTATGATTGAAGACGGCGAAATGCATTTTTGTCGCCTGCGAGAGAGTTGAAACGCAGATTTCGAACAAAAAGGATGTACTCGGGGGGAGGGTTGCAGGACCAGTGAGCATACAGTGTCGGTTTTTTGAGCAGTAATATAGGGGTCGGAACAGAAATATTTCTTAATGAATAACCAGATCTTTAGAAGTTTACCTGTCTATTAAATCAATGACTTTGAGTGCAGATGTCTTGAGTTTTCTCATCATATAGAGTTAAACAATCATCCCGTTTAGCAATCTGTTGTAAGCTTGCGAAGTTTAGGAACCCTCATGGGCGTGGCTAGGTCACTCTATTTATCTTAGCAGTTCATCTTATAGTAATTAGTTATATTATGTTAACGAACTGAAGAAATTGGTCGAGTATAATGAGTTATGTGAAGTGATACAATTAAGGATTACGAATCCAAACTTGGAGACTTCTAAATGCCAATAATATTAGTGACGCGAGGATCGTTAAATTTTGGATTTAATCTTTATTAAGGAAGTAGAACTCGCATTAAAATAAATATTACTTAGATAATTTTTGTACGTACTTGAATTTTCGACCAGGGTATATATTTAAAATCGTGTGGAGATGCAAACTTTTATGTTCGTGTTCGTGTTCGTGTGCATGTGCGCGTGCCCGTGCGTATGCCCGTGCTTGTGCGTGCTCGTGTGCGCGTGCGTGAATAGTGACTGTTTCCGCTGAAACGCTTTTACGCGTGAGGTGATTCGACCATAGTGAAGTTTTCTATTCCTTCGGTAATTGTAGGCAGAACTTGATATCAATATTTGTAAGGAGCGAAACAGATTAGAATAAGCTAGTTAGTCGTATGAAGAGGCTTATTTTTGTCTTAGGCATTCCTCAGGAAATCTAATCAGTTAGATGTAATTTCCTGCCTGGGGAAAACCTGATGCCAAACTCATATTCACTTCATTTTGACATCCCGCCAGGCGATCACAGATTCCGCGCGAAATAGACTAGTTGTACCTACCCGCTTGGAAACGTGAGAAGCCAGGTGTAATATGTAATAACCAGAAGAGACTGACGTTACGGAGGCGGGTACTATGGGACATTACATTCAACATTTAAACGGTATCTTTATAAGCAATTAGTTAACCATTCAATATTTGGAGTGTCTCAACAAAACTCGCTTTCCTTCTTAACCGTGGCTCTCGTAAAATTACCGATTCTTATCAGAGAACAATGTGTTGATGTATAACTTCTCTTCTAAAGATGATAAATAGTAGCCTATACATTTATAAAATAGTATAATAGCTTAGAATGAATGAGATTAGCATAGCTATGCTACTTCTGGTCACTTTACAGGATTACCAGGTCTCAAGGTCATGCTGTGTTGCCAATTTTAGCGTTGTTACCAAGGTCTTGTCAAGTTCATTGATTTGTTCAAGGTCAAAGTTTATTGCGGGTGTCACAGTTCTAAAAATAAGATCATTCGCGGGGACGGGAGTGTTCAGTGACCACTTCAAGGTCAAAGTTCATTGACCTCTAGGCATGTCATATGACAATCCTCAAAATCGAAGTTCACTGACCTTTCCGAGACTAATGTTCGTTGACCTCAAGAGTATCCTTGCAGCTCCTAGAAATCTAAAAATAGAACAACTTAACCACTTAAACGTTTATCTAGATTCAATCAATAACAACAATCCATGGGAGGAGAACCTAGATTTAATTGTAACCCGGCGCGCTTTGCTTCGCATTTTTTGGTGTGTGGATAACTCACCGTTTTGGTCAGAGAAATGTAGAAAACGCAAATCACTCCCCTTTATACAAAATTATATTAAAATGGGCGCCCCCTACCTTTTATTCAGATAAAAAAATAGATAACGCAAAAACACACTTCATACTCAAAAGCACCTACATACCAAATTCCTTAAAATCGGATCATCTTCCCCGATATGTCAACAAATTTTTCCACATAAAATAATAGACAACGCAGAAACTTCTGTACACCAAATTTTACTGAAATTGATTCTCTCCTCTTCTGATATATTGATAACTCCCCACCAGCACCCCCACTTTACAGAAAGAGAAATAACGTAGAAACACGCCCTGTGCTCAAAAGCCGCTATATACAAAATTTTATTAAAATTGGTTTATTTTTTTCGCGTTTATAAACCCTCCCACATGTTTAGGCAAAAAAATTGATAACCCTGAAAGCTTAACAGACGTATTTTGGATGGTATATGAACGTGAGTTTGCACGAGAAAATTCATTTTGTGTGTACATAATGTAAATTGGTGTAAATGCTACGCCACTGGAATTCTTATGTGAAAGAGTATTTAAATGTTGCATAAAGATTTATAAGTTGAAAGTATTAAATTTGATAATAATAATATTAATAATAATTTTTGCAATCTTTGTCATCTTTTATTAACTTCATTTTGTCGTAAAATATAGAGGTCCAGCTAAGTCAATCAGGTATCCTAGTAACAAATGTTTGAGCTGATTCATTAGATTATTGAATAAATTGGGTATAACACATTTCATGGTTTTTTTACCGTAATTATTAAAATATCGCGGAACAGTGTATTTTCTATGCCGAGTTGAGTATGTATGAGGTATTGTATGTTTGTAGTGATCATTTGCATAGTGTTCTATTAAGTGCAAGTACTTATATCATCCTGTTGGTGTTAGAGTGTATTAATAACTGTTTCTTGCACAAGCTATTATTTTTCAAAGTTAGTTTTAAAATCCTGTATAATAACGATTCAATATTTTTGATATGAATTGTTTCTGCGCTTCCCCATACCTGTATCATTGTTTTAGTGTCCACTATCTTTTGAAGTATGTAGAAACATCCTATAATTTTCGTATATATATATATATATATATATATATATATATATATATATATATAGTTTATGTGCTTTTCGTATTTTAGTCTATGGTCGATGTTGAATCCTAAGTACATTGTACAATTTGCGTTTTTATTGTAGGACAATCGCATTCACTGTCTCTTAGAAAACATGAACATTTATATGCTTTAATTCGTACTGGCATTGTTCTAGCCATGTGCGAAGTCGCAAAGGTCATTGTGACCGTTTTATTATTGTTGATAAAGATTTTTCTATCATGGGTCCATTTGACTAATTTATTTCATTCAATTTGTATTATATTCTCACATTTCTCTGCACTACGATGAGAGTGCATTAGTACCGCATCATCGGTGTACATGTATAGATGTGCCTTTTGTGCCGTTTCAAAAATATCATTAATATAAATCAAGAATAAGGTTGGCCCCAGGTTGCTTCCTTTAGGGACACCATATTCGTTGTTCCTTCGTTGGCTGTATATTTTACAAACTTTAACCATAGAAGCCCTTTGACTTAGATAACTTTCAAACCATCTATTTTGTTTCCCGGTTATTCCATTTTTTTAAGCAGTTAAGTAGTATGTCTATGTTGACTGTGTCAAAAGCCTTCATAAAATCTATAAAAATCGCTATAGTATATCGGTTTCTGTCCGTTCGTTCATTTAGGTAGTCTGTCACTTTTAACAGTGGCTTTTCGGTGCTTTTTCTTTTTGAAACTCATATTGGTTTTCGTTTATTATTTTATTGTCTGTAAGATACTGCTTAAGGTGGTCGTTGACATGGATTTCTAATATTTTGTCCATAGTTGACAATAAACTTATAGGTCTGTAATTCCGATAGTCCATTGGATCACCTTTCTTGTATATCGGTCTCGTTATAGACAATTTTAGCTGGTCTGGGAAAATTCGTATCTTTATTGACAGATCTAGCAGTTCAGTAAGAATGCTAGTCAATGTACCTTTGTTCTTTTTTATGTCTATTGACCTGATGTCATCTTGTCCAGGAGATGTATTGGTTTTTAAACGAATCTCAATTATTTTTTTTATTGTGTCTTTGTTACATAGTGGAATGTAAAACGAATGAGGATATACGTATTGTAAAACTTTCTTTTCTATCGCATGGTTACATGTTGAGCATGACATCTTAATTTCATTATAGAAAGTCTTTGCAAATTCTTCCATTATCATTTCTTCTTTTTGGACTTTTCCGATGGTATGTTTAATTTTTTTGCCTATATTCTTTGTTTTTCTTCTTGATAGTATATCGTTGATTTCATTCCATATTTTGGTTTTATCGCAATTTATAAATGTTTTTCTTGGCCATTCGTTTTTTTGCATTCCTTATTTGATTGTTCAACTCATTTCTAAATTTTTTTATATGCTTTCTTGTATACTTCTTTATTTACATTAGATTTCCATTTCGTAAATAATTAGTCTTTTTCCTTAATTTTATAATAAAGTTTATCCGTAATCCACTCTTTCCTGGCAGTATTTTTTTTCGTTGTGTTTTCATTTTGTATATTTGAGTTTTCAAACGTCCGTATTATGTTATTTGTAAACGTATTTAGGTTTTGGTTTCTTAAAGATTTCCAATCTGTCTCATGTATGGCTTTGTTAACCGCATACTCGTATTTCTTTTGTAAGGTGTTTTTTTTAAAGAATCTTTTGAAATTTGAAAGTTGCTCTCAATTCGCATACAAATAGCATAATGATCAGCCAATTTATGTCTTATTGTTGCCGTTTTTACGTGTTCAAATTTAGACCTTATAAAAGCATGATCTATAAGAGATTGTTTAAGGTCTCCTTCCCTAATTTCTTCACGTGTAGTATCCTAAATTGTGCTTGAAAATCCTTTACCAATCAATAATGTTTCATATTTGTTCACATAAGTATTATTTATATCTAATAAATTAATATTTGCATCTCCAATTACTATACAGTTTAACGCTTTATTATGGTTTAAGATATTGTCTAATTCTTCTGTAAGGCGATCTGTATGAAAAATAATATGTTTATATTGGTTTTGTCTGAAAAGTCAAATGAAAAATTTAAGATTTCAGAATTAATACAATTACAATTGTTTCCCTATAATGAATATTAATCCGCCACCAGTCCTTTCTCTTCTTGAGTTTTTTGTACACTTGTATAACCTTTAATATTAAATCTACTAATTTGACCGTCCTTAATATTTACTTCGGAAAGTAAAATAATATCAAAACACTATTTTAAATATAATTAAAAGTTCGTCGACATATTTTTTAATAGAACGGATGTTAACGTGAAAAATTTTTATATTACTTTCATTCTTATTGTTTAAAGTAAACATATTCCATTCATTAATACCATTACATGTGCTATACGTAAATAAAAGATTATCATCTATATTTTGCATCCAGCTCATTTTGGAAAATTAATTATCTTAAGATTGGTAACGATAAAATTACTACTTTAGATAAAGATTAAATAAAATAAATATTATTATGTTTACAAAACTAAGATCTAATCTGGTAATACTATTTGCAAATTTAAAATTTTTAAAATATTAAACAAAAATTCAATTCAATTTCTAACACAATAATAATATAATCTGTTTCAAACACATGCAATTATTGAATTGATCAACACAGCTTTATCTAACTCACTTTTTTCACGAAAATGCGTCCGTTCTTAACCCATACGAATATATAATTGTACGCATAAGCTTTTTTCTTAGTTTCGCGAATGAGTAACCTACCGTGTTGTGTTAAACTGTCTCTAAAGAATAATTTCTTACGTACTTTTTTTTCAGCTTCCGTAAGGTTCTGCCACCACAGTTTTCCCAAGCTTACGACACTTCTTTTATCCTCTTCTGATTGACACTTTATGAGTAAGATGTTTGACCTTTTTAAAAAGATTTCATTCGCGTATTTGATACTTAGATTAGGACATCTAACCATATCTGTTATAATTTTCGCTTTTTCCTAATTATAATTTTCCTTTATCACTGTCGATACCGTGTACTTCTATAAATTTTCTTCTTTGATGTTGTTCAATCTTATTTAATCTAGCTGACAGAGCCTCAATTTGCTTTAATTTCAAATGATTTTCGCAAAATCTTATTTTCCTCTTCTAACACCTTCAATATTAATTTCCGCTGTACTTTTTAACGCTTCAAATTTTTGCGACATATATACTATACATCATATTGCTGAAGATTTCCTTTAATCCCGGATCCAATTCATGTTCAAATTCCTTAGATTTGGCTTCCGTTTCCGATTCCCCTTTGCTTACCCCAATCGTAGATTTTTGTACCTTTTTAGATCTGCATAATAAGCATCTCCATGATTCTCTAGAAGCCTTAGACTTTGCCCTATATGACTATACGTGCTCTCCGAGATAGAGCAATCGTAATGATAACATTTATTGCAACCTGCACACTCGATTTCATCATTGTTCATATTTCCATTACATTGATTGCACTTCATTTTACTATTAAACCTTATTTTAACGACGAAATTTTTGTATAATTTAGATCACTATTGTACTTAAATTTTAAGCGTTGAAAATATACACAGAAGTTAATAAAATTATTAACAAAGTATATAACTTTGCAAGAGCGCGTTAAATCCGTCTGCACTTCACGAGGCGAATAATTATAATAATAATAATAAGAATAATACCTAGTTGTCGATGCACCTAACCAATCAAAATAATAATAATAATAATAATAATAATAATAATAATAATAATAATAATAATGATAATAGTAATAATATTAATACTAAAACTCAGATTTGAAGAGATTAATACTAAATATGGCATAAAAATGTTAAATCCAATCCAATCACTATTTAAAAACCATAATATCAAATCCTGAAGTATTGAAAAAATACGAATGGGGTCAAAAAAGTACAATTCCAGCAATAATTAATGTTCATAGGCAGCTAGAAAGGGAAAACCTATTCCTAAATATGTGGCAAGCGGGATAAGTTGTACGAATGGGAAGTATGTTCCCCCCAAGTAGATCATGTAAAATGTATTGTAGACGATGAGGAACAAATTGATTTCATCCATATCCATATCCATATGCACTACAGGATACACTCCACCAAACCGTGTCGTATGTAACCTACTAGTCGAGGATCAAAACATGGAAGCTACCTAAAGAATACTCGATACTCTCAACAAGTTTAACGGGTATTTTGAAGGCATTAGAAGCCGACCAAAATCGTCCAACAAACAAAGTAGTGTGCTCTACCTCTAAAGCGGCTGTTGAGTCCTTGAAAAACTGCTATGCACAGAATGGTCTCGTTAAAATCCTGCAACAACTATTAACATGGTTAATACAAAACGGAACACAAATAAGAATTCCCTACACCACCAAAATTAAACACGCCAGAAATGATCTAACTCAAGGCTGCAAGAAGTGAAAACGAAAGTGATTTAAATTATTACCTACTGGATGACTTGATAAAGCATATTCAAAAAAGAAACAAACAAAAGTGGCAAGCAATGTGGGAAACTAGTAACACACAATTGAAGATTATTGTTGGAAATGTCTAGAAGATTCCAAAAATAACTACAAGGAAAACAAGAAGTAGTATGGACACGACTAGTCATTGGTCACACCAGGCTAACTCATGCACACCTTCTATTATACAAAAATCCCCCTAAGTGTCCACACTATATAAAAAAAGAATTAACAATAACACATATAGTAGAAGACTTCCATGTACTTAGACCATACAGAAATGAACACCAAGTGAAGGGAGAATTAAACACGAAGCTAGCAGAAATCAAATTTAGACAACTACTAAGATATCTGATAAGTATAAAGGTTCTACAAGAACTTTAATTGCAAGAAGTAGACTGCAGTTTAATTGATAAACGGCTATAAAGTATAAGAACGTTTAATGATCATAATTATCGAAAACGTTCTTAAATAACCGTCATCTGAAAAAAAGGGAAGAAAAAAAAAATAATTAACGTATCCCTGGAAATAGAACCGCAGGTACTGCAGCAAAACAAGCAGTGACGATGTTACAGATAGACGAGTAGCATGTCAAGTCTGAAAAAAAGAACATTGAGACATGGCAAGAAAAGTGGCTGACGGAGAATACCCATCTTAGAAATATTAAAGAGTCAGTGACAGAAAAAATTCATTTATGTGGTTTGCACAGAGAGGAGCAGATAAAAATACATCGGCTAAGGGTAAACTGACGCATGAACGTAATATATGTGACGTCAATCTCTCTGTGGAACATGTAATATGCGAGTGTCCACGTTTTACAAATGAACGTAAACAATACAAAATAAGACCAGGTGTCAGATATAACCTAACAGATATACCAAGCTTGAGGAATGCGTTACAATTCGTAAAAGAAATTAACTTGTACCCAGGGGTATAGTTGTCTGAATTTAATAATGTAATATGGTCTCCGTATTAGATGCATAGCTAGGATGGCGAAAAGACCCTGGTAGTCGCAACCATTCAAAAAAAAAAATTAAAAAAAATAATAATAATAAAAATGTCCTTCATTTTTAACTATGTTACAACCCTCCCTTCACTATGATAGAATTTGAAACAGCGCTTAAATGTAGAAAAAAACGTCTTCTTCAGGTCCTGATTACATAACATATGATATGCTAAACAATTTGAGTAAGGAGTATAAATGCCAGCTTCTTGGAGCATATAACGACATCTGGAATCAAGGTTCATATCCGATCGACTGGAAGGAAGCAATTGTAGTGCTTATTTTAAAAAGCGCCAAGAATCCATACTTAGCCTGCAGCTACCGCCCAATAAGCTTAACATCTTGCATTGGGAAGATATTTAAGTGCATGATACGCTATAGGCTAATGTGGTTGCTGGAAAAGGATGGTGGTCGATTGGTAAACACTCATCGGTCCACAGCTGATCACTTGGTACATCTACAAAATACGGTACTGAAAACCTTTAAGCAGACACCATGCCGTTGCCGTTTTCTTGGATGTCCAAAAAGCGTATAATATGACTAGGAGGTGCGGTGTAATACAAAAACTTCATGAATAGGGGCTCAGATGCAATTTGCCCAAACTTATTTCTTCATTTGTCCATGACCGTACCTTTCGTGTTCGAGTTGGGAATCATTTATCTACTCCCAGAGATCTTCAAAATGGAATACCGCAGGGATCCATCTTGAGCGTGGTATTATTCGCCGTGCAATTAATTCCTTAACTACATCTCTACCCAATGACGTATACAGTTATCTATATGTGGACGATTTAACCATCTTATACTCGACAGCAAGAATAGGAATGATTAACAGAAAACTGCAACAAGCTATAGACATCATAGTTTCTAGTGCTAGTACAGTGGGGTCCAAATATCGTAAAAAAATCCTGTAGTCTCCATTTTTGTAAACTAAGAGTGCCCCACTATGATCCCATGATTTCATTGGAAGAGAGATATATTCGATGTAGAAGCTCTGACACTTTTCTGGGCGTAACTTTAGACCCTGGGCTCATATGGACGGACTATATCAATGAATTAATAACAAGATTCTAGAAACAATTAAACACAATAAGATTATTGGCCGGTTCGAAATGGGGCGCAGATCCAGGGATTCTGATAAGGATGTACAATACATTGATCAGAACGATGATGGACTACGGCTGTGCAGCTTATTCTTCTGCATCTAAAAGCACTCTAGAGCCACTTGAAACTATCCAAAGTGCTGCTCTCAGGTACTGTTTGGGAGCATTCTATATCAGCCCACATGACAGCCTCTCTTATGAAGCAGGCGTTATGCCCATCGGTTTGCATCAACCATATCCAATCCTAAATTATTCATGTAAAATAAGAGCGCAAATATACCATCTTAATTATGAAATCACATTTAGGAATGATGCACCTTCACAAGAATGGAAAAGATTGCACAAATCTGTTTGGTGGAACGTCAAAAACGCTCTCGCTTCACGAGCAACTCCCAAACATAATGCATCCGGAGCCTCTTGAAATTCCTTCATGGACTGTACCGTCAATTAAGATCCGTTTTAATTTAGAAAATTACAGCAAAGAAGAATCGTCTCCAAATGCCTCCAGAGTGAAATGCAACGAATTATTCAATATGTATAATGACCACACATTCCTTTAAACGGACGGTTCTAAATCCAAAGAAGGAGTGGGATGTGCGTTATATGTAAATAACTACGAATACAAATGGTCGTGGCTCATACATACATCCATATACACTTCAGAATTGTTTGCTATTTGGCAAGCGCCCCGCTATTCTGAAATGTGCGTTAACGAGAAGAAAGTTGCAATAGTAAGTGATTCTCAAAGCTCATTACGCAGTATACAGAACCCGTATACTAAAAATCCGCTGACACAGATCTTAACTGTTGCTCACCTAGAAAACACTGGTTATAGTGTTATACTCATATGGATACCTAGTCATATCAAGATCGAAGGTAACGAGCGAGAAGATAATTTGGCCCGTCATGCAGCAGTAGAGACTGAAAATATATCGGGGGAAATAGTACAGATCACAACCTCTAATGACTTTCAAAAACATTTGAAAGACAAAGTAAAAACGTTATGGGAACACACGTAGTGTGAAAGTGATAGTCATCTAGGACGCCCGCAAGAAATCACAAATGGATGGAAACCTTTGCATCCAACATGTAGAAAGGAAAGAAGCATCCCTCATAGAATTAGAATAGGACATACAACAATAACACTCAAACACCTTCTGGAGGGCGAACCACCACCATTGTGCAATAGATGTTCAGTAGCCTTAACGGTGGACCACATTGTTTGTATCTGTCCTATGTACACTCCTCTTCGTGTAATCTATAATATTGCGGGAAATCTGAAAGACACCTTTGATACAGGCCAGATGGGAAATCTCATACTGTTTCTGAAAGCAATAAATATGTTTAACAAAATCTAGTATGTCTACATAGAAATGGTGCCGAAAACTGCAGCTGTCGACGCACCCAAAATATTACAAAAAAAAATAAAAAATAAAAATAATAATGCAAAGGTAAATAAATAGTGTCATCATTTAATTAATAAGAAAATATTGTTTGAGTCTATATAGATACAAATTAAAACATTATATAGACACAGTGATTACCGTTGTGAAAATAATGTCGGGATGAACCTATTTTAATTGGTAACATTACTTGTTCATTCTTTTAGATCATGCTGAATAAACCCTTATTCATTACACAAGCTACAGCTGTTGAAAAGTACGTTTATTAAACGTAATTTCTTATACGTGCTATTTGAGGATCGTTTGTATACTTTGAGATTTTTAAATGCCTACATTCCGTAAATTGATCCGTTTTTACTTTCTGTTAACACGCATGGTCGCATGGAAGAGAAATCACATATTTACTTTTGAACTTATTCGTTCATAACAAAAATAATTTAGCCAAAAAGGCTAATAGTTACTTTCGCCACATAGGAAATCGCATTTTTTAAAGATTAGTGTCCCTCCATAAAAGAATTAACAAAACCTTCTAATCCCCCAGTCAAAATGGTCCTAGATCCAAGATACGTCTCTTACCACCTTCTTTTTTCCGTTGATCATAGATCTGACTTTCACAAATTTTATTAATTTTAACGTAAATACCCAAGAGCATGATGAAAGTAAACTTAATCAAAATAGTGGCAGATTCAAGATCCATTTCCTAGCCAATTCTTCCCAAAGGGAGTTTCACATTTCAAATCTCCAGCCAAGGGAATATGAAAAAGCCAGTGATGCGCAATCGAAAGGAAAAGTCTTACAGAACGGGATAATCGAGGAGCTACGCTCAAGATGCTCATGAAAAAAGCTATAAGAAGCACACACCACGTTTAGAACGATGCGGTAAATATAAAATTTATAAACATGCAAGACCCTTATTTAAAAAATCACACACGCACACACGGATGCATGCGTGCGCGCGCCTATGCACGCACACACCACACCAAGCCGCGCGCCCCACCGTTTGCCTGCTCGACCACGTTTACCAAATGTTTCATTATATCACTTTAGGAAGAGTAATTTTAATTTAGGTTAGACAGATTGTCCAAAAATGAGAACTGCAGACGTTCGTCAAACCTTCAATATTTTTGAAATAGAATCTACTAGTATAATTAATGAAAAGAAGATATTTCACACTATAAGAGACAATTATTGACGTGTAGGTAAAAAATAATAGGTTGAGACGAAAACACGACTATAAACTAAGGTACTTAACCGTTGTATTTATTAATTTATTTTAGTGCAAAGATTTCAATACTTTATTGATAATAATTGTAAACAAACACTGATAAAACAATTATAAAATGCAATACAATAATGATTAAAAAAATCTGTGTTTGATGGTTGGCAAGTATTCTTAATTTTGCTTCATTCAAGTATATAGCATAGTAATGGTGCTATACGTAATATTGATCAGTATTTTAGTACTTTTTGTGTTAGAAAAGATTTGAGTAAATATGATGCTAGCCAGCCTTTACCAAAATCGATAAAACCATATCAATATGATCTAACAATTGCACCAAATTTTGACACAAACGTATTTATTGGAAATGTTATTATTCTCGGTAAGGCAATTGAAAGCACACCGAATATAATAATTCATATGAAAAATTAAAATTTTACGAACGAAAATTTAGAGATTCGCATTTTAAATAGTTTCAATGCAATACCAATTAAAAGGATCAGTTATGTTCAGAATAAGTAATGTTTAATAATTGAACTATCCAGCAGTTTAACAATAAACGTAGACTATTCCGTCAATTTTAAGAGTTTTCAAGGAAATTTGAATAATGAAAATGATGGACTTCATTTAGCCTACTTTATGGATAATTTCGGAAACCTAAAGTATGTATTATATAATAACTAATACACTAAAGTACATTGAACTTGTTCAAGAAAATTTGGTATGACTCGGTTCAAAGCAACAAGCGCACGTAAGGTATTCCCTTGTTTTGATGAACCAGAATATAAAGCTGCATTTCATTCCAGTATAAAGAAGCCAAATAATACTTATTTAGCGGTTGCTAACACACCCAGATGCGGTCCCAGGTATTACAAATGCATTAGAGGTTGATAATGTGTAATTATGTTTTACAGTGTAGAGTATACTGATACCTTTAAACTAACTCCACCAATGGCAACTTACTCACTATCCTTCATTATTAGTGAAATGACATTATCTAATGGATTGGGTATAAATCAAGTTTTAGCAAAACCTCAAGATACAACACTTCAAAGGCATAAATGTGCTTTAGAAATAGGAAATACTACGTTAACTATATTAGAAAAATACCTCAACGTACCTTATCCTTTAGAAAAACTGGTTCAAGTTGCCATTCCGGATGAGTACATTTCCACTACTATGATTGAAAGCTGGGGCGTAGTAATGTTTAAGTAAATACAAGTAGTATATTGAAATTCAAATTGTTTTACATCCTTTTAGAGAATCCGAATTATTGTGTTCTCTGACTGTTCCTGCTGATGTAAAGCAATTTATAACCACAAAAATTGCATACAAATTCTCACAGCAATGGTTTGGTAATTTAGTGACTCCAGCTTGGTGGCGGTATGTTTGGTAATCTAAAGGACTTACAACTTATTTAAGCAGTGTTGTAGCGGATATGCTATATAATTTTATGTTATATTCTTTAAATAAAGAGTTAGCGTAGGTCGATCCAAGTATGGGTGTAATGCAGCAATTTTTGGTTCGTCGTGTTCATAGGGCTTTGCATAAAGACAGTCTAAATTCAACTACAGCTTTAAATGAAGACATAGAGAGCGCTAACATTTTTGATGAAATGATGAACTGCAAGGGTATTGTACGATGCTGCATAAATGTAAGCCTTATTTAGTTGTTTTAGGGGGATCAATTCTTCGAATGATGGAGGCATTTTTAACAACTAACGTTTTTAAAAAGGGACTTGAAAGCTACTTAACAAAAAGGTATGTTACAAGAAATCTTACACGAAACCTTAATTTCATTATGACCCAGTTTACACACACTTCCCCAAGTAATGGCATCATGGGACTCAATACCAGGCTATCCTCTAGTTACAATTGCTAGGGAGTATGGCAAACACACAGATAACATACATTTTAGACAAGTAAGTAGTAACTACACCAACAAGAACTTCAACGAAAATCGAATTCTAGTCACGCTTTTTGCTACAAAGCGCAAATGAAGTAGCAGGACTTTGGAAAATACCCATTAATTTTGTAAGCGCTAATTACCCAACATTTAATGACACTCAACCACATTATTGGCTTACAACAGAAGACGGTTATACAGCTACGCTCCCAATCGTAAGAGACTATGACTGGATTATTGCTAATAAGAAACAAACAGGTTTTTATCGAGTAAACTATGACGCATACAATTGGCATCTCATACAAACATCTCTCATTCATGATCACAATGAGATTGATATTTTGAATAGAGTTCAGATTATTGATGATTCTTTTGCGCTTGCAAGATCCAGACGACTAAGCTATGACGTGGCAATATTGACAAGCTTGCATTTTATCCCTTCATCAATGCCATCAGCTATTTAGATGCTATATTTTACTTCTCAAACAGCAGAAGCAAATTAATGGTAAATTCGTAATGTAAATTATTTGAAAATTAAAAGACTTTTTTAGTTATACGTTGAACATGTCTTACAAGACCAATACCTACAGTTTAATGAGAAAGAAAATGAAAAACATTCCGATAAACTAAACCGTGAGCAAGTTCTTTATTGGTTATGTAAAATGGGGCAGTGGGATTGTAGGTATAACTCTTTAAATGGATTCGAAGCTTGGAAGTATAGTGATGTAGAAATTCCCCTGAATATGCCATCTTTCGCCTTTTGTTGTGCTATGCGTATTGCAAGTGATGCAAATCATGCATTTTTATATAAGAAAGCTAACGAATTAAAATTAGATGAACGAGATTTACGTTCAAAAATGATAAGTGGATTAGGTTGCAGTGAAAATGCACAAATATTAATAAGATAATGTAATAATATTATTTTAATTTATTTCTATCAATGTTTTATAGATATTTAAATTCATCGGTGAAAGAAAATCCTCCATTCAGTCCTGATGTTATTATACCGTCTGTATACAATGGTGGTGACATTGGGCTTCAAGCAGTATTAGACTTCTTATCAATAGAGGGCTACTTCAAAAAAATCGAAGTCGGGTAACAATGCACTTTCATTTACTGTAGTATTATGCTCATTTTTTTAAGATCAAAATATATCAAAAAAATTATAAATGATTTGGGAGCCATAATATCAGGAGATGCCCAAATTCAATAGGTAAATTACTACTGTAGCCGTAACGCTTGAATACAACTGTCTTTCTTAGTTAAAGTCTATAGCAGATAAAAATAATCCTGCTTTATCCGAAAGTGCTTTAATGCAAGCAAGTGAAAACAGTGCTTGGCTGAGTGTTGCTGAAGACTTGATCGCGTCTGCGTTAGATAAAACATTCAACGGAGGTATCACCACTGGTTCAAACATTTTTCTAATCGCAATATTAACGTCATTAGTTCAATATTTTAATTAATACTAGATATAACTTAAATTAGGTACAGAAATAGTTAATGAGTGGGTGTGTTAATTTTGCAAAATTTGGTTAGCCCTAATTCACAGAATTAGGTTCCATTTATGTATATCTTCCTTAAACATAAACCTTGAAAATAAGTTATCATATGATAATAATGCCACTGTCATTATTAAATTGAATATAATCTACAGTAACTCATTCATTTTAGGAGTTTTAAAAATATTCCATATCCTAAATCTGATACCGTACCTACAGTTTTTTTTTATTGAAAGAGGATTAATGTTTATGTTAACTAACCAAACATATAATTAAAAAAATTACACATTGTTTGGAAATACGTGAAACCATCATGCCGGACGATGAACGACAGACAAAACTATTCATTTGATTGTAATTATTAAATAAATAATACTTCATTATCTTGTTTTTATTGCTTTATTTCAGCGCATTTACATTCCAGTCCAAGATTCAATAGAGTATTATTTTTACCTTTTTAATGTAAATGATAACTTGAACGCATTGTATGAGATTTCGATATACGGGATGATCCACACTAGGGTGCCGGTATCGATGTGCTCCGGTTGGTTCACGATACGATACAATTTATTCATATTCATACTGCCGTTCCAGCTCCCGTCGTGCTTCGGTCTTTTCCGATCAACGTTACAAGTTATGTAAATGCAAATAGTGAAAATTGTCATTAAATTTTTCAACTGAAGAATTAACCCTGTTGCAGTTGCTTTAATTTTCTTCTCAAAGTCGTCGGTGTAGTAACAGTGAAGATGTTGACGGACTCATTGGCTGATTACAACTCTTCATTGTTATTATTTTCCGTTAACGCAGAGTTTTCTATGCTTCTTTCAACTCTATTATCATCTTGAGTATTATGATCAGCTATTTCATTGGATGCAACAGCAGAAATCCGTAGTCTATCGTTGTTAATATAGTCTTTCAAAAACGTCATGTGATCGGAAAATCGCCATTTTAAAATTTTCGCAGCTGGCTGACCGCTTTTGGTCTTCTGTTTGGCTAAATATTTTCGATATTGAGCCCGTAATTGTTCCCAATGAGTCTTCGCTTCTACAATGCATAAAATGTCTAAATAATTGATAATAATAGTAATAATTAATAATAATAACAACAATAATACTATTCATAATATTGTTTTGCAGATTTTTAGCCACTGGTGATTCAGTACAGTACAAAGTATTGTACTTGAAGTTTGCACAGCTATCAATGAAAGTTTAGCGGCGGAATACAATTCAACTCCTTCTCGAAATGGCTACAAATAGCGGATGAAATATGGATTAAGTGGAATTTTCCGAATTGCTTCTGAGCCGTAGATGGCAATCATATCACAATAGAAGCTCAAGCGAATGGTGACTCTTATTTTATTTATAAAAATACGTTTTCGATTGTATTTTTAGTCTTGGTTGTCGCCAAATACAGATTCGTTGCAGTTGACATAGGACCTTACGGTAAAAATAGTGATGGTGGAATTTTTGCAAACTCTACACTAGGAAACGCATGGAAAATGGAACCCCAAGATTCTGCACAGTCAGGAACAAATGTAATAGCTCCGTACGACATCTTGGGGGATCTATAACTACACGGGATATTGAGAAAAGAATATCGACTATGTAGGGGAAGAAGACCAGTTGAATGTGCTTTTGGTATTTAAGCACAAACTTTTCGGGTCTGTTTTAGAAGACTTAAATCTGATCCTCAAAATGCAACTAGAATTGTTTTGACAACGTGCCTTCTGCATAACATTATTAGAAGCACTCGAAATACCAATATAAATCATATGCAGAATCTGCAAAGACAAGGTGGATCCAGAAGCCTTTCGAACAAGGGAAATTTTTAAAAATTATTTTAATTGTCGTGAAGGTTCGGTGTCCTTACAACTAAATCGTATTATGTAATGAAAATTGTGTTATAATATAGAAATATAATGTATTATAAATAAATGCATTTTTAAAAATTATTAATTTTATTAAATAAATAAATAAAAAGTTCACCTCGAGTAGGATTTCTACCTACAACCTGTACTTTGCTAGAGTACCGCGCTAACCAACTGCGCCATCAAGGTTCAAGCCCCAATTGATGTAAATTTTGTCTTTATGTATGTAGAACTGATGTAAATTCTAAATATAATGAGATTACAATCAAATTACTTATATTAATGGAAATATTTATTTATTGTTTATATATTTACCTTTGAACTTATTCGTTCATAACAAAAACTTATAAAATGCATTTGTATTTATGAAATTCACCTACCAAATATATCAAGTGCTCTTTCTATTTGATTTTACGTATGTATTTGGTTATTTTTTATTTTATTTGTCTCTGTATGAGAACTAGCAACAAAAAATAAACTAACAGTAGATTTTATCTTTAAATAAAATTTTTTACCTTTCTCTGCTCACCCTGTATAATATCGGCTATTTTTTTAATATGTTATTTTCTTTCCCGAAGTATGCAGATTTCTGTTAAATATTTTGGAAATAAGTATCACTTTTAAATTTCTTTCTAATTCAACAACGGGCACAATTTAAATAAATAGCAGCACAATTAAGCACAAGCCGTAAACAACAATTGTTTAAAGAAATAATAATTAGGAAAGTCGAAAATCGGGGGCTAACTTGACGGAACTGCGTGAACACCTACTAGTAGAATAGAGGCACCATCCGCCATGTTGTTTTTTTGTGACATCACCCTTGGGACACCTTTGGTCGCCATTTTTTGTATGCCCACGTGGGGATCGTATTTTTTTCACCAGAGAATAAAAAGATGTTATTTAATCTGTTATTAATATTTATTAGGGTTGTTTTTATCAAAGGAGATTGCATAATTGTTATTAAAACTATTATTACATTTCTTTTAACTCCAATCTACAGATTATGACCTAATTTATTTATATATTGGAGGTTGTATTCTAATAAGGGGTTTTAGCCTTGTAAGACGGGAACTTGTTCGCGGGCTTCGCCCCTGTCATAAAGATGCTATTTTAATAATGGGGAAGAATTAATAAATGACATGTAAAGACGACAAGTGTCTTTTTCATAATAAAAAGGTTTTATTTAATCGATTATTAATATTTATTAGCGCCCGTTTTTAACAAAAGAGATTGCATAATTGTTATTATTTATTATTAATTCGCCCTTGTCATAAAAATTGTATTCTAACAATGGAGAAGAATTAATAGATGACACGTAAAGATGACAAACGTTTTCATAATAAAAAGATGTTACTTAATCAGTTATTAATATTTATTAGGGTTGTTTTGATTTTTATCAAGGATATAAACATAATTACTTTGCTTCACAAATTATGCTTCAAACGATTGTCACCTTGAGAACGGTAAATTATACGTATATTGATATGGGATGTCATACTTTCTTTAAAATTCAGTAAAATATATTCATAGCCGTAAAGATTATAATACAGTTTAACTACTCTTTATCTCTATAGATCAGGGTCGCAAAAAGGTGCTACAGTCAATTATCGGAAACACTCAAATCTAGGTAATCCATAATCTCCTATGTTAAATATTAGTGTGAAGACATTTTCGGCAGTCAAGATTTTTGGAATGGGTGCACTTCCCCTTATTTTCAAAATTATGGGCAGCGTAATTTAACATATCTGGATCTCCATAGAGAACAACACTACCAGCATCAACTTCACTGTTTTCATCTTGAGCGGTTATATAGCTTATTAACAAGTAAAACAGCTAATACCCTGGTACTGCTTCATAATATTACTTATTGGATTCTAATTATGCTCTAAAAATACATGCAGCAGATAATATACAGTATTTATTTGCCACTATTATTATTACACAAGACAGCATCTTCAATATAGCGGTGTATACGCCGAAAAAATGTCTTGTGTCTACTTCTTCTTTAAGCTAGATTTTGCCTCTATACAGCATACAAGCTCTATCTTAGCTGAATTACCTCTGTCAAAAAAGGAGTTATAATCAAATTAAGTATACCAGCCTCTTGTTAGAACACTATCTTTTTAATTCTCGTATTTTTACCGATAAAGGTCTGCCATGCCATGCTATCACATAAGACGGCTTTACATACAGGTTCTGTCTCGACTGAACGGTCCAAAAAGGATTTTAGATTTATAAAATGTACGCCCAGGAGAGATACTAGAGTGTTGCTGCAAAAAACAAAAAAGTGTACACCACGCATAGATCTACAGCGGGAAATTTACTCCAGGCATGTACATTGCGAGTAGTAATTTTTTTCGAGTTATGGTGAACTGATCTTTGTGATATGTGATCTTTAAGTCATCACAGTAATAGATACAGCTACATACTAGCGGTTATCGGAATGTTTAACAAGAGGATTTGGATACGAGTTCTTAAAATGAATACAGTCGCATCTGAAAGCATTCACCGTTGTTTTTAAGAAAAGCGATAAACTTCTTCATATAAGTAAAATTTTCGACGCGAGGCTTTCAGCGAAGGATGTTTCGGTCACTCCCCACTCCAACCCTCCCCGAATATAACCGAGATTGTAAGACAGGTGTAGGGAGTAGTAACCTGCTCTCGGGTCTTCGCCGCTTGTGATCGGAACTTGTTCGTGGGCCTTCGAATATTGTTGTGGTACCTTTGGCGGAAAATTTGAATTTGTATTATAATAAGGAGCCTAATGATTTTTATTTTAATTCTTCGTGGGATAATAAATTTACACTGTATAATATTAGGTATATCGACGAGAAAACTATGATAACAGTTATCATACTTAAAAAAAATGGTTAAATGTATTGACTTTTGTATTACGTATGTGTATCAAACAACGCGCCACATAAGGAATTACATATAACAACATAATTTTATAATTTTTAAAATCTATGTCAGCATTTTCATATTTTTGAAATAAGCAGCTGTGTCCGAAACATTTGATAAAAAGTAAAAACTGCACCTCTCCTTAATTGGACTTTAAAATCTAATAAGCTCCAGGAGTCATAATGTCAAGCTTAAATATGAACGCAAGTACGCACACATCAGCCTACGTTGCACAATATGTAAAAGTTACAGTACATGCTATCCAATTTGACCAACTAAATCATTGGCGAACATCGATCAACTGACAGCTCACATAATCAGATAGGTGATGTAAATAGAAAAGAGACATAGAAGACCAACGGCAAGAAAGCCAGTATTGGAGCATCAGAAGAACACACTCATCAAGCAACAATAAAGAAGCAAATGTGAAAGTGCAGAAGGAAAACTAGTATGTATATACACAGCCGCAAAAACTAATAAGAAGAAGTCTAGACAGGCAGTTACAAACTGAAGATTTATATATTCCAGCCGCGTTTCAGATTTCCACGAGCGTTATATGTATTTCCATTTCTTCCGGGTCTATGATCTCATGTATTGGAAAAAGGAAAAGGCCACGTATTTGATTCCTTCCTCAAGGGGGAGGGTAGGCTGCTCGAGCTTTTCAAGCCCCTTCAGCCACAATCATGGATTCCCAGCATACATACATACATTACGTATATATGCATGGTGGGGTTAAGGATAGGATCGGAAGGAACGGAGTTAGGGCTCTCAGGGGTAAAATACTACCCCAGCATTCGTCTAAGTAGCCACACATGGTGTGCATATACGCAGTGACCATGCTACATGTGTATGGGGAAAACCCCCTGAAAAAACCTCATAGAAGGTAGACGGTAACGAGAATCGAACTCATTACTTCACGAATGCTAAGTAGGTCGTGTCACCACTACGCTACTAGCTTGGTCTCTTGTATTGTTAGGATTCGCGTAATGGGCAAACTCTCATTTGACATCTTCAGGTCATTAATAATCTTGTTCTGTTTAGCGTTATTTGAACTGAAAGTGAAAGTCCACAAAGGTATACATTTGCTGACTTTGATTTTCTCTGTTTTCGCTACCTTACTTTATTTTTTGCGTTTTGCTGCTTTTTCTGTGAATTCCATAAGAGGAATTGCATAAGAGGTCTCTTGTGTGTTGTTGTTTAATACCAAATTCGAAGCATTTTCTGCGCATCGTCTCGGATATTAAGGTAGTTTGGGCGTTTTTTGATTTCTACAGCTTCTCTTATTATTCTCCTGATTAGATCTTTTGTTAATGTTATCCTTCTGGTGTTATGGAATTAATATTGTGTGATATCGATTGAACATATTGTGCATCGGTGAGTTCTCCTCTATCATCAGTTCTAGCTAAGTTATTTATGAAGTATCTGGATTTGTTGTTTTTTTTTTCTGAAATTACGCGAATACCTACATTTCAAGCTTTATATATGGGGTATATGTATAACCTATTAGAATAACATAAATGTTAGAAAAAGTTTAGGGCCATTTTATTTGCTGTGGCATTCCCATCTAAGCATCTACTGCAAGACGAAAACTTTTATGATTTTTTATGAAGTTACAACAAACTTACTCCCAGAGTATAACTTTATAATTTGTTTTATGAAATTAGGCGAAATACCTAGATCTCAATTTTTAGTGCCCTCTTTAAGAATGAAAAAAAAGCAATATTGTGAGCGCTCCTTTCCGGTTGAACTACTTTTTTTCTAGGAAGCGCTATTGACCTGGTTACGAGTAAATTAATTCATGTTAATTTCATATTGTCAGACTTTTCCAAAAAGCGTAGGAATATTCCTCTTTTTATGGTTTGGTGAAGCTAATATTATTGGCATTAATCAAATAATCATGAACCATTGTTTACATCAGTAAATTTAATAAACTTTTATATTACCACAAAAAATGATTGCTGTTTTTGATATATTTTATGTTTTCCAAGTTGCACTTATATTGGAAGTAGTTAGTAAATGTAATGGATATTAATTAGGGCAATTAGCGATTAATAACGTAAGGTTCCCAGAGAGGTAAAACTGCATCTAACCACATAAATCTGAAACTAATTACTTTAATAGTGGAAAATTTAAAAAACGTGATGAATTTTCGGTGCCACTATAGCGTGCGGTCTACCGATATGAATATGTTCTACCAGTACGCAGTATTACTACATCGTGCAGTCTACACCAGATTTACAAATAATGTTACAACTTAAATATTTGTACATTATAAACCCTAAAATAGTTTATAGGAACAAAATGGCATTGACGTCCTAGACAGTTTTAAAGCTCCTATTACATGAATTTTCTCCTTCTAATTTGGTTTGTAAGGTTATAATGGCTTGCATAATTAGGTGAAAGCATTTATGAGGTCATTATAACTGCATATTTGTTTCTAATCACCCAAATTCAAATAACCTATCCCTACTGGATATGAGGGTAATTATCGTCCTATTTAACCGGAGTTTTTCAACCACGATGTACTTTGTTTCGAGTGTTGATGATGTTGCTGAAATACTTTTACAACAACGTTATTCTAAATGAATAATTGGCAGTGGCTATATACGGGGAAAAAACCTTTTGGATGCAGTTGAAGATGCAGAATCATGTCATAGATGCGGTAGTGAAATGCAGAACAAAAGAAGGCGCGATAGAAATGGAGAATACAGACCAATATGGCGATGTCCTCGCAGAGGATGCGAAACCTCCTGTTCTGTAAACCTCCCGTTCTGTAAACATCCCGTTCTGTACTCCAAGCAAATATATTCTTTCATTACACGGATATTAACCAGAAAATACAATGTAATTTGACTCGAAATTTTGGAGCTGGTCTGATGGAAATCCCAATGCTGGGAAATCGTTTAACACCATTACCGATTGGTTTAATATGTGTCGAGAGGTTTGCGGATCCATAATTCGGGCGATAGGACAAATGACGAGCGATGATGATAATCCAATTCAGATAGCTGAAGCAAGGTTTGCTGGACGGCGAAAATATAATCGCGAAAGAATGTTGATTGGAGATGAGAGACCTCTATCCGAAAATAGCGATGCAGAGGTAGGAAATAATCGCAACCACGGACGTCGAATTGATGGGCCTTGGGTATTTGGGCTGAAGCAAGGTGGTGATTGCAGATATTTTTATGTTCAACGACGTAACGCTGATACCCGAATACCCATCATTCAGCGAGAATGCGAAGTGGGATCAGTAATCAGTTCTGATGAATGGCCTGCATACAGATCGCTAAATACTCTTGGTTATCGTCACCTCATAGTAAACCATCAACAAAACTATGTAGATCCAGACTCTGGAGCTACTACTCAATCTATTTAGCGGCCATGGTTGGATGCAAAGAAAAACATTTCGGGAAAAATGAAAGATGTAGCAAATCAACTTCTGCAATCTCATTTGGATCACTACTGTTGGAAGTTGTGGTGAAAAAATAGTGATTTGTTTGACGAATTTTTAAATGATATTAGAACCGTATATAGATAGGTGTCGGTGGTGGTGGAGGTTATTAAACAAAAGTATCGCTTCCATGTTTGTATAAGTAATAAATAAAATAAAGATACTGGTCCATTGTTTTCGTGTTACGATTCTATTACCATAGACCGCACACTATAGTAGAACCTATACTGTAGACCGCACGCTTTAGTGGCACCGAATTTTCTGTGAAATATACAGAAGCAGGGCTTATACGTTCATTGATTGTGATAGACCTCTGGTTATCTTGGTTAAAAAAAATATTTGATCGTGCAACGCTTACTTTACTTTCGACTCAGATTTTTGTGATGACTTACAATAGAAAGATCGTTTGTTTCATGAATTTTTAGCGTGGCCGTAGTTTGTTGCTGGATGAATCGGTGACAGTATACCCATATGGTGTGTACTAAGTGTGAGTCTAACTGAATGACAGTTTCCTCTGCTGCAATACACCTTCTTCTAAAATTGTTCTTAGATACATCATATCAACTTCGAACGATTTGTGCTCGATTCCGTATTTTATACTTAAATTAACGGATTAGAAATTAGAAATGCCTTTCAATAAATCACCTAACTGTAATGCACGGAAAATGCGCTTTATTGAGTAACGTGTGACC
>JARFJB010002069.1:557500-560000 GCA_036346205.1 Vesta saturnalis
ACACACTAACACACTAACACACACACTTCCAGATATCATGGCCGATCTTGACGAAACTTGGCCAAAAGTTGTAAAATGAGTTAATATGTCGATTTAGCGATAGTGAAAGAAAGTCGATTGCATTACCTTCTACTATACCTACATATATATGTTTAGGTTGGAAGGTAAAAATTATGAATATGGAATTGTAAACGTCAGATTGCTCCATGTACATACAACTAAGTATGACCGTTTTGCGTTCACATGGTACATTTATACATTTTCATTATTTTATAAAAGTTTATCTACATGCTTTGTGTTTTATTAAAGTTTATATATTTTAACAGACATTCAGTCTTACAGAATTTTTAATGAAAATTAATACAGTACACTGTTACACTGTAATGGCAACAGTTTTATTGGTTAAACTTCATTGAGTTAAAAGTACTGTTGTAGAACAAAATACATATGTCCTTTTTAATTGCTGTAACCAGACCGTAAAGTTTTGTTTCTTGCAGGATATGTTAACAATGTTTTAATTTTCTAGTTCTATAAAGTTACTAGTGTCACTTAGAATTACTGTTATGTGCTTTACCATTTATTTTCCCTTAAACAATACTTACTTTAAAAATTAAAAATTGAGTTTGTTCAAATTCATCACCTTCGTAATCAGTAGCGAATGATTAATACATTTCAAATAATAGAAAAACCCACAGAAGAGATCAAATTATTGAGAAAGTCCTAATTTTCATTTAAAGAAATGTAGCTACTAGAAAAGCTATTTGAACAAACAAAACAAAATGCCCCGTAAGACGATGAAGTTTTCAAAATAGTAGTAAATACTCTACATCTTTACTTTAGCTTAGTGTGACATGTATATATTATTTTGTAAGTATTTGTTGTTTTATTTTTGCCAAAAGTTTCTAAAATTAGGAACCGATTCAGTTATTACTTTCTAACCCATAGTATATGCCAGCTGTGTAAATATGAAACCGGAATTTACTCATAGATGGCTTTAGTTGTCAATGTAATTGCCGTAAAACCGCACTATTAGCGCTATTTTATTTCTTTGATAGCAGACAAAGATTTTCAACTCACAATAATACAAGCTCCGTATAACAGCATCGTTTTCAATATTGTTGAACATGTCAAGTTTTGTGCCTACAAAGTACGATTTGCGGACAACATTAATTTTCTGTTGCCATTTAAAGAAATCACATCAAATGCTTGTCGAAACTTATGGAGAGCATGCTCTTTGTAAATCACAGTGCTTTGAGTGGTGCAAAAAATACAAAAGTGGCTATTTTGACGTGAGAAATGAAGAAAATAGAAGACCACCAAAGTTTGGAGACAGCTAATTACAAATATTGTTGGATGAGGATCACGCTCAAACCCAACAACAACTCGCGGGTTAATTGAATGTAACATGAGACGTTTAAGAGTCATGGGAAAGATCTGGAAAATGGGTTTGACATGAACTAAATGAAAGACAGCAAGAAAACCGGAAAACCACGTCCGAAACGCTGTTCACCAGGTACAGAAAAAAATAATTTCTCCATCCAATTGTGACAGGTGATGAAAAGTGGATATACGAGGGTTGCCCAATAAATAATGCCCCATATCTCTTTACTCCGAAAGTATTTATTTAACAAAATTGAAATTTACATGTATGAAAGAATAATGTTTTGTGTGGTCACTATTTTTCTACATAATCGCCTTCAAGTTCCACGGTCTTTCTCCAGCAAGACAGGAGGGCATGTATTCGATGTTGGTAAAAATCTGTACTCTGCCTACGGAGCCAGGTTTTCAATCCGTGAATCACCTCTTCGTCGTCTTCCAAATGTCTTCCAGGAATGGCCAAAACAAGTGGAATCATAAAACCATCGATTGTCTTTTGGTTTAGGTTTCAAAGTGATGCACCCACGTCTCATCTTCTGCCAAACTGGCATAAGAACGCCTCCCTATCAGCTTCAAAGCGTTGTAAGAAATCGGAGGCAATGTCTTTTCTTTGGGATTTGTGATCGACAGTAAGACACCGAGGAACCCATCTTACACACACTTTTCTATATCCGAGCTCATTCATAATCCCATCCACACGTCCTTTGCTTACCGACAGCTATAGTGCCAATTGTCCAGTCGTAATGCATCGATCCACTCGAATGACAACATCATCCCGCTGCAACATGTCAGGCGTGACAGAAGTAGCAGGCCTTCAAGCCCGCGGAAAATCTTCTCTGTCACGAGAAATTCAATCGCAACACGTTTTTTATGTCGGATGTCACTTACAGACGCCGTTTTAAAACAATCCTACACTTACGTTATCTGTCGGAAGAATGAAACTTTGCAAATATACGCTGCAAACTTCAAGTAAGTGGCACCTAAATTTGTAAATTTCTCAGAGATGTTGTCCACTGCAATATAACTTGTGGGGCATTATTTGTTGGGCAACCCTCGTATTTTAAGAATACTAAGAGTGAAGATCATGGATAACTCCAGGCGAACCATTTACATCGATTTCGGG
>JARFJB010002069.1:565000-682500 GCA_036346205.1 Vesta saturnalis
AATCCCTAACACAAGTTCATACACGTGTCTTACAAGAACCTCCTTATTAGAATACAACTTCAAATTACCAGTCATAACGTACAAAAACAAATACCATTCCCAACCAGGGGTAACGAAAAGGGGCGAAGGCCTACACTTCTCTTATAAGATTAGGTTAGAACCCACATACAACTGCACCAAGGGGCCACGATAGGGGCCAAGCTCTACACTTGTCTTATAAGGTTAGGCTCGCTATACCATTTCCAGCCAGGGGACGAAGGCCCGAGAACAGGTTGCGAAGCCTTACACGTATCTTACAAGTTGGCATTAAGGCCCACTTATTTTAAATTTCCCGCCAAGGGGCCACGACAGGGGCGCAGACCTTAACACAAAATCGAAGGCCTACATGGTAGTTCCTACACCTGTCTTACAAGTTAGCGTTAGGGCCTCTTATTAGAATACAACCCCAATGTATAAATAAATTTCGTAAGGTTACAATCTGTAGATAGGAATTAAAAGAATACGCACAATTGCCTAACCTCCAGGGGTTGTAGTGCTCTTAATACAACCAAAAGGATCTTAATTAAGGGTTAAACTCCGACCAAGGGTTGCAAAAGGCCTCCGAAAAGAAGCCAACATCCTGCCCCAATCCCAACTCCAACCAAGGCGTGGATCAACCCCAAGTTCAAGACCTAGCCCAATCCCAAGACCAGCTCCAAGCTCCAAGACCAACCCCTAAATGTGCCCCTCACGTGAGCAAGTACAAAAAAGGCATGGCTGTCAAAAAAGGCTCTTAAAACAACATTGAAATTCTATCAAGGGTTGAAAAAGGCCTCCGAAAAGAAACCATAGGGTAGAAAAAACGCGTCCTACACGTGGGCGGCCATAAAATAGGGGTGAAAAACACGTCCTACACGTGGGCGAGTAAAAAACAAAAATAATTAGGGATGAAAACGGTTGAAAAAGGCCTCCGAAAAGAAACCATAGGGGTGGAAAATACGGTCTCACACGTGGGTGTGTAAAAACAAAAATAATTAGGGGTTGAAAAAGGCCTCCGAAAAGAAACGATAGGGGTGAAAAAACACGTCCTACACGTGGGTAAGTAAAAACAAAAATAATTAGGGATGAAAAGTGTTGAAACAGGCCTCCGAAAACAAACCATAGGGGTGGAAAATACGGTCTCACACGTGGGTGTGTAAAAACAAAAATAATTAGGGGTTGAAAAAGGCCTCCGAAAAGAAACCATAAGGGTGGAAAATACGGTCTCATACGTGGGAACCGTGGTAAATCCCAAGGTCAAATGACGTCACAAAAGTGAAAGGCGAGGTGCCCCTTACTACTTATGACTAATTAATATGTAGGGTATTAAAGCGACATAGCAGTCTCTAAAATTTTTTTGAGCTGTGGAGTTGGTGGTGTAAACATTTTCTTGTTTGTATTTTATTTAATAGAAACACCTATTGTTTTGCTATATATAAATAGTTATTTTCGTAACAAGTGCGCTGTTTAAACATTTCTTGGTGCGAGGCCATTATTTTTTACTTTTACATAAGACCGAGCACCAAAAATGTGACAGCGCACGTGTTGCGAACAAAATTTTTCGTAATCGTTTACATGAAATTAGAAATAAATTAAATTTTGAAATATTTGTTGACAAATGTCAAATTAAATGCATAGTTTATATATACAGTGCTAGTAAAAGTCCCCTCCCCCCTTGTATCTTTTGAACGGTTTTACTTATACTAAATTTGGAGGGTGAATATAAATGGATATAAGCTTCTCAACCAGTCATGACAAGTGACTGCACTGTATAGTTTTATAGCTTTATAGTTTTTGTTTATGTATTAAAAGTAACGATTACAAAAAAAAATTTATATTAATTTTCAGTTTCGGAGATATACTAATTTTTATAGAAAAAAACCCGTTTATGTTGATTGTTCATGTATTTTTCTTTTTTCGATCCAAATTTCTCAAAACCTATATAGCCACATAAAACCCGTGGCTAACCTCACACAGATCTTTGCGTTATTCTTCAATTTAAAATTACCGGATCTACATGGTAAATTATTAACAGAAGGGGATAATTCGCTGTAGAGTTGCGTAATTTTTTATGTTTCAACAGTCTCGGTACTAAGAATAATGTTCTTAACAACTTAGGTAGGACTTTAGATCTAGTGTTGACAAATATAAAATCTGCAACTGTGTATCCGCGTAATGAGGCACTAGTTCAAGTAGATCAATATCATCCTGCTTTATTAATATTGACTAGTCTAAAACATTCAAAATGTTGTAATAGAGTAACTGAAAATTTTTTATTACAATGTTCACAGGCGAACTTCTTACAAATTTATTGCAGTTTAGAAGCAGTTGATTGGCCAATTTTAAGTAATACGCAGGACTTGAATGAAATGGTACGAAAGTTTTATAGCGTTATATGTGAAATATTAGATCGATTTTGCCCTAAAACACGTTTTAATAACAGCACGTCATACCAGCTTGGTACACTTCTGAAATTATAAAATATGTTAAGAATAAACAGAAAGAAAATTTCTTTGGCGTATGATACTTATATTGCGCAAACAGAAGACAACATTTGCCGAGAACCTAAAAAAAATTTATCATTAATAAATAATGCTATACATATTAATGAGGGTGATACCATGTCACATGAGGGTGTAGTGCTTAAATCCAATTATGAGATAGCTAATAAGTTTGTTGAATTTTTTGAATCTATATATTTGCCTACTTCAAGACAATATGACCTTGAGTACTCTGTTCTTGCCTTTCTTTGAATGTAAACCTAAACCTAGAGCAAATTGAAGTGATTGATGTTTTAGAAGCCATTCAACGTTTAAAATCTAAAAGATCGACTGGACCTAATTTGTTACCTCAGTATTTGTTGAAGGGGTGTAAGGAAATCCATCTTTTTTTATTGGTTGGTAACAAATACTTTTCCAGATTTCTGAAAATGTACCAAAGTTATTCCCATACATAAAGGTGGGAGTCGTCAATCATTCCAAAACTTTCGCCCTATTGATTTATTATCTACACCAGCTAAAATTTTTGAATTAATTTTAGATAAAAACGTTTTTAAAAAACTCACTCCGCATCTTCCACCTAAGCAACACGGCTTCATTGCTGGAAGGTCAACTATTACCAATTTAACCAGTTTTACTCAATTTATTAATAGTAACTTGGATGCTGGTTATCAAGTAGATGCTATATTTACTGACCTTTCGAAAGCATTCGATAGAGTGTACCATTCTATAATTTTATCAAAATTAAGGTATTATGGAATATCACGTAACATTGTACAGTTATTTAAATCGTACCTGTCCAGTCAGCGTGAGTACGTTTGGTACAAAGGCAATGCATCTAAGGAATGTCTCGCTAAGCCTGGGGTACCCCAGGGTTCTGTGTTTGGATCTGTAATTTTTAATTTGGTTATTGACGACTGACGAGGTTGTTGATTTTGTTACGTCCGTAGAGATGCTACTTTATGCAGATGATCCAAAACTTTTTAAAGTAATTAGAAATGTTCAAGATATGGTAGATCCTCAAGAGGATTTAATGCAAGTTAATAAATGGATGTCCTCTAATAAAGTATCTTTTAATGTGTCAAAGCGCCATGTGCTAACCTTTGCCAGGGAAGCCGCCATACAGTACAATATGATTACTGTATAAATGGCGAAATCCTAAATCGCGTAAGCGAAATTCGCGACCTAAGTCGTTTTGTTTAACTATAAATTGACATTTACTTCACATTATTTAAGTGTGGCAAGTAAAGCTTATCATAATTTAGGATTTTTGAATACGCAAGGAAAGACATTTAGTCGATATTCACCTGGAATTTGCTATAATTTGCTCTGGTTAGGTCTATTTTGGAATATGCTTCCGTTGTGTGGAGTCCATTTTCGATAAAAATAATTTCGAAAAAGTATTAAAGATATTTCTAAGATATTTATTTTATACAACAAATGGATATTGTTCGAACTTAATTCCTACCTCACAGTTACTGGATTTGTTAATATGCAAAGTTTAACCACGGGAAGAAAAATCTTGCAGTTAAAATTTCTGTACAAAGCTGTTCGTGATAATATTGACTGCATAGAATTGATAAATCAAATTGCTGTCGTTTTCGAAACCTTTTATGTTGCTTCGCATGCACCAATGTTTCAGCGTATTCACCCATTAACAATACGTTGCGCCTGTATAACGAATCATCAACTGACTGATATTTTTAATAATAATTTACAATCTTTTAAATTGAAATTCCCACTTAGCCTAAACTAGGTGTAATAATTGCACATCAGTAGCTTGGTACGTAATAAATAATAAGGATTTGGTGATGAGATTAGTACACGCATTACGTCTTTCGTATTATTACTTGCATCCTTTGTCATGGGAAGTCTGTATGCACAACTTGATAATAGAATTTCGTGATTAAGTTATCCGATTCAGAGTTTGAATTTGTATGATTTGTTTTCTCTCTCTTTCTTTTTTTTCTGGAATTTAATTTAATTGTATTTGTACTTGAAAATGTTGCTACCTAATGTTTATTATTATGTACTGCTTAGTGCTGCTGCATTGTAGTTGGGCTTTCGCCTGTAATGTAGCATGTAAATAAATAAAATAACTAAATAAATAAATAAAATGAATGTCAGTATGAGAGAAGAAATCTTATCATTGTAACGGCGAATTTGCTAAATTTAGATTGGTTAATAATAATTAACAGAGTTTTCCGAAATATACTACTGTAACCGACAATCGGCGGTCTTAGATCCACCTTTCGCCGTTCAACTCAGTTATTATTTATTTATTTAAAAGTTCCCCAATCAGCGTCAGCTTATTTACCGCTTATGTTCTAGTGCTCGTTTATGTCAACACAATGCGCTATGGCACAAACGCGAAGAGTATTACTTGCACATTTATCAAAACTTTTCCTACATCGACCATTATTAACTTCCAACATCCGTATAAGCATATAAGCGTTTAACTTTTAACAGCACATTATAATTATCTAGTTATTTATATTTAAACGAATATTATTTTAATATCTTCACAGATTCTTAAAAATAGCACTGTTGCGAGTATATTATGGATTTAATGTGCGTAAATTATTACGATATTTGTAACTTTCTTAAATGCTAATTGAATTAGCTGTCTGAGGCTAAATAATTACTAACAGTTAATTGTTTTACACTTACAAATGTTTGAGAAAAATAACAGTGATAGTAAGATTGATTTACAGTGTTACCGTGTATTTATTTAATGCCAATAAATTGAAAGAGAATGCTTTAATTATTTAAATTTATTACATTGGATTTACACATTTTCGTTACATCGTTGTTGAATTAATTTTTATCCAGTTAGAGGATATTACAATTTACGGTTGCAAGTTTTAAGGTTAAAGACCCAAGAATGTTTATCGTAAGTCATTCAATCCTTGATGTGGAAAGTGGGATATGAAACTATTATGAATATTTAAATCAGTATGTTATTAGAGTAAAGAATCTGGTGAAATGTTATCAACGGCAGATAATACTATCTATATTAAATGTGAATATATTTTTCACCCTACTGCGATAAAGTTGAGGAATAATAAAAGATTTAGATTTGCTTCGTTTAGCTAGTTTACCTGAAAAATAAAACTAGGCCAGAATTAAAACGTACCAAGGCTCAACACGAAATCGCCAGTTTTTTTAGCCTTGAAAAAAAACTAAATTATTATTTATTCATTCAAGATCAGCTGGATTGGGTTTTCGAAAAAAAATCACAATTTAGTTTTATGATAAAGGATTAATCAAAGTAAATGACAAATTCTTGGAAGATGAAACAATAACAAATAAAAAATCATTAAAAATAAGATTCATTTTTGAAAACCTCGTATTAGGTGATCGACGACTGAAGGTGAAAGAAATAGCACTAAGGTCGGGGTTTTCAGATACAGCCGTTCGCCGAATCGTCTATGATTAAGTAGCCATAAATAAAATTATTGAAAGGTTATTACTTGTACATTTCATTTGGGCCACCTTTCAGAAAATAATTATCACCGGAGATCAAATCAAGTCTTTCTAGATTAATCTTTAGACCAAAAGCGAATCGATGGAACAGGGGGCGAAAAAATAAGCATCTCCAAGAAAGTTCAAGAAGGTAGTATAGCTATAGGGATAATAGGCTACACAGAAAAATTACATGAGAAAGAGAGAGAAAGTAGCGTAGAAAATTTGCCAAAGAGTAGAAAAGAAAAAGAGACTAATAGTGATTCTCATCCTCGCTAAAGTTTATTTCTTAGCTAAATAGGTTGTTTCTCAATCAAGGCGCATTCAGGTTGAAAACTCGACGAAAGTAAAGCGTGGAGCTTGCTGCGGCACTAGTGGAGCGGGTTCATATCTCGTATAAGTTCGTCTGAAAGATTGGTTTCCCAACTACAATATCTGTAAGTATATTATCATATCTAATCGTAGGATTTATATCTAAGCTAGTGTAAGGGACTCGATATGGTGAGAGTACGGATATGAACTACAGTAGCAGGTCATATCTCCGATAAGGCCTGTAACAAGGTAGTGAATTCAATTCTCGTATGAGCGTATCTTAGTTGGTTTCCCAGCTAAGAGATTTGTATGTAGATTAAACTGTGATCATGTCCAGGCTAAGACGGCAAATTCATTTGTAAGCTATTGTTAGGGGCTCAGTTAAGGCAAGTGTTCCACCTCTTTACTAAAGTAGAGCTCATATGTCGGATAAGTGCGTCTCCGTTAAAACGTTGATTCATGTATTGACTAACATGGATGGTTTGTTTCTCCGCAAAAGTCGGGTTTGGCACTAGGCTAGATTTGTTCCGACTAATAAATTCGTTTCTTAACTAACAGGGTTCGTATACAGGAAAAGTTATAAGCCGTTGCATGAAAACAGGCCCGTGGTGCATGTTGTGCATTTTGACAGCTACAAAAATTGTTTGTCAAATAAAACCTGATTTTTGATAGGTTAGATACGTCTCCGCGAAGAATGGTTTAAATAAATATGTGGAGGTTTATTTCTAGACGAAGTACAATTACAAGATTCTTATCACGCTAAAGAGAGTGTGGTTTCCAGCTAAATACCTGTCTCATTATGACGATATCTCCTGGAAATGAAATCAAATTAAAACCTGTTAAATACATATAAATCTATGTATTGCTGCTGTTTGACTCGCGAGCGTGCGAGCGTTCGAGCGTCCAAGCATGTGAGGTGTGAGCGTGAGAGCATGCGACCGTGCGAATGTGCGAGTGTGTGTGTGTGTGTGTGTGTGTGTGTGTGTGTGTGTGTGTGTGTGAGTGTGTGAGTGTGTGTGGGTATGTGCGAGTGTGTGTGTGTGTGTGTGTGTGTATGTGCATGTGCGTGTGGTGTACGTGTACGTGTGCATGTGCGTGTGCATGTGCGTGTGTGTGTGTGTGTGTGTGTGTGTGTGTGTGTGTGTGCGTGTGCTTGTGCGTGTGCGTGCGTGTACGCTCGCGTGCGTGCGCGCGGCATGCATGCGTGTGCGTGTGCGTGTTCGTGCGCGTGCGTGTGCGTGTGCGTGTGCGTGTGCATGTGCGTGTGCGTGTGCGAGTGCGTGTCCGTGTGCGTATGCGTGTGCGTGTGCGTGTGCGTGTGCGTGTGCGTGTGCGTGTGCGTGTGCGTGTGCGTGTGCGTGTGCGTGTGCGTGTGCGTGTGCGTGTGCGTGCGTGTGCGTGTACGTGTGCAGGTGCGTGTGCGTGTGCGTGTGCGGGTGCGTGTGCGTGCGCGTGCGCGTGTGCGTGTGTGTGTGCGTCTTCGTGTGCATGTGCGAGTGCATGTGCGAGTGCGTGTGCGTGTGTGTGTGTGCGTGTGCGTGTGCGTGTGCGTGTGCGTCTTCGTGTGCATGTGCGAGTGCATGTGCGAGTGCGTGTGCGTGTGCGTATGCTCGCGTGCGTGCGCACGGAACGCGTGCGTGTGCGTGTGTGTGGGTTTTTTTCCACAAAAATGTATAGATCTGTACAAAGCAAAACATCACAATGAAATTATTGTGTATGTACATTCCCATTTGCTGTTTGTTTTTTTATGACATCATCTTCAAAGTTGGATGTCACCCTCACAGTTCAATTTCACTGCTAGTTGTAGATGTCAGGTGGCTTTGGAGATCATCTTCAGAGTTGGTATTTCTCATATGCGCAGATATATTTTTATCCAACATGTTATAACGCTCTTATTTCTAAGAATCGTCCCCATGATGTGAATTATACTTTGAACTTTAGATCAGAACCACGATTTGGTTAAGACCTAAATCACACAGCTTTCAACAAGGATAAGCTATTAGATCTGAATATTTTAACATTGCACATAGTCTAGAAATAGAGTCCCACCTAACCTAGAAACACACCATTTCGTAGCAGCTATGAGTGACAAATGTACCCATAGCCGCACTTTCTTCTCTTATTATGGTTAGTTTAACAGCAAACATCATGTATGGACCAACCCTCTTGCTGAAACGTATCTATCTCAAAAACAAACCAGTTCTTATCTGAGAAATAAACCGTACGTTCTGCACTAAACCCGAGTTTTATGACATCAACTTAATGAGTAGGGGTCAACAAACAACAGATATGATGATTTATTCGACAGGTTATAATTTGAAATCATTTCTAGGAATTCAGTTTAGTCATATATGAAACTATAGCTCAGAACAGCACCTGATTTAGCTGTGATAAGGATTTTAAAACAACAGTTAGTCTAGAAATAACCCACTACCTAAATATGAACTTCTTGTTAATTAAGAATGGAATTGAAAACCATAGATAAGTAATTTTAATTAAGAATTGTTGATGAAATTAATGTTACTACATATTTCTACAATATAAATATTGTCATCTTCAGGAAGAGTAATGAATATGCTAAGCAGTTCCAAATGACCTAATTTCTTAAAACTATAAAAGTTGTAATAAAAGACACGGTGATCCAATGATTAAAAGTAGTACTTCACAGAGAAATGTTGAAAATTTGAAATGAAGAGAATAAAGGACTAGACAACTACATCAATTAATAATTTGATGTAAGTTTTTCTAGTTTTTATCCATTTTCTCCCTGGATCAGGAGAGGTCTGTGTGAAATACCACATTTAATCGTTAGATCATCATTACAATTTGAATATAGTTTCAAAATTTTACATTACGGAAGCCCTTTGATAATTAACTTTAACTGCTTAGCATATTCTTTACTCCACCTGAAGGTGACAACTTAAATTTTTGAAACATGCAGTAACATTAATTTCCACAATTCATTAATTAAAAATCTCTTATCCGTAGGGAATGTTTTCTAGTTTATTTCTAATGGATTAGCTCATCTACTTCATTTTGGGTTCAATATAAAACTCTTAGTTGAGAAACAAATCGAATCTAGCGGAGAAATAAACCCTCTATACAGGGTGTATGTAAAATGGTGAGCTAGCTATATATTTTCGGATTCTACTTGTAAAAATAAACAAAAAATATATTTAGGAAAAATGGAAATTTCACCATTTTGTCTTTTTTTATAAAAAAAAATTATATGTCAATAAAGACCTAAAATTAGAAAAAAATAGGATTTACATAAGTATTCATTTTATCAAAATGTAAGTTGTGTGCTAACATATTAAGCCTTTCATTTCGAACAAAATGACATTTTCTTTGTTAAAATCGGTTAACAGATAACCGATTTATGGCAGAAAATTGATATTGTATTTTTGTACCGTTTTCATATCCTCAACTCTACGTCCAATTCATTTGAATGTGAATTGTTTTTATTTATTGTTAATGCTAATATTTCAAAACAGTATCAAATTAAATAATATTTGTCTCGTAATAAAATTTAATAAAAATAAAACAATCGATATTAATTTGTCACTTATCACTAATTTTACAAACCGACGATTACTCTGGATAATGTCTACAATGTACAATCGCAATGTAGATTATTTAAAAATAAAACCATAGGATCTTACAGTAATAATTTAAATTGTTACTTTAAAAATTATTATTAATTCTAATAATAAAAATTATTATTAGTTACCATTAATTGTTTATTATTAAATTATTAATTTAAATTATTAAGTAATACTAAGTACTGTTGGCCATGTTACCATTGTAAACAGGCAATGCACATTGTTTAAAAATAAAACCATAGGATTTTACAGTAATAATTTAAAATGTTACTTTAAAAATTATTATTAATTCTAATAATAAAAATTATTATTAATTACCATTAATTGTTTATTATTAAATTATTGATTTAAATTATTAAGTAATACTAAGTACTGTTGGCCATGTTACCATTGTAAACAGGCAATGCACATTGGTTAAAAATAAAACCATAGGATTTTACAGTAATAATTTAAATTGTTACTTTAAAAATTATTATCAATCCTAATAACAAAAATTATTATTAATTCCCATTAATTGTTTATTATTAAATTATTGATTTAAATTATTAAGTAGTACTAAGTACTGTTGACCTTGTTACCATTGTAAACAGGTAGTGCACATTGTTTAAAAATAAAATCATAGGATTTTAAAGTAATAATTTAAATTGTTACTTTAAAAATTATTATTAATTCTAATAATAAAAATTATTATTAATTACCATTAATTGTTTATTATTAAAGTATTGATTTAAATTATTAAGTAATACTAAGTACTGTTGGTCATGTTACCATTGTAAACAGGCAATGCACATTGTTTAAAAATAAAACCATATGTTTTTGTTCTCATTGTTTAATTGTGAGAGATATTTAAACATTTAACGTAATTGGTTTATTTTTCCAGTTTTCTCGAATATTCGTTTATAGAAATGTGTGACATGCACTTAATGTATGATTTAGCAAACTGCAACAGGGCAGCAGCAAAAAGATTGTATCAAAACAAGTTTCCTAATAGACTTGTGTCAAATAAGTACCTTTGAAAGACTTCACAACCGACTTAGAGACCATGGAGTACGAGGACTATTGAATTAGAAGAACGTGTTCTAAATCGTGTGCACGGATCTCCGGATAGTGCAGGTTCCTTGGAAGCACAGGAAGCTGTTGGACAGATGATTGTCAGATTTTAAATGATAATTTTTTTAATTTTTATCATCTACAACGCGTACGGAGGCTGACTGCTGATGATTTTCCACTTAGATTAGCTTTCTGTAACTGATTTCTAAGAAAATTAGAAGATCCTTTATTTTGGGCAAGCATTCTGTTCACAGATGAAGCTTCTTGTAACAGGAATGGTGTTCATAACTATCATAACCAACATATCTGGAGCGACGAGAATCCTCATAGTACTGTCCACAGTAGGCATCAACAAAGATTTTCCCTGAACATATGGACAGATGCTTTTAATGGTTATCTTTTCCGTCCTGTCATTCTACCAAATCGTTAGATGGAGCAAACTATCTTGCTTATCGGTCCAAAAATCTTCCACATTTGGTATCAGATTTCCTGCGCGAAAGTTTCCATGAAAAATGAATAGGTTGGCGGGCCAGCGCCCTGGCCTGCTGGATCACCTGACTTAAACCCGCTTGACTTCTACCTGTGGGGCCATTGAAAAAAAAAATGTGTATTCAACTCCAGTACACAACCTTGAGGATCTTAAACAAAGAATCCAAAATGGATTTCAAGACATTAGGAATACTCCTCGAATGTTTTAAAGAGTAAGAAAACCTCTAAAAAAAAGACTGGATTCCTGTGAAATATCTAATGGTGGTCATTTTGAACATCATAACTTATAATTGTTAATTTTGATAGAAAAATACACCATCTGCAACGATTAACGCAAGATTATCACAAGTTATTTTTTTGTTATTTTTTACTGTTAAATTTTATTATGAGAAAAAATGAGAAAAATATTGCTTAATTTGATACTGTTTTCAAATATTAGCATTAACAATAAACAAAAACACTTTACATTCAAATTAATTGAACGCAAAGTGGAGGACACGAAAACGGCACAAAAATACAATATCAATTTTCTGCCATAAATCGGTTATTTGTTAAACGATTTTAACAAATAAAATGTACTTTTATTCGAAATAAAAGGCTTAATATTTTAGCGCATAACATACATTTTGGTAAAACAAACTTTACTTATGCAGATCTAAAGGATTGACAAAATAAGTATGGCCGCCATTTTCTAATTTTCGAAGGAATTAAAGTTCTAATTTTTTACCTAATTTTAGGACTTTATTATCAAGACTCCTCTCAAATATTGATGTGATTACTTAACTCGATCTTGAGATATAATTTTTTTTAAAAGAAAACAGAATAGTGCACATGAGGAGAACGAAGGAGAAATTTCCATTTTTTTTAAAGATATTTTTTGTTTAGTTTTACAAGTAGAATCCGAAAATATATAGTCAGAACACCATTCTTGATACACCCTGTATGAGGCAAGTATAAATGTGAAACACGATGTTGATACATCACGATATAAGAAATTAAGAGCTTTGCTGAAGCGCTCTTCTGAAAGCTATATTGCTAAAAAAATCGGAGGTTTTTACGGAAGAAAATGTTAATGATTTCTTAAAAAATGCTCCAGATGAGACATATTTAGTTACAAAGGTAATACAAATTATAATTCAATTCGCTCTTGTCATTGGCGTTTTAGGGGCTTGTCGCAAAAATGAACTCTACAACATTAAAATTTCCGATATTAAAGATTTGGGATCCGCAAAAATAATTTCTATTCCTGTTACAAAAACTAAAAAACCAAGAGAATTTACAGTCACAGGAGAATTTTATAATATTGTAAAGAAATATTTGGCTCTGAGACCTCTTGATGTTCCTGCTGATAATTTTTTTATTAATTTCCAAAAAAATAAATGTACACGACAAGTGGTTGGAATAAACAAACTGGGCAATATGCCTAAACAAATTGCCACATTCCTGAATATGGATAATCCCCATGAATATACTGACCACTGTTTCCGCCGTACCTCAGCAACTACGTTGGTAAATGCAGGTGCGGATATTGCTACATTGAAAAGACATGGAGGGTGGAAGTCTTCGCAAATAGCTGAAGGGTACATAGAAGATTCTTTACAAAATCAAATAAATGTAGCAAATCAAATAGTCGCTTCAATTACTGGATCTAGTTCGTCCGAGATCGTTCCTTCATCTTCCAATTCTGCTTGCTACACAACTGTTACATCTGCCTCTTCAAATCAATCTGTTTTGAAATATGTCACGCAAAACATTTCCAACGCACCGATTTTTAACTTCAGTAATTGTACCAACACTATAAATATAAATATTAGTAAGTAATCATTAAGTAACTTGTCTGTTCATATACTATAATGATTTGTTTTGTTGAGATTTCATTTATTTGTTAGTTATTCATACCTTCGTTGTAAAGAAATTAAAATATTAATCTCAAAACTTGTTTTGTTTTTTGTTCAGATTTAGTTTAATTGTTAAGGATTCATATTTTCTTGTCGTGGAGAAAAACCAGTCTGTTACTCTGCTAGAATGGAAAATTCGATACTCGTTGTTCCTCACGCTCGCGTTCGGAATGTTCCACTCGTATCGAATTTTCTCATTCTAACCTCGTTACAGAATATACTATTACGTTTTAGCTTAGATAGTAATCCCTTACCTTGGTCTACATACAAATTTCTTAGTTGGGAAACCAACTTATTTGCGTGGATGCATTTATCCGAGATTTTGTAATTTTGCACTGGCTGCGCTCAACTTTTAGATATAAGATAATAATGAAAATGAGTGGGTAAATGCACGTAATCCTTTAATATTTCAGATACGTGTAAGAATTGAGAATCTTAAGGAAAAAAGGATACTTAACATTTGGTACCACTGCAGCGTCATTAGGATACCTTATCCAGAATAGAACATTACTACACTCTTTCTGTAAATTTAACTGTTTTGAGATATCTGTAAAGTGCATATTTTGCATTTTATGAAGTACCTTTATGCACACACACGCACATATCCATAGACGCACACATTTATAGATGCACATATTCACAGATGCACAGATGGAAATGGGAAACAGATACGCACCCACACGCAAAGCATGCACATGTGCACCGACGCATGGACCCGCGCATAAACTTATGCACTGTTATTATTTTTAAATTGATTAGGTAACAGCAAAACAAAACTATACTAAACTGTGCCTTTCATGTAAGAGAAAATATTAATAAGTTAAAAATAACCAATCTCTGAGTATAGATGTTGTATTCGAAAGGTAGCCGTTTGCGCTGAATAGGTATTTCTTGCTAAGGTAACCAGACACCAGCATAAAGAAGTCTAGTGCTAATCACATCAGATTTTTTGAACTTCTAAACAATTAGTCGAATAAAATTTATGAACCTTGTGATTGTTTTAATTAAAAGTTTCAGCCACACTGACGCAGTCTGTCGGCGCTTTCTCCCGAAGTAAATGGTCTGTCAACAATTATGGTGTTGTACAATCAGGCAGTCGAGTGGTTCTGTGATTGTCTACATAGAGGACCTATTTCAGCTTTAATCTTGTACCTGATACATGATAATTTTGTAATTTTGATGTGATTAAATAATTAATTATTTAGAAACATATCTGTTATCTTAACAAGTTCACTGCAATAGTTTGATCGATAACCATAGTTAGTAGCTATATTGCATTTGGAGAAAATGCTTCCCGTGTGTCATTGAAATGGGAAGCGTTTTCTAAACAATATTATAAAAGCCTTTTATTTACGAGATAAATTTGTTCATATATTTAAAACATTAACAAATAACTGATATTAATTAGTTTTGTTTGAAATAATTATTTAATGAATAGTTTATGAACTACAGGAAAATAACCTTTCACACATCCGTGTCATACACTCTGCTTTTACTGCGCTATATACTTTCTTTACAGCTAGAGAGACGAAAAACAAGAGCGTTAAAAATTTGTTTGGGAGAACTTATTATTAGAAGTAACACGATATTAATACTGTAAATGTTATATAACAAAATGTATAATAACTTACCAACTGGAGTCTCATGTCCTTCCTTTAGCCTTATCACAATTTCAGTTTGTCCATCGATTAAAAATCTCGGAGGTCTATTGCACAAAACAACGGAAATGCACCACTGAAATACACTTAAAACACACAACAGATTTAAAAGCACAGCCGAAATTTTTGATCGCACTTTTACTGCAACGAAACCTCTATAATAACTTTTCTCTTCAGTCTCCAACATTGTTAATTTAGCTTTATGTAATTTGGCAATTAAAATCTAAACAAGTTCCATTTATAATTATCATTACTTCAGCAATCACGTTAATAACCATTTTAGTAGGCATCTCCAAACGAAAATTCAATCCATTTCTTCACTTAAGCTTTCTCACTAAAACAAAGTATTTATTAATAAATCTTTTTTACGGCTAGATTTATATCATTTTGTAATTCTTATATTTCCAAACTCTCACGTTTTCCATTACATGCTTCTCTTACTTATTCATTGTAAATGAGTTAAGAGTACTAACAAGCGAAACTTTTCATTTCGATAGTTAGTCAAAATTACAACTACATTGAAGATGTCGACCTGGAAAAGCAATCAGTGGAAATTTGTTATAAATAATTTGTTTAACTATAAGAAATAAATAATTACATGTCAGTAATTTCTTTTTATTTTGCGTGTATGAATTTGTTTTGATACGGTTTAGATAATGTAACATGTAATTATGTGACTGTCATGACGGAAATAAACGAGTTGTGCTAAGTTATGCACAAATTTTGACAATGCGAAGGGTACTTCCACCACATTATTATTATGCACTTTATAATGAATTACAGTGAAAATGAAGGTGGCCAATGTCCTTAGTTTTGGTCAATGTCCGTGCATACTGTTTTGGTTCGATACGCTTCATGTGGAATGTGTTTAATTCAGGTAGTACCTTTTGCAACTTTATATGCATGTATTAAAATACAAGAGTATTAGATTTAGTAAATAGACAAACCACATTTTCAAGAAAAATTCTTGTACCGCAGTTCACAGTTCATTAATTTTACAACATGACTTATACGGGCTTATACCAAAAACGTTCTAGCGCGTTTTAATGGTAAATATACACGTCATAAAAGGATGTCTGGAATTTTTTTCATCTTTCATAATTAAATTAAAAAAATGTACCAGTTTTTCCCTCATTACTTCTGTAATCTATGATATACATTTCCGTTAATTGAAGTTTATTACACTAATACAATAATACGTTTCAACAAAAGAAATGAATTTCCAGATTACTCCATTTTCAGCAAATTTTTTAAGTTTTGTGACATTTTTTCGGCAGTTTGTATTGATTTATTTTCAATAATCCCTGTGCGCCTTCCTAGCCTCTTAATAATCCCCCCCCCCCCCCGTTTCTTAGATAACAAAAGAGATAAACGCAAAAATTCATTGATATTAATTCAGCTTTTTGCAGATCAACCTCCTCACCTATTTGCAGATAAAAAATGAATAAGGCAAAAACACTCCCGGTGCCCAAAAGCCCCTACATACCAAATTTCATTGAAATTGATTCTCCGATTTCCCAGTATATATATAAATCAACTCATCCTCGCCTCTTTTTCAGATAAAAACACAAAAACACGACCAGTATCCAAAAGCCCTATCACTTTTTTTCAGAAAAAAGTAGATAACCCAAAACCACTCCCTATACACATAAGATGACAATTCTAACCAAATTTCACAGCTACCACCTTCCGCATTTTATGATAAAAAATACATAGATACATAATGGCACTCAATGAGACCAGCTTTATCAATCTTTGACAGGTCAAGTTTTATTTTAGTTTCTATTTGTCAAATCGCTTTATTTTTTTGTTAAGTAGCATATAAAAAATACAAAAGACCCTGCACACCTCTTATGGGTTTTTAGACCACAGTCAAATTTAATGAAATTTTAGTATGTTATAGACTAAAACTATCTGAACAATATTTGTCATTGGACCAACTTAATCTAATGGCTAGTTTTTGATATACAGGGCGTTAAAGGGTAGTGCCTAATAAGCATTATGGCTTTTCAGTGAGTTTTAGCTTGGATATAGACAAGTGTTATAATTAATGCTATTTAGTAATTTTTCATTATTCTGTACTTTCTATCATTCTATACATGGTGTTTTAATAAAAATTAGTAGTTAATACTATTAAAAATTACAGATATAGCCATAAGCCTGATCATATCTACACTTTCGATTGTTAATAACAACCAGTTACTTAAAATGACAATGTCACCTATAACTAAGTTCCCTTAAAGTCATTATTTAAGTTTGCATTAAAATGGCTTTTCGATTAAACTTTCAGTGTTATGTATGTGAAATAGTGGGGAATCCCAGACAAATGACCATTTTAGGACAAAATGCCGACCAACAGATAAATATTGCTCAGAGAAGACGACAGGAACTTTCGCTTCCGCCAATGGACATAAATGGTAATACCAGGCTATGTACAAACTGCAATCAAGGTATCATAGATAGATGTGCGAATGTTAATATTTGCGGAAGAAGGAGAGAAGTTAAAAAAAAAGATTTACTGTGTTTTTTATGTAAATTACGTCAAGGACTTTCAGACACGTTTTTAGCGGCGATGTTTTCTTATGGTAGCAGACAGGGTGTCTCATTGGCGGTTCAAAAAGTTAAGAAATCATTATCCAATAATTTTGTGCCCCAGAATTTAGGACCTCGTCACATAAACCGTAACCAATTTATTGCTGAACACGTTACCAGATTTGCAAATGAGTTATTTAATGAGGAACCTGAAAACCCAATAGCCATTATTTGTATCGATGCCATATGTTAACATTGAGCGTAGCAAAAATTTTCAGACCCACAGGCAGTCCTATTCAGTTCACAAACATTGCCATCTTGTTAAGCCAGTGCTAGTTGTTGCCGCAAATGGATATATTTTGGATGTTCATGGTCCATACTTTTCCGACCCAAGAAATAATGATGCGAGTATATTAAGATACCAATATAATCAGGATCAAGAACTAAGACACTGGCTGCAACCTGACGATGTTGTGATTGTGGATGGAGGCTACCGAGATGCTCGGGAATTTTTAAATAATATTGGCATATCTGTGCAAATTCCACCAGCGCTAGAAGGTAGACGTCAATTGCCAACTGTAGAAGCCAACGCTAGCAGAATTATTACTAAGCAAAGGTGGGTAGTAGAAGCTCGAAACGGACACGTTCAGTCAATATTTAAAATTTTTCGTAACTGCTTTTCAATTGCCAAAATACCCAATTTGTGGACATTTTTCCGTGTTGCCTGTGCCCTAATAAACCGCTACTATCCACCATTACATATGGAAGAAGCAAATGAAGAACTAGCACAACAAATGCTTCAAATGGTAAACGAACCTAATCATATACAAGCTAGAGCGGAAAATGAAGGTTTGTTGAGGCGGCACGGCAGATGGGCACCTTTAGAACAAAACCAATTAGAAAATTTTCCAGTTCTAAATATAGCTCAATTAAGACGCATAACTTATGGAACTTTCCAACTTAAACTAGCACCTTCTTACATACAGGATAACAATCACCAACTAGGCAACCACTTTTTCGAAATTGATACGGCGTTCAACGAATTAAATCTCGTTCGGCTTAGAATTAGATCTAGACATAGAAATCAAATTAAATATCAAATAATAATTAGCTATAACCCTGTTCCTGATAATGATGCTGAACAAGAAGATGGTCCTATATTTGACTACTATTGCCAATGCAAAACAGGAGCGCGAACTATAGGAATGTGTGCACATATAGCAGCAGTTATTTGGTTTTTGGGCTATGCAAGGCACGAAGAAGTTATTAGGCTACCGCAAACCAAAGTGCTAGCCGCTACTCAAGATGTTTTAAACAGACATGCTGCCGTCTAAATGTTCCGTTTCTTGTATATAAATCATGTAAATATTAGGTTGTTTATTTTATGTATAAATTCCACTTTTTAGCATGTAAATAATCATATTTAATACTATTTTTTCTTGAAACACCCTGTATAAAATGTTAGAAAGTACGGAATAATAAAAATTACAAAAAAGTATAATGTGTAATGGTAATACTTGCGTATATCAATGTTAAAACCCACTGAACAGCCATTATTCTTATTAGGCACTATTACTTTAACGCCCTGTATATCAAAAACTAGCCATTATATTAAGTTGGTCCAATAACAAATATTGTTCAGATAGTTTTAGTCTATAACATATTGAAATTTCATTAAATTTGACTGTGGCCTAAAAACCCACAAGAGATGGGTCCTTTACAAATGTTTCAGTTTAATTTATAGTTGAAGCATTTGCGTAGTATCAAATTATTCCTAAGGTAAAGGTCTTTCATACATAATGTACGTTGTATTATTACTGATAGCTTGTTATTCAAGTTAGTTTACTGTGTTGAAATACCTTTAACTAAAAATTAAATTGATCATTGGTCATTTTACATCGAGATAAACAGAAAAATACAGGGTGTTCTATTTGAAAATAAAAAATTGTCCTTCCTAGTTGAACCGGAAGTATCTCTAAACAATATATATATATATATATATATATATATATATATATATATATATATATATATATATATACAAGGTGGGCCATAAGTCAGTTGTCAAAAATGAAAATACAAATACTCTATTCGTATAAAGTACTAATTTATTACAAAAGTTAACCTACAAAAATTATTATAAGAAATTTACCTACAAAAGATGCTCAAAGTGGGTTCCTCGCTGTTCTATACAAACATTGTATCTTTTTAACACAGATTTGCAAATCTTGTCATTTATATTCAGGGACTGCAGGTTTTCAAATTCTAATTGGATTCGTTCCTTCAAATGTTCAACATCGCGAATATTGACGGAATAAACCACATTTTCAGTATACCCTAGAGTGAAAAATCCATAGGTATGATATCTGGGGATCGTGGAGGCCATTCCATTCATCAAAGTTTTCATTGAGAAAGTCTCTAAATAATTCCATAATGAGGCGGGCTCCGTCTTCTTGCCATATCAACCTTTCTTTAACTGGCTGGAGATTTTCAAATAATGGACTGTTTTCTAGTTCTATGAATACTTCATGAAGCATATCTAAGTAATTTTCAACATTGACAGTCCCATTAAAAAATACGCTGATAATCCCTGCTCATAAACTCACGCCAAGAGTGTTCAATTCTGTCTTCACCACAGCGTGTGGATTCGAAGAATCCCAGTAGACACAGTTGTATCTCTTCACTTTGCCATTCACCTTAAGTCGCTGAATTCTAAACACCTGTCCGGATCATATTCATGTAGGCCTTGAAGTAAAGTAGGCTACCAAAGATTTGCGGATATTAATTAAAGAACATACACCAAAAAAAAGGCATAAGTAAAAGGTTACTCTAAAAAATCCGTCCCAGAATTCCTAAAACAGCAAGAACACCCAAAACAAAAAAGTAAAGAAGCAGGCCCAGATAATACTGTACTTCCAATATACTCGGCAGGAATCATTGACAAGATGATTAATTATGCATCTTCGAGATGTCAATATTGTCAAAAGTTTAGTTTTTCTTTGATTCCTTTCTTTGTATGGATATGTTTCGTTAAAATTTTATTTTGCTTTTGATCCTAGAAAGAATAACAGCACTGTGAAAAATCAGTTTTTGCACCTGCCGGACTATTTTACAATTTTACGAACAGCAGCTAATTGTCGGATGTGACCATCGTTATAGCGGACAAGCGTACGAGTCAAGTTTACTGAAAACTTGTCGCGTTTTTAATAAAATTCACCTCGCACACGTTAAAGAAATAAGTGAGTGAAACTAGATTGGTAAGAAACTTTATGTAATGGATAACTTCTGAGAATAATTGATAGTTTAAAATCAATTTTTTTAATATGAAAATTTTAAATTTGAAGATTTCAGTGAAAAATTTAAAATATTCACCTTTTGGGTTTAAATCGTATATCTATGTTTATATTTTATATTTAAACGCTTTAATAATAATTTTAGCTGAAAAAACCTGTTAACAAATGTTAATGCACGTATAAAATACGAAAACGCTAGAAATAAGTCCGCGATAATAATTACATAAAATAAAAACCTACTATTGAATATTTTTAGTAAAAATTAATAACTAATCTTTAATATATTAAATATTATTGTCTTGAAAACGACATTCCGCTACAAGCTCTCATATTAACAACGTTTTATACAATGCAATTGTATTAAGATATATCGAAAACAGAATATATACAATAAATTTAATTTAACTTTAATTTGGCTATGTGTGTTAAATCTTTGCAATGCTATAAAACATTTATTTCAAATGATAAGAAGAATACATGAGAAACCTTTGTAGGATACCTATTTATATAGGTACCCAGCAGAAGCATAGTAAGTGTTAGCCGTGATGCCAAAAGACGCAGACGTTCACTATCCTAAATCATGCTACAATAACAGAAGCACGCATTTGAAGCTTTCGCGGTTGAAAATTTAAAGAGAAAGTGTACAGTACCATTCTCAGAAGCGTACCGTAGAAGTTCTAAGTATATGCTAGCGTATAAAAATAAAACAGTGTATTGTTTCATTAAACTGAGCTGAAGTTTTCGATACATCTAGGAGTTTCAACCAGGTTATACGACCAGAAAAGCATTTAAATCATTCGTTGTAAAAACTACCAGTCCTGCTCATTAATCTTTTTAATTAGCTATTAAAAACATTAGATTAGGTAAACATTGAGATTTTTGTTTATACATTTTCATGCCAAGGTTTTTAAATATGGTAATTAATTTTAACCAACCAAATAAAAAAACAACATTTGGAAAAATTTCTAGCAATTTTACTCATACCGAATCCTAAGAAAGAGAGTTATTATCTCTAAATATTAAAACACTGTTTGTTGCTCATGCAGATTTTCGAATCTAAAGAGTTTATATGCAAAATTAGTTCTCAAAATTAAGATATTATCAACACATAATCTGCATAAATTAATAAAATTAGTTTCAATAGTTACAATGCTGACCCACGTAAATTAAGAAGCGGTACACCTACACATACTAAAAGTTAGAATTAATTCCGCTGTTTTTAATTACAAGGTGTTAAAAGCTATTTAATCAATTTTCTTATTACCTGCTGTACTAAATAATATGATTGCTTAAGTTTATCAGCCTGCTTCCATATTTAATGCTTTTGTACTCCGACGTTTCGAAAGCGTACTCTGCTTTCGTCATTAGGCTTAGTTCTGAGATTTCGCACTTGAGTCGAATTCGTTTACTATGATTTTTTCCCAAGCACTTGACTAATAAAAGATTATAGTAAATGAATTCAACTGAAGTGCCAAATTAGTCCTTTCCTGATGGCGGAAGCAGTCCGCTTCTGAAACGTCGCACTACAAAAGCAAAACCTGTGGAGATAAGTCGATTAACTCAACTAATATGAAACCACAGTTACAAAACACTTATAGTAGTAAATGATTGACTTGCACTATTTAAGGCATGTTCAGCTACTGCAGATCTTCATGGTTGACTCAGTCTACAAAATCTCATATGTTCTAAACGTCTAGTATCAGATCTACATCTCATAAGGTTCCAATGTATATTTTCCAACAAGAATAAGAAATCTTACCCTTCGGAAACTAACAGGGCGGTTTGAACACATCTCATTACTGAGGACGACAAACTATAATTACTATTGAAATACTTAAAGGTTATAAAATAAACTATTTGAACCCAAAAGGATAAGCACTTTTAATTTCAAATAAACGTATCAAGAATGGTTTCAAAAATAGACAGTTAATCATATCAATAATATTACAAAAACTTTACTTCTACTATCAGCACATAAAAAAATGTTTACAATTATTACTATAATCAACTATCAAAATACAAATAAAAGAGAAGACCGAGCTAGCAGGGCAGTGGTAACACCATCTGTCCCCGTTACTGTCTACCCTGTATGAAGTTTTTTCAGATGGTTTTCCTCATACACATATAGCGGAATGACCACTGTGCATGTACGTCATGCGCGGCAATTTAGGCGCACGGTGAGATAACTACCACCTAAAAACCTAACTTCGTTCCTTTTGATCTGATCGTGACTACATCCATCCTTAGTTTCACCATATATGTATACATACTTAATGTATGTATGTATGTTGGTAATCCATCACTGCAGCTGAAATAGCTTGGAAAGCTCAAGCAACCCGCTCTCCCCCTAAACCTAAACTGAGCGTTACTTAATTTTTAATGCCACGTTATTGAAGTACTGTGTAAGTGCAAGGGATGGTGTCGTCTGTTTGTAATAATGTTGGATTTTTTTAATAATTTTGGAGTAATGTAAAACATTATTCTCAATCACCCTTTTAGTTACGCTGTAAATTACCCGTGGATGAGAATTGCCTTATTTGCGACTTTACTACTTACTTTTACGTTTACGTTTTTTTAAGCATGTAGTAATTATGCCTACTGTAAATTATTTCTTCATATATAACCCGTTTCTACAAATTAACTGTATGCGTTTCATACAGCATGTAGTAATTTATGTATAATTTATCCTAGTATTAGATGTGCTTCGACTGCAAGCTTAGTAACTACGTTGTGGTGAAACGAACACCTTGTGTGGTCGATATACATTGCTTATAATGTTTTGTTTCTGTAATTATCGTATGTTGCTTTATTTACCTGTTCGATTATTATGTACTAAATTGCAACTAAAATTATTTAACATTTTTGTTTAAATATTATTGTTTTATAGAATTTCATTGCTAAGATATGAAATCTTGCAGAGCTCATTGAGATACTGAGCCTTCTTTTAGTTTTGTTTCAATACCTTTTTATTTATCTTTGACTGGTTCCCAACAACTCGGTTAAATAAATACCTCGCTTTAGTATTCCGGTAAATACACAGATAAAATTGTTTCAAGTATTTAATTAGCCCATTAGACAATAATTAAACGATTCGTTCTGACAAGATAGATACTAATTGTAAATGCATATTTACACGAGATACCGCTAATTATTTTATTTCAATTAAAACAAACTGCAGCGTTATTTTTCTAGATTTTACGTTCTCTCTACTAAAATTATGTACCGAACCTCTTATGCTTATTGCGGTTAGAAATTTCTTTCTCGGTTTTCTGTTTTCACTTAATTACAGTTGTTTTACAAATGCTCGCTCTGGTAAAAGTTTTGCATTTGCCTTAAACTAGCATTGGAAATTCTACTGACCAATGGTTAGCACAGCAGTATTACAGTTTCATGTAAACACCAAATTTGATGTTATTAAAAATGAGCGTATATATACTACCTACCAAGCTTTACAAATATCCTCTGCTGCTATTGCCTAAGACCGCGTCCGCTGTCCTATCTTCAGGAGCTAACAAAGACTACCTCCAAAAAAAATGCTTCCGTTAATAAAACACAGAGGAAATATATGGATTGCAGTAGTCAAAGGCACATCAAATTTAGTTAAAAGAAGGGGAAAAATAAGCATCCCATGAGTAGTATTATAAATAGTTGAGAAGATAGGAAGGAAACAAATTTGAAAAGGAAAATACTGAAAAGTGAAAACAAAAGTAGCATTGGGTGAATGATGAATTATTATAAGAAACAAGAAAGGTAAGAGGTGAATAGGCCAAGTTGGACGAGATGGAAAGCCAAATCACATAAGAAAGATATAGTGTTCAAATAAGCAAGGGGCCGTACGTACATGGCGTGAAATAACCTCTAAAACTCAGGTCACGCACAATTGAAAGTGTAGATTGAGGCTGTTGACAGAAGAGAAGCGAATGCTAAGTAAATAGAAGGACTATAAGAAATAATCTATGTCAGATTTTAAAGCTTCATGTTAGTTAGACGTTAATAGACCTGTAGATGTAGATGAAAATTCCACAGCCGCCCGTTAATATAAAACACCTATAATACGATTTAAGCATTTCTAACCCTATTTAATTTAGTTTGCTTTACATTAAAAAACTTTATGAAGACAAGTTATGTTAAAATTAAATTTACTTTAAAAATATGTCTACACATTTTCTTATAAAATTAGTCGTTATTCAAGTATTGACAAAAAGCGAGCTAACAGATAAATTCTAATCCATTAATAATAAATATCTTAATAGACCGTCTCTCCCAGCCGCTGAATTTCTCACAAAATCTAACCAGCTCCAGGAGAAATTAATACTCATAAATAATCATGGCCGATCTTGGCGAAACGCTATAAAATGAGTTTATATGTCGATTTAGCGTTAGTGAAAAAAAGTGGATTGTATAACCTGCTATACCTATATATGTATATGTAGGTTGGAAGTTAAAAAGTTAAGGAAAACCTACTCCGCTAAACTTGAAAAACGAATAAGCTATTTTAAAAGACATTTATTTGTGCAACAAGATGTATGAAGGACGGTTCTACTACTTTTATAGAAAAAGGATATAATCAAAAAAGTGTTGCTAGAGGTATTAGGTACACGATTGAGAAAGATTATGCAATAAGTTGTTGGAGATAATTCGTTTGGATTTAGAAGAGGGATGGAAACGAACGACGCTATTGTAAGAACAACTGAGGAAGGTGTCTAGAAAAAACAGGCAATAAAAGTCTGTGTCTAGTAGATCGAGAACAAACCATTTGATTGTGTGAAATATGAAAAATGAATATAGATTTTGATGACGGTGGACTGAGGAGATAAAAGACTAACATGTATCCTGTACATGAAGCAGCAATAAGCTTGGGGGATGATGTGAGGGTATAGTTGGCCTCGTGAGAGAAGGCGTTGTGCTAGACACAAGGGAATTAACATCGGTGCGAAACATACTAATTCAGTGAAGTTTGATATGATGATGAAATGTACTCGTCTTTGAGGAAGACAAGGGGGACTTAAGCCATATCACGCAATTATGAAGATTCAGGCGAGACAGGTGACTAGTGTATGAAAGAGAGAGAAATAGCAAGATTGATATCGAATTCTAAAAATGTTCGGGAATCGTTTATGTAGAGAGAGATTTCGAGACTAAACAAATCGATGCGAAAAAATGGAGGCTTTGGTATGTGGCATTAGAAATTAGACATGAAGAAGGGTGAAGAGGAGTAGGGCAGGAAATATTGTGGTACGATGAGAAAATCAACAGAATTTGGAAAGGTCCCGTTTTAGGAAGCAATAAAAAGCTATGTCCATGGGTCCCGGTTGAGACAAAAGGAAAGTAGGAAAGAAAAAATGAAAATGAATTAATGATTCAAAGAATGAATATGATTGTGTTGGTACTCATAGACATGCAACGCTTTTAGAATGTTGGAGAAAATACAACTGGACTCCTGCCAATGGTGAAAAAAATCATAAAGCATAAAAATCCAAAAATCATAAAAAAATAGCAAATTGGCCCTTCATCAATATGCAACGATGGTATAGGTCGACTTTGTAAGGTATTAATGTTTTGGGAACATACTGTACATAAATAAATTCAAATTTCGCTATATACGCGTGTTTACAGGGTGTGCGCATAAGAAAAGCATTTTCCGGGCAACGCTAAAGTATACTTACGGCTAGAATTTTCATAATTTTCATTAGGCTTGTCAGGTTGCGTTGACGCACCCTGTATGTAGGATGTTATAATGACGTATATTACGTGTTCTGAGCACGAGTGTATTGAGTTTGAACGGAAAAAAAAAATTTTGTGTGAATGCATAATGTATGTGGGTGTATGATACGCCACTGGAAATTTAGGAGAAATATAATTATGTATGTAGATATGTGTATTTGAATGTTATAGAGACTTTAGTGTTGGAATAATTAGATTTTGATGAATGTAAATGTGAAGAGAAATTTGTCCATGGGACGATAATGCTTATCACTGTATTGCTTCTGTTTTGCTGATGATAAAGAAAGGAATGTTTGAAGATAAAATGAGTAATTTTGGTTAGAAAATGTGAAGAATAAGTGTGGAATGTTTTAGAAAATATGTAGAGAAAGATTGGGTATGTTTAAGTATTAATTTCAGAAAGTTTTGTAATGTTGTGCAATTGTTTTGAGAATAAATGTATGTATATGGAATTTGAGACATTAGACGGTACTGATTTTTGCAAATGTTGCGGAACGAGATCGAGCGCAGGTTGGAGATAACGGTTAAAAGTTGTGTAATGGTCCAGAGGGGCCACTGAACGAATGTAATGACGAAAAATGATTTCTTCGTGAAGTAATTGTAAAATTTGTAAGTGAAAACAAATATGGCGATGTATTGTAATTACACGCGTGCTTGTATAGAGGGAAGCAGCTGTCAGAACGATGACATTTTGAGTGAATATTATTGGAGAATATAACGCGGAAGGAAGACATGTTTAAAGATGGATGACTGAAGTTATAAATAGGGAAGTCAGAGATTGACGAGGGTTGTTGTCGTTGGGAGTTGAAGTTAGAGGTAGGAAGTTAGCTTTTGGCTTATGATGAGAACTCGGTGAGACGCGCACGCGAGTGATAGACGGTGACGACGTTGGAGTATGTTTGTGAAATTTTAATGAGGCAGTAATTGTTTAATTAATTGCGTAACCCGAACCGGGGATAAATTGAAAAAGACATTCATAAACAATACAAGAATTAAAATTGACGTTGAAGATAAAAATTAGTTTGTTTTCAAGAAAATAATAGTGCGTAAGCAGATTTGAATAAAGATAACAGTTGTTATGTTAAAGTGTGAAGGGCAGCGCGTGTCTTTGTAGCGAGATTCAGCTAAAAGTATTTATGAGACCACCTGTTAAGTAAACGAAGCGTTCGTTGTATATTAAACCAATGTTTAAATAACGTTATATGACATTGAAAGTTTTATTTGTATAAGGGACTAATTTTGGGGTAAAGGGTTGCTAGAAATTTTAAAGAGGCAACCAAACGTATGCAGTTTATTACGTGTTATTAGACTATTTGTGGGTGCACAGTAAGGAATAAGTGTTCGTGAAATTGTGAAGCAATTGTAATGTGCTTCAGGCAATTTTAAGGAATTACCAATGGACTACATATAATTGGTGTACGGAAGAAAGAAGAAAGAAAAGCTAAGGATTTATGGACAAATTTGTTAAGTAAGAAATTAGATTAAGGAATTTTATGAACGCATTTAAGGCCGATTATCTTTTTGTTAGTTTATTTGCTTATGGTTGTTTAAATTATTAAATAGTTTTGAATGGAAAAGATAATCGTTCTTGAGTCGTATTGTATGGTTTGTTTTAGTAGTAAGATTGCAAAGTGGTACTTGGTGGTTTAACTTTCAACCACGCTGATGTAATTTATGTAAATATTTGTGTTTTTTTTTGATTATTTTATGCAGGACAATATATATTTATCGTTAAATTTTTACTTTGTTGTTTATTTAAACAGGTATGAAACACAGTTGTAACATTTACCTAATTGGTGATCTTGTTTTGACAATTTTAAAAGTAAGCTTTGCAGATTTTAATTTTTCAGATTTAAGGAACAACCTGAAAGTTCATGTTAGCCAGGTTGATTACAAAATTTTTATGTCAGTTTCATTAAAGCAATGCACTATTAACAGATCAGCTGTTGTCTTAAAAATTTCATTAAGTATAACAAAAGTTTTGAGAAATTATACAGTTTACGAATGTCAACTACGATTCAAAAGTAAAGTAAATTTAAAAGATATCGTTCATGTTAAGAATTTTAAAAATTGATTACCGTTCATTGAATGAATTTGAATGATCAATTTCATTTTGGAAGTTTTGGTATACGAGGTGTATTCAAAAAGTTTTTAATAACCTGGGTAGTACTAAATTTATTTGAGTTGAATTGTTTGGGACGAGTGGTTGTTTTAGAACCTTCGTATATGAGTTTACCGAGTAAGCACAATCCTACTTTCCACAATCAAGTAGGGTTAATTAACATCCAGCTTAAGACAATTATATTAACAAAGTTTCGATTGTGGTGGCGCCTAGAGGCATATTTTCCCGAATTGAGCTATTTAAGTATAAGTGTAAGGTGTTTGAGCTTATTAATCATTCATTTTACTTATTATTTCGACCACGCCCATCTCCCTGTTAGCTGGCTTGGCAACCCGCTTACATTAGGCTTACAGTAGTAAGCCTACACGACGCCTAGTGCGGTTTGGACGTGTAACAGGCTTTATATTGTGGGATAAACCAAATATTCGGCGACAAAACTTGAATGTCTTGGAGTTCTATGGTCTATAGAAAAATTTAGAGGTTGTCTTGAAGATACGAAGTTAACGGTTTTTACGGACCGTTTTTTATTGTTATGGCTTCATAACTTAAAAAATGCCTCTGGCAGGCTAGAGAGATGGACATTACGGTTGCACGGTTATCATTTTGAAATTGTTTCAGACGTATTGTCGAGAGATGTAGTAAAAGAAACAAATTTGATCGAAGTGAAGGAAAGTGACTGTGATTTGTGGTATAAAAATTTGTTTAAACGGATTACAAATAATCCGGAATTGTTCCCTATGTGGCGCATAGAAAATAATGACATTTTTTTATTAGTAAATAAGGAATGTGGAAGTGGATTGTCTCAGTGGAAATTAGTTGTACCCAAAAATATACGCAATGAAATCTTTGCAGAAAATCACGATAAACCAACCGCGGGAGATTTAGGTTATTTTAAAACCAAACAAAGAATTGCGGATACTTATTATTGGCAAGGAATGAATACGGATATAGCACGGTATGTTCGAAATTGTGAGCATAAAAACCCCAGCAAACTCCTCCAGCCGAATTATTGGGCAATCGAAAAGTTTCCGGGCCCTGGCAAATTGTGTCAACGGATCTTATGGGCCAGTTGCCATTATCTACTAAACGAAATCGTTTTATACTAGTTGTCGTAGATTGTTTTACCAAATACGCTTTGTTATTTCCTTTAACAAACGCTACGACTAAAAATGTAAAGCGAATAATCGAAGAGGAAGTATTCTTAATTTATGGGGTGTCACAATTTTTAATTAGTGATAATGGTAAACAATACATTAGCAAAGATTTCAAACAAATGATCATTCGTAATCCAATCCCACTGAGAGAGTTAATAGGGTACTCAAAACAATGATTAGGTCATACATTACGGAAAATCAACGGGAGTGGGACTCGAACCCTGCAAAACTTGACTTTGGTCTAAGAACTTCCGTACATGAAATAACGGGTTACACTCCAGCATACTTAAATTTTGGTAGAGAAATAACTTTGTCGGGAAATCAATTTTCTAATCCTGTCGACCCGAATAACATACAATTCGAGAATGTAGGTAGAGCAACAGAAAATATTAGTTATATGCAAAAATTATGTAAGAAGGTACAAACTAGAATTAACGAAGCAGACGAAAAGAACGCCAGTAGATCAGTATCTTTTGATGTTGGCCAAATTTTATGGAAGCGTAACAAAATTACTTCGTATGCGGATAACTACTTTACATCAAAGCTGGCCCCCGCGTTCATTAACTGTAGAGTAGTTAGAAAATTATTGGAAAATGTGTATGAATTAGAATCTTCTCATGATCGAAACCGATTAGGTAATTGGCATGTTCAAGATTTAAAGGTAAGAAACGGGAATATATGTAAGGCATTAATATTTTGGGAACATACTGTACAGGGTGGCCAACTAAGAATGCGAGGTACTGTATCTGGGAAACTATCCATCGTAGAGGCTTGCGTAAAAAAAAGTTATGACTAAAACGGCCAGTACAAAAACCTGGAAAACATTTTCAAGTTTCTGAAATGACCGCTAGGGGGCGTAACTGCAATCTTGAATCTAAAAAGTGATGTTTCTGTGAATTCTGCTATATTAACCTATTAAAAAAATAACTGATCTCTAAAGTCGAGGATAATGTGAACTTTTTTTGATTGGCACTTTTTGTCGTATGTCTAAAAATAAAGTGGTGGGGGGTATTCAAAGGTTTCCTTAAATAACCCCCTGTATCTTCGAAACCGCTAAGCCGATTTTAACAAACTTGGGCGCGTTGAAATGAGCTATTCTTGGGATACAAATGTTATAATAATTGAAGTTTTGTTAGTTTCACATGTCGTCGCTAGAGGGCTCTGTTCGACATTCCGACAGAGTTAATTTTCGCAAAAAAATTAAATACATTGGTATGACTTTTTTTTTCATGTAGTAGCTAAATGACGCCTAAACAAGCTCGCGAAAACCGCATCTCGAGATCTTGTTCTTAACCTAAAATATCGGCCAAAGAAAACTTTATACGAAAATCCCTTAAATTTTTATTTTTTTTAACTATCTTGTTCTGGAATTGTTTCTATTATGTAAGTTGTGGCGCTAAAAAGGAGGAAGGTTTTTAATGCCCCCGTAAATGCTTGAAATGCTGACCATCACGCTCTATGCATTGCTGAAGCCTCTCATGACTAGACAAAACTGCAGCTTCAATTTCGGCTCTCGGTATGTTACGTATTTCGTTACGAATCCGGTTTTTCATATCTTCTCTAGTAGTAGGTTGAGTCCGAAACACGATGTCCTTTAAGCGCCCCCATAAATAAAAATCGAGGCAAGTTAAGTCTGGCGATCGTGGAGGCCATGGGAACAGACTTCCTCTTCCAATCCACCGCTGTTGAAATACTGCATTAATATGCTCTCGCACATTAATAGCAGAATGTGTGTTTCCATCCAACTGCAAAAACAATTTTTGCCTTGTTTCCAGAGGCACATCTTCCAACAACAGCGGTAATTGATTGGCCGAAAAGTCAAGAAATACATTGCCATTTAGGGGGTGCTTGAAAAAATATGGCCCAATAATTCTGCCTCCCAGTATGCCACACCATGCATTTAAACTCCAACGTCCTTGGCGCTGAACTTCACGCAACCAATGGGGATTTTCTGCAGACCAATAATGTATATTGTGCATTGTGCACATTGACTCTCCCGTCACTACTGAAGGTGGCTTCATCGGTCCAAAGAATTTGAAATAAAAATTCTCTATTTTCGCGTATCAGGCCTAACATCCATTGGCAATAGTCTAACCTTCGATCAAAATCTTCCTCTTTCAAGGCCTGATGCAAAACAACATGATGTGGGTGCATTCTTAAAGTTATTAAAAAAAGTTTAAACAAATACCTATATAGTTATTAAAAGTTTTTGTTATGAACGAATAAGTTCAAAGTTAAATATGTAATTAAAAATTATTATTAATTTTATTAAATACATAAATAAAAAGTTTTACCTCGAGTAGGATTTGAACCTACGACCTGTACTTTGCTAGAGTACCGCGCTAACCAACTGCGCCACCAAGGTTCAAGCCCCAATCGATGCAAATTTTGTCTTTATGTATGTAGAACTGATGTGAATCCTTGCGACATTGCAGGCTCACATTCCATTAATATAAGTAATTTGATTGTAATCTCATTATATTTAGAATTTACATACATAAAGACAAAATTTGCATCGATTGGGGCTTGAACCTTGGTGGCGCAGTTGGTTAGCGCGGTACTCTAGCAAAGTACAGGTCGTAGGTTCAAATCCTACTCGAGGTAAACTTTTTATTTATGTATTTAATAAAATTAATAATAATTTTTAAATACCTATATGTTTTGATGGCTATTAGAACTTACCTATGGTCCTTGAAAATATTTTGAACCGTTGTCCGTGATATGCTTCATTATTCGTAAAACGCATGTTGAAACCACAATTGCTCAAAGTAACGCGAAAGTATTGACAACTATTGACAACTTGAGGATTATGTGTGTTTTGTTTAGGTATCTGTTTCCATTACCTGCTTCTATTAATTGTATTTTTCATATACAGGGTGATTCGCGAGGAAGTGGCAATATTTTAAAAATATGTCGAGGAAGCCAAAATAAGTAAAATAAACTCATATGTTCAAGTCCGATTTTCATTTGTTTCAGAGATATTTAAAAAGCAAACAAAAATTTATTACAAAATCAATTACAAAAATAAACAAAATAGCATTAATTTACGAAAAATGTTCGAAGCATTAATTTACGAAACATTTTCGAAAACACCACCGCCCACTTGGATACACTTATTTGCGCGTTTATAAACTGCACTAGTAGCGAGTTTCAATGAACGATTGTTCGCTCTAATGATAGCTGCTGCATTAAGAATGCGATCTAGTAACGCTTCCCTCGTTTCCACTTTGGTAGCACAAACTAACGACTTCATCCATCCCCAAAGGCAAAAATCGAGGGGAGTGAGATCCGGTGATCTCGTTGGCCAAGGAAGCGGACCGCCTCTGCCAATCCAAAGATCGCCGAAAGTGGTATTCAGAAAATTTCGTACATTATTTGAATAGTGAGGAGGGGCTCCATCATGTTGGAAGATAATTTGTTGTCGAATATTTAAAGGTGCTTCGTCCAATATTTCTTCTAAATGGTCTTCTAAGAAACGTAAATATCCTTGTCCAGTAAGGCGCGCATCTAATACGAAAGGACCGATTAATTGATCATTTAGAATACCGCACCAAACGTTAATGCTAAATCGATGTTGGAAATTGTGTTCTATCGTAGCATGGGGATTTTCATCCGACCATCGATGATTATTGTGGCAATTGTTAATTCCATCTCGCGTAAATTGAGCTTCATCCGACCACAAAATGTCTTTACACAATCTTCTGTTTTCCCGAATCCAATGACAAAATTGTAGCCTTAAAGGATAATCGCCTTCGTGGAGATTTTGTACTTTTTGCAAATAGTAAGCGTTCAAACCTTGTTGCTTAAGTGTTTTCCAAGCCATTGTTTGTGGTATTTCAAATTGGATTGCGATGCGCCTTGTACTTATCTCTGGATTTTTGTCTACCACATCCAGAATATCTTCTTCAAGTCCAACAGCGATTCCGTGTTCTCTTTCAGAAACAATACTTGCACTTGGAAATGTCCCAGTTTCGCCGGCATGTGTAAAAACAGTTTGAAATACTCGCTTGTTAGGAACTCTTCGATTCGGAAAACGACGTCGATACTCCTCCACTGCACGAATATTACTACCATTACAGAACCCATAAACAAATATCATATCGGCATATTCTTTATGACTAAATTTGTGGGGCATTTTTACAACTTCATAAAACTAATGTTGAACAACTGTCACTTTAACAACTAACTGTCAGTTTTCATTTCAGTTGCCTACTTTCACCTAATTACACATAAGTTCTGGTTGCGTAATCCAGAAAGTCAACTCTTAAAAATAAATACCCTGTTAGGGAATTTTGCAAATATTGGCGATAGTGAGAACGTTCTTGGTGAGAATTTATTAGCCGCCAAATTTAAAGTTACTAAAAGGGCAATAATTATTTTAAAAGCTTCCTTTCTGGATTTCGCTCTCAGAATTACGTGCATAAGGTCAATACATCAACGTACTTCGTAATAGGGAAAAAATTGATGAGATTTGACATTTTAAGAAAAAGTCAATTATCCCTGAAACCAATGAAAATCGGACTTAAACATATGAGTTTATTTTACTTATTTTGGCTTCCTCGACATATCTTTAAAATATCGCCACTTCCTCGCGAATCACCCTGTATATCCATGTGAATATGCATTTAAACAAACAAAAAATAGGCCTTTCGTATAACTTTTAGCATTGCTTACTTGCCCGTAGTAATTTCAAAAAGGGTGATCTTATTCTGGTGAATAAATTTACAAACAAAATCGCAATTTCTAGGTAACCTATTCAGAGCCGAAATTGAAGCTGCAGTTTTGTCTACCCATAAGAGGCCTCAGAAATGCACAGAGTGATGGTCAGCATTTCGAGCATTTACGGGGGCATTAAAAACTTTCCTCCTTTAAATCGGTCCTTTTTCTGGCCACAACTTATATAATAGAAACAATTCCAGAAAAATATTGTTAAAAGAAATAAAAATTTAAGGGATTTTCGTATAAAGTCTTCTTTGGCCGATATTTTAGGTCAGGAACAAGAGATGCGGTTTTCGCGAGCTTGTTTAGGCATCATTTAGCTAGTTGTTCATTAAAAAATAGTCATACCAATGCATTTAATTTTTTGGCGAAAATTAACCGTTTCTGTCGGAATGTCGAACAAATCCCTCTAGCGACGACATGTGAAACTAACAAAACTTTAAATATTATAACATTTGTAGCCCAAGAATAGCTCATTTCAACGCGCCAAAGTTTGTTAAAATCGGCTTAACCGTTTCGAAGATACAGGGGGTTATTTAAGGAAATCTTTGAATACCCCCCACCACTTTATTTTTAGACATACGTCAAAAAGTGGCAAACAAAAAAAGTTCAAATTATCCTCGACTTTAAAGATCAGTTATTTTTTTATTAGGTTAATATAGCAGAATTAACAGAAACGTCACGTTTTTAGATTCAAGATTGCAGTTACCACCCTAGCGGCCATTTCAGAAACTTGAAAATATTTTCCAGGTTTTGTATCTACCTTTTTTTTGGGCATGCCTCTACGACGGATAGTTTCCCAGATACAGAACCTCGCATTCTTAGTTGGCCACCCTGTACATACATAGATGAATTCAAATGTCGCTATCCGCATAAATTGTATATAAAATTTTGTTAGATACGCGGGTGATTGGCGTATGCGGATAAGAGAAGCATTCTTCCGGGGAACGCTAAAGTATACTTACGGCTACAATCTCCGTAATTTTCATTAGGCTTTATTATGGGATAATTAGGAAAATAAAGAACGCTTGGCGGATTGCCGAAAACTAATTAAAGATTTGCCATTAACCTTGGAAATTATCATTTAAAAATATAGTATGAATGGGTGGAAATTTTCCATTGGCTAGTAAGGATAGAGGTTGAATTTTATTTAAAACTGGAGTAAAGTAAATTAAGTAAGTTAACATATTACTTTATTTCTGACGCAAAAAGTTATTGCTTTACAGTCCAGTTTTTCTTTGAGTATAATAAATTGGTTCCTAACTAAATTTAATTGCCAATAAATTACCGGCTAAATAAATAAGTAAATATATACACATCAGAAATACTGTAATGGTCTTCAATAAATAAGATTATAATCAATACTTAATTGTAAATTTATATTTGGACTTAGCAAACGGAAGGCTGTACTCAACAGATGATTAGGTTTAGGAATTTAAGTAATTAGGAAGTCTATCGAATGCATGTAAATATGTGTGAGTGTGTGCATATTTTTATCTACTATTTTATTGTTATAGCCATAATCTATGTTGAGAATAAAAGTCAGGCTTTGTTTGTTGGAAATTATTGTGGATAATTGTATTTGTTGAATAATTATTAATAAGCTGTTTTTGATTGGAAACTTCTTATTAGATTGCGATGGCTATCATTCGGGGGTTCGTAATTACTCCAATTTAGATTAAAATCTACGTGTGCCTTGAACATAAACCACATTCGAATTAATTAAATTCTGAAAATTAAAATACTTAGCATTTTTGGGTTTACACAAATCTAAACGTTTCGATAACACTGACATTATCGTCCCCAGTAGTAATAAAATCTTGCAGAGTTGTAGTTGTTGAAACAAATTTATGAAATTTTAAAAAGCGAACCCCATATTACCTACTGCGTTTCCACTCTTAACGTCTTAAACAACTCTGAAAGATTTTATTACTACTGAAGACGCTAATTGTAGGTGTTATCGAAACGTTTAGATTTGTGTAAAACATTAGTACAAAAATACACCCAAAAAAAGCTAAGTATTTTAAATATGTGTAATAATGGCGAAAGTTTACATTTTCATAATTCTGTAATTTTTAAAAAGCTTGAAAATGAAATTTTTATTTTTCGTAAATTATTATTAAAGAAGACAGTTAAGGTTGCTTGTGAAACGTTTCAAATTTTAAAAATTAATTATAAATACACGGTTTTCCCACAAAAAGCTACGTATTTATTTAAAACAGTTATTTAAGAGAAATCAGAAATTTAGATACTTCAGAAGTCTTGCATGTGAGAAACCATTAATTTTTGTATTTAATTAAGTTAAATTAAGTTCTCATGTTTTAGATTCAAGATTTTCAAATACCATTTCATACAGTTAAGAAAGTAACGAAATGCTACACCCATTCAGACCTGTTATTGGTCTTGCTATAATTGGAAATTTCAAATGCTGTGGATTTTGTAGTTTTTATTTGAAAATGTTATAACATTTTATATATAACATTTTATATATATATATATATATATATATATATATATATATATATATATACATATATATATATATATATATATCATATATGTTTACTATAAAACATAATTAATCTCTTATGTTTTATTTTCTATTGGATTAATTCTTACCTAACGAATGCCATTTTCCCAAATCCGGAAATCTAATTAAATGTAAATTTTTGGATGTAACTGGACTGTACAAAATTTATGTATGTTGGTAAATACGCATACTTTATGACGAAAGGAGTGCAAGTTAATTTTACCACCATAGATCAGTAAGTAACGTTTTTGTGTAACGCACTTTAATAATAATACTTAATTATTATTAAATGTATTTAAATTGCTAATTTTTATTGTATTTCGCAAAATGTATAAACTTTTCTTTGTGTATTACTCAAACTGTCAGTTCTCAGTATTTAAAATGAAATCTAATAATTCACATAATATGGTGATAACACATCTTTGCTTAATGTGCTTGTGAACAAATTTTCTACATAGTTTTATTATATGATTATCTTCTAAGTTTGGTTTAGCCCTAATGTTAAATTTCTCAGAAAAATGGTTTTGTTATAATTTTATAAAAAACTGCAGTTTTTGTAGTAATTTGGAAGTAAGTACAAGCATTACTTATCTCATTTAATATCAAAGTGAAGGATTATTTTACTCAAATAATACAGTAAATTACTTAATAATAGATTTGTCACACTCCAATGAAGTAAATTATCTTGTAGAAACTTTATTGTATTTAAAAAAATTTGTAGGATAACGAACTTATGAACTACCGTTTAAATAGCACAGAAAGATCTAGAAGCGAAACAAAACTGTATAGTTATTTTAATAAGTTGGTAAAATTGCGTTCATCAGGAAATACTTTCATATATTTATGTTAATTGCTATATTTCTTAAATATCCGCTTAAATAAAATTTGTGAAACTAATTATTTAAACACTTTTTAATTAATGAGACTGTTGAGACTATACCGTTTTTCAGAATATATAAGTATTTTTTCTAGTTTTGCACTAAAAATTAAAGACGAAACTGTATTTTATATCTATAACAGTACTAGATCTTATATGTTAACGTAGTCTTGTAAACGATAGTGTGCATTAATCGTTGTAGGTATATTTCGATTAAAAAAAGATAAACTATTTACATATACTATAATATTATTCCAAGTGTTATTTTCGAAGAGAAGACAAGAAACAATATTTAGTTCATTAATCATTATCATCATTAATAATATATACCTTAAACATCAAATAGACATTTGTCCATTTCGTAATACTGTACAATAAAAGTCAATCAAAGACTTGCTTTGGATTCGTTAACGTGACAGATAGTTGCTCAACACATATTTTGTTGCAAATTATCTTGCAATTTTGTATTAAATTCAGGGCGTCAAAAAATATAATTAATTAAATCTAATCGAAGCTCTTGTTTGCTTAATTTAGTGTCAAAAAATTATATATTTATTTTACATTGATGCAGTACTTAATCCAATGAAAAGAAAGTTAAGCTTTGAGTTTAGATTTCTCATTACAATATTACTATAGTAATTATACATTATTTTAATAAGAAGATACATTTTTACAGACAAGCGCATAACTAATAAAGAGTAAGTCAATTACTTACACTATTGATATAAAAACTTTCCTGTAAAACACTCACTACTAGCTGAACATTTTTAACGCAAATTCGAAATGTCTGAACCGGAAATAGTGCGTGCATCACTCCGGTAACCGGTGTAACAATGTAAATAAATTCACCCACCGAAACAAAACTGGATTGTACAAGCGTATGTTGTACCTACATTTAAACTGGAACGAAGGTCCGGCGACTCAAGTATATCATACTAATAACAGGAACTTCCATTTACCTGTCTCCTATTAAGGTTTTTAAATGTTTATATGCTAACCACGTGAATGCAATAATAAAAAACTAGATAATGTTTACTACTTCCTCTTCGGTTTATAAACATATTTTTCACTATCATTGACATATATGCTTTTATTGATTTATGAAATTTTACGGTGGTGCATCGTGTATGGTACTATGATACGAAATTACAACTAAAAGCAGTCAATAATAAAAGAAACATTGAAAAAATGGGCACGGTAATATAGTGATTGTAACTGATTTTTTCTCATAAGACATTTCTCTAGCTTATCTAAGGTAGTAAATAAAGATTGACAATCAGAATACATCCAAATCAACGATGTAAACAAAATAAATTCCCATGAAATAGAGGAAATCAGGACAGTTTTGGAGTGATTTTCCTGAATAAACTTTTTTCAAAATATCGGGAATATGAACCACTGCCAAGAGGTATACCCTGTTAGACGTTTAAAAAAAAACATTAACCAGACTTGTGTATTTAGAGAAAATCGAAACCAGGCTTCTCAAATGCGATCAGGCCTAAAGTATACTTGTCATTAACATATAAAGCGAGCAGCCTTGTTTGAGCTTCAGTCAAAAGGCCAGATGTATTACTATTCTGTCTGCACATCAACTGTGCAATCTTGGTATAGTTCATTCGTTTAACTCATCCCGATTGATCGATGAATCAAACGCGCACCTGTGTATGACTATCCTTTTTTAACAATATACAGTGTGTCCGAGATTCAGCATGCATGTATTGCTATATTCGTTAATATTGAAGATAGAATGTCGGTTAAATGGGGAAAGTTTTAGAGAATTTTATGGCTATCATAATGGTAAAGTCAGATTTGCAGTAACTTTTTTTGTTTTTGAAATAATTGAAGAAAACCAAAATTGTGCATTTTCTACTACCCCCTGTAGCTTTTTTATTTGAAGTCTGACAACATTTTGATTTGTACATTATTATGACACTTTTAAAAGACAATTTTAAAAAAAGTACTAAAATTTATCTACAGTCATTTGTTTTTGAAATACATACACTAACTATTGTTTTTCATATGGACGCCATCTTGGATTTTTACATTATTGAATAGTATTTTTATCACCTTTTCAGCGATGTATCACATGATACGAGAATTTACTTCCAACTATCAAAAATTTAAAAAATATAAAATTGAAATAGTAGGCCTTGAGAAGGCATGGATTAATAAATGAAAAATTTATACAATTAGATTCCTAATTATTGTAATTTCTAATAACTAAAATAAAAACAAAACCGATAATAGTAACTATCATAAAACATGCTCGATATGTCCCCCTCTACACTCCACACATTTTCTACAACGATTTAACACTGAATGTGTAACCCTAACTAACGTATTTCTATTTACAGAATTTAGTACATGTCTTACTCTATTTTCTAAAATGTCAAGATTTTCTGGAGTGTCGAAATAGTACACCTCGTTTTTTGTATGACCCCATAAATAAAAATCTAGTGGGTTCAAGTCAGGGGACCTGGCAGGCCATAAAATGTCCCCATTATTGGAAATTAATTTAGTATTAAATACTCTTTGCAAATATTGTTTAACGTCTGCTGAATTGTGTGCTGGACTGCCGTCTTGCATAAACCAAATATTTTCTAAATTTGGATTGATGTTTCTCAGAGCGGGTATGATTTGTTCTTGCAACATCTCTAAGTATCGGACTCCGTTTAAATTATAATTGAAAATAAATGGTCCAATCAAGTTATTTCCTAAAATGTTACATTTAAAATAAACTTTTTAAGAAAATTTTATTTATACCTATAATTCCGCACCATACATTGAAACCAAATCTGGTTTGAAATCTCCTTTCACAAACTTTATGGGGATTTTCCACATTCCCGAAGTGCGTATTGTGCCTATTAAAAATTCCGCAATTTGTAAATCTGGTTTCATCCGTCCATAAAACGTTGGACGAGAATTGAGGATCTTCCCCAGATTTTTTAATGTACCAACGTGAAAATGCCATTCGTCTCTCAAAATCACCTTCACGCTTGTGTAATAATTGGTTTGAATCGGTGAAATTTTGTTTTTTTTTAAAATGTCATGAACGGAGGATTTCGGAATGTGTAATACATCGGCCATTTTTCTAACCGAAGATGCTTCGTTTTCACCAACAAAATTTAGAACAGCATTATTATTACCTTCATTATCTTAAACATACTTGTTAGGTCTTTGCTTCTCAAAACTGCCATATGATAATAAATTCATCACTAAAGTCCTGAAATGTCTTTTATTCGGTTGAACCCGATCGGGAAATATTTCTTCATAATTTCTTATTGCATTATCTGCATTTCTATTTGCTTTGAAATAGATTTCAAGCATATCTAGCTTCTCTTCATTGGAATATCTTAACGCCATACTTCAAAAAATCTTGCACCAAGATACAAAACAGGAATAAATATTAACAACAGGAACAAACAATAAAAACAACACAAACGAATAACAGAATAACAACAATAATAAACACTAACAAAGACAACAAGAGCAATTATTTTTCCAAGTACTTCACACAGATTGCGAATAATTTACGCGAAAAAATAAATTATGTCATCTTCTGGTCAGTCATTGCAATTATTATCCATGCCTCATATTTTATTTTGTTTAAATGTTTGGTTGCTGAAAGTAAATTTTCATATCATGTAATACATTGTTGAAGAGGTGATAAAATCCACTATTCGATAATGTAAAAGTCCAAATAGCGTCCAAAAACAAAAGTTAGAAATGTATTAAATTTTGTAAGTAAAAACAGATACATTAGCAAGGGTTTAAATTTTTGATAGTTGGAAGTAAATTCTCGTATCATGTGATACATCGCTGAAAAGGTGATAAAAAATACTATTCAATAATGTAAAAATCCAAGATGGCGTCCATATGAAAAACAATAGTTAGTGTATGTATTTCAAAAACAAATTACTGTAGATAAATTTTGGTACTTTTTTTAAAATTGTCTTTTAAAAGTGTCATAATAATGTACAAATCAAAATGTTGTCAGACTTCAAATAAAAGAGTAGAAAATGCACAATTTTTGTTTTCTTCAATTATTTCAAAAACAAAAAAAGTTACTTCAAATCTGACTTTACCATGGTGATAGCCATAAAATTCTCTAAAACTTTCCCCATTTAACCGACATTCTTTCTTCAATATTAACGAATATAGCAATACATGCATGCTGAATCTCGGACACACTGTATGCATTATTAGCTAACATATTCCAAGAGTGTCGTTTTGTATGTCTCTTATTAACTCAAGTACCTAACAAGGATAACATCAACAACAAATTTCGTTTTCTTGTAAGGCAGTTTTGATACTTAACGTAAATAGTCAAATATACATGTCATAATGTTGTTTGCAAATAAAAGACAAAAGTTTAATTTACGTATCGCACGTGAAAGCATATTATTTTCAATAAAACTTACAATATAATAACGTAGCAGATAAATTTTGCCAAGTTACTCTAAAATGTTGCAAACATTTTTTAAATATTTGTAGGTTAAGACCAATGAACTCTTCCAAAGAAAGGAAGTAATTGTTCCAATAGTTTTGTACATAAAAGTGGAGTTTCACAATCTTTGACGGCATCGGGTGCATATAAACGATATAAAGATCAAAGTATTAGATGCTAAGGTCACCTTAAGTAAATATCACCGGGCCCGAACCACTGCACTCCTTGTCCGAACTATAACGGCAATATATTCTATAACGCAAAATTTGTGAGTTAATGGTTATTTATTTGATTTATTCATAAATATTGAATTTTTAATAATTCTACTAATCATTATGCTTTGAGAAAATATTCGAATTCCAAAATACGGAAGCATAATTTCAATCATCGGTGTTTACACTTGTTGATGTAGAAGATTATTATACTGCAATTAAAAAATTATTGGTGTATTTAATGTGATTGAATTATAGTACTTTTTATAAACTTATGCAAAGTATCGTTTTAAACACACTAAACACGTTATAACCCAGTGTTTCTTACTTATGCAGCACATTATTACATGATAATGTAATAAAACGTATGCCAATTTGTCCATTCACATTTAATCATGACTGTATTGAAAATAATTTATTGTTATAAAATATAATGTTAATGTACAATAACACATATGTTATTAATTAGATAATTATTAAGTTTTTGGAAAAAAATATTTGTTTGCGTTAAGAATTCAATTAAAAACAAGAAATTATAAATGTTTACTACACTTCATCGTTTGGATTTATAATAATTGGATTGACTTGCACATCATAAACTTTTTCTTGTTCCCAACACTTCAGAATTTCAACTTCAACTGAAGGTGAAGCTGTTTGTAACGCTTATTCCACATCTGTTTGATATTATGTTCCAGCATGTAGAACTATATAACGTTTGCCTTGGCCACCAAGATGCTAAAAGCATTTTGAACTGGAATCTTGTCATATCGCTAATCCTTTCATGGTCCGTTGTTCTGTTTTTCTTTATTAAAGTATTCCACTAAGTTGTGGATCAATTCGTCTACGGTAATTGACGTACGTGGCATGTGGAGTGCTACAAATGAAAACATAAATGTTATCTCTTTCTGTAAAACGAATTAATCTGTACCTTAAATGATAATTTATTAGTTGAAGCCGAAAAGATCTGAGAGTATCCACCAAAAGTGTTCGTCGAATTAAAAAAAAAAACACAAATTTAATCCATTATTATAAGTTTTTGTTATGAACGAATAAGTTCAAAGGTAAATATGTAATTAAAAATTATTAATTTTATTAAATACATAAATAAAAAGTTTACCTCGAGTAGGATTCGAACCTACGACATGTACTTTGCTAGAGTACCGCGCTAACCAATTGCGCTATCGAGATTCAAGCCCCAATCGATGTAAATGTTGTCTTTATGTATGTAGAACTGATGTAAATTCTAAATATAATGAGATTACAGTCAAATTACTTATATTAATGGAATGTGAGCCTGCAATATCGCATACATAAAGACAAAATTTGCATCGATTGGGGCTTGAACCTTGGTGGCGCAGTTGGTAGCGCGGTACTCTACCAAAGTACATGTCGTAGGTTCGAATCCTACTCGAGGTAAACTTTTTATTTATGTATTTAATAAAATTAATAATTTACAAATTTTATCCGTTTTCATATAAATTAACTCAAAATTTAAAGCCATGTGATATTGTAAAACAAAAAAATTTTTGTGAATTTAGATTAGTTAAAACTGAAGAAGTTCAAAACTTTTTGAACAAAATAATTTGGACTGACGAAGCAAAATTTCACAAAAATGGTATGTTTGACTGACATAACTCTCATTATTGCAGTGATGTAAATCCACATCTAATTCGTGAAGGGCAATACCAAACTAATTGGAGCTTAGTGTTTTTTGCCGCAATAAAACATGATGGCGTGTTAGTGCTACATTTTTATAATCAAAATCTGAATAGTAAACTGATTAACGATTGTAAATCAATTTTTACATTAAAATTTTGATTATTCTAGGTGAAAGATGTCTTGAAATTTTAAATGATTATTTATGACCGCTAAATTTGAATTGGAACCAGTTGTACCAACATGATGGAGCTCCACCTCATAATAGTGCGTTCGTAAACATTTTTTGGAAAACTGCTTTGAGGATCGTTTGCTGGCATACAACGGTCCTCATAAATGGCGCCGACCTAACCCCATTGAATTTTTTTGTTTGGCTTCGAATAAAAGATAGTGTATGCTACGCCACTCACAGCAAGAGAAGATTGCCAGGAAAGAGTTCGAAATGCATTTTGATCTCTTTCTCCGGAAGAAATCCTGAGTGCAAAGAAAAACAACTTAAACACTGGTGTAATGATTAATAGGAACCATAAAAACCAGTATACATAAAAAAACAAACAATTACTCTAATGATGTGAACAAAATTTGGTAGGCTGTGAAAAACAAAAGTTTAGACAACAAATATCAAACTTCACAAGTAGTGACACATTGTAATATTTTTTGTGCAAGGTTAAATAAGTTCCATAGTTTTTTGCGATGGCTCAAAATCTAACTTTACAAGGGAAAATTGAAATAATACGCCCTTCTGAAGAAAATGATCGGACGGCAAGAGAGGTGTATATAATTTTTAACAACTGACATCAGGATAGACCTAATATTACGCATAGCACAGTTTCAAAAATAAACAATACTTTAATCGAATTTGGTGCTGTATCAAAATGCATTTTAATAAGGGACAATCAACAGAGAAGACGTATTCACGAGCAGGAAATTTTAAATTATTTTACAAACAATTCTCGTAATAGCCTCAGGATTCCTAGTTTAGATTTAAATTTACGTAGAGAAACTATCCGACGCTGTCTAAAAAAAATAACATAAAACCCTATAAACCTAAGTTTCTTCACACTCTGGAACAAGGCGACAATGAGAAACGAGTGGAGTTTTGTCTGTGGGAACAGGCACAATATCTCAATTACCGAAATTAGATATCTTATTCAGAGATGAAGCTACATTCACGACGAATGGAATTGTATCATTACAGAACTCGCGGTTTTGGGCTTCAGAAAATCCAGGGTGGATAATTAATTGCCGAACACAATATAGTCATAAATTTAACGTTTGGTGTGGAATGCTTAATGAGAGACTCATTGGTCCGTTCTTCTTCGAAGGGAATATTAATGGCGTACAACCTCTACATTTCCTTCAGAACGAATTTTTTAATGCAGTCGAAAATCTTCCCATTACAAAAAAAGAGGAAATCTACATTTTTAGTTGGATGGATATCCAACGCACAATACGAGACAAGTGAGGGAGTGGCTTAACAAGAATTTCCTCAATCATTGGATAGGTCGAAACAGTCCATTAATTCATTGGCCACCCGATCTCCGGACCTTACCCCACTTGATTTTTTTTCTGTGGGGATTTACTAAGTCCAAATAAGGATCTAAAAAAATAAAAAATTGCAAATAGGTTACTTCTCCCAGAATTCTACCCCTTTCCCCATACCCCACTGACCACATAAGTTGCTTTGGGTAGTTGACATCTATATGTGCGCCAAATTTCAAGTTGATATGTTAAGTCTTTCGAAAATTATGGAGTATACACACATACAGCTACACACGCGCTTACGCACGCACATGAACGCACACACACACCACCGCCAGCGCCACCGCCACCGCCGCCGCCACCGCCACCGCCACCGCCACCGCCACCGCCACCGCCACCGCCGCCGCCGCCACCACCATCGGATGGATGTGAAAGTAATTACACTGTCATGAATATGGGTTATTGTGAAAACGTTTTTGAGCGGGGACGAGTTCACTCCCGTCCTGAGCAGGTAGTTCGTTCATGGGTCGAATTCTCTCCCGACATGGGTCGAATGTTCTCCCAAGCAAATATGCATTAAAAGATGATTAAATGGTATAATTTTTCAGAACTTACAGCGTTGTTGCCAAATTGTATTTTTTATCCTTAAAAGCACGGTGAATTAGTAGTATGAAGAGAGTGGGGTATTAATACATATAATAATATAATATATAATATATCTATTTTTATTAAGGATCCCCTTGAAAACATTTACTTACATACTAATTAAAAAATATTTTTTTCTGTCACTGATCAAGTGCTATAAGAGTGCTAACAAAATTTTATTTAATTGGTTAAGGAATATTCCCTCTTATAATAGTTTGCATGTAAAATCCTTATAATTAACATCATAATTTTTCTTAATATACGTATGTACGTTTTTAAGTTAAATATTATAATATTATAGCACGTGAACAAATAAGTGTATATTTAATGAAATTTTCATTCTCTTATTGTTTTCTGCGACTTTATGATTTTTTGTATAAAGTTTATATTTATAAAGCATTTTATTTATAACTACTTACTGTTTTATTTTATTAAATAAAATAACTTTGACGAAAAGCAACGTTAAATAATACATTAAAAAAATAAGAATAATTAAGCAACAGTGTTTCGAGTTTAAGGCATAATAAACGCTTATTTTAATTATGGTGTATAATCGCCCGGGAGTGAATTCGACCACGACCTTTTTGGCAGTAGGTTATATTTATATGGTGGGAGTGAACTCGTCTCCGCCGAAGTTTTTACATTTGCAGGTACAAAGTTAGAAAAAAATTTTCTTGGGGAATAATTTTTTGAACAGAACTGTTTGCATAATAGAAATAAATAACCAGAATTATAACATTATTATTATGGTTGAGATTTTGCATAGATTTAGGATTTTTAAAAACAAATAATTTATTTAAATAAATTAAAGTTCTGCAGCTAAAATTGTATTCTAAACATGTGGTACTTTTACGTTTCATTATAAATTATTCACTTTATTTATGTAAATGTAAACTTTCACAATTAATTATCTCACATGATTAAAATATTTATCTTTTAGGTATTAAGCCGTGGATTTTCTGTTTATCTTTATATAAATTCATGCGTATCGATAGCAATTACTCTTATCGCCCTCAGTTGAAATTTTTAAGAATTATTCCTAAATAATTCTTACAGTTGTTAACCATTACTGAGGACGATAACAATTATTGTTATCGAAACGTATAAATTTATGTAAAGATAAATAAAATATACACAATTTAATTATTCGTAAAGATATTAAGATTTGCTGAGGACGATAACTGTAATTGGTATCATAACGTATACATTTATGTAAAGAGAAACAAAAAATACACGATTTTAATACTTAAAGGTAAGTATTTTAAACACATTTTTTATTAATTATACAAACAGGAAGTTTTTATTAAAGTGCTGAAATGAAGGAGACGAGGGCTAAAAAACTATCAATATATTAAATTTTTAATACAAATCTACCAACAATTTATAATATTGCGGAATACAAATCATACACACGGGAGATTCACATAAAGGTTGGGATTTTTTAATATTTTATTGAGTGTACTTGAATATCGACTTTGAAGGCTTCAGGAAAAAGGAAAAAGGCATGTATTTCATTCCCTCTCCAAGGTGGAGGGCGGGCTGCTCGAGCTTTCCGAGTTCCTTCAGCCACAATCATGGATTCCAGCATACGTACATACATTACGTATATATGCATGGTGGGATTAAGGATGGGAGTGGTGAGGATAGGATCGGAAGGAACGGAGTTAGGGTTCTGTGGGGGAAAATACTACCCCAGCATTAGCCTAAGCAGCCGCACACGGTGTGCATATATGCAGTGACCATGCCGCTACATGTGTATGAGGAAAACCCCCTTAAAAAACCTCATACAAGGTAACGGGAATCGAAACCATTACCTCCCGAATGCTAAGCAGGTCGTGTCACCACTACGCTACCAGCTAGGTTAAAGGTTTCAGGGACTTGGTTCCGTTTTATATTTTCTTCTCGGCAAATAAATACGACATTTAATCCCCGTAAAAGTGATTAAATTTGATTTTGGACAATACATGAAAGGTTTTCCAAAATGGTCGTGTTTATCTATGAAGGACCACCGGGCTAGCAGGGTTGTAGTAATACGACCTGCTTAGCATTCGGGAGGTAATGGGTTCAATTCCCGTCACTGTCTACCCTGTATAACTTTTTTTCAGGGGGTTTTCCTCATTCACATGTAGCGGCATGGTAACTACGTATATGCACACCATGTACGGCTATTTAAGTGAATTCTGGAGTAGTATTTTCCCCCTCAGAACCTTAACTCAATTTCTTCCGATCTTATTCTGACCACATCTATCGTTAATCCCACCATGCACATATACGTAATGTATGTATGTATGCTGAGAATCCTTGATTATGACTGAAGGAGCTCAAGCAGCCAGCCCTCCCCCTTGGGGAGGCAATGAAATACGTGGCCTTTTCTCCTTTTCTTTATAAAGGACCTCGGTTTATCTGCTGTTGTGGAGATTGTCACACAACCGTTGATTCGAGGGGTCGCGTTCGATTTCATAGAAAAGGTGCGTAACCATATGTTGTAAAATTTACTAGTGCATTGTTTACTGTAATATCCCATTTTGGAAATGGCATTGTGAGAACAATTACAAAATAAATTTTATTTTATATTAAGCTGTGTTATAAAACATTTAAAAAAATTTAAACAGTGATTTAACGGGTTCGAAATAAATAGTGAAAGTTGCGCATAAATAAAAATTGGCGCGATAGTAAAGAAAACTTTTAAGGCAACTCTTTAGGACTCAGTAGAAATAAATTAAAAATGAAAACTATTAAGTATTATTAATGCTGATATAAATATCTGTGCGTTTGTTAACGGCAGAAAACAAATTTAATGTCCTTTCGTGTGTTATTTTCCAATAATGCACCTACTTTTAAACACGTTAGAAGCGATATAATGCCCTAGGGCACTATGAAACGCATAGTTACGAAACCAAAGTGACTGAACTAAAATAAAAGTCAGACCCACTTAGTTTATTACTAAAAATACGCATAACAATAAATGTCAAAAATAAAAATCAATATTTTTTTTCAATTGGATAACACACTAAAAGGACATTAAATATGGACGGCACCACGGGTGATAAAAGAATAATGCCTATAACACCCTTGATACCTTTATTACTGTAGTGTATGGACAACTAAGCATGTAGTCACGATGTGAAATAAAATGTCAGATTCGATGACGAACACTTAAGAAGGCATTCAGTGAATAAATTGCCTATTTGATGCAAGCATTGATGGACGTAAGTGGTCGTGGAACATTTAACTTCGAAAAAAAAGAATAAGGAGATTCTTAAGTAAAACCAATTTGTGTATTGTTGTGTAATGAAAGATTGATTATCCTAAAAAGAGACAATATAGCATCCTAATAACGCCACAAGTACAATCAATTCTAATCATTATCTTTTTTTTTGTGTTTATTTAAAACAAATAATCGATGTAAGTGTTGTGGGGCAGCAGTGCCTTACTAATTTTTTTTTATGTGTTCATTTACACAAAAGTGCGGTGTGATATATCTTGTGTTACTTTTGGCTGTATTTGTGAATATTGGCTTGCAAACAAGCCACTGAAAATTATTATAAGTGACCGTTTTTCACATTATTAGTCATTATTTATACATTTTTATATAAAAATAAAAGTTTTCACTTGAACAAGTTGAATCATACTTGCGAACGTTTAGTATATTAATAACAAAGAACTGATCTTTACGCCTGTTTTATTTTAAGACAGGGAACAGTGAATTCGTTTCTATTATCTAGTAGTTAGAGCGTTAGAGTACGTTTGCTTCTGTTCTTATATGTACTCCATTCAGAATTATACTTTTAAAAACCAGTTTAAAATTACTAGTTTTAACGATTATTTTTCAAATTAGATGATATTTATTTATCTATTTTGGATTACTGTTGATAGTCATAAACATTAGTTCATATTTATACGAGGATGAAACACCTAGTTCAGTTATAATGGATAATATTTCGGACTTGTTTCCAAAAAGTAGTGAACGCAATTGATTATGTTTCATATTGATTATGCGAGGTTTATACAGGAATTTTGGAGTTTTATGTATCAAGCAGCCGATCGGCCTTCGATCTCGCAAGATTAACATCTCAGCTTAAGATAATTTCCCAGGTAACAGTAGGTTTTTAGCTCATAGAACATTACATTGAGCTTTCCTTTAGGGTAAGTGCAATGTGTTCCATCCATCTCCATTGCAGTTAGTCCGCAGCATGTTTATTTTTATAGACGCTACACGATGTTAGCGTGATTTCATTGCGTAACTTTGTGCCACTTTTATTAGCAGTTCACTTTTAAACTGTTCCATTAAGAATTCAATGCTCTCGTTAGTTAATTACTCTTGAATATCACAATTTCTCCATGATGTATTAGGTGATAGATGCCGTCGCAGTATGATGTGCATTATGCTGACTGATTTCTCTATGATAATTGGATTTGGATGAAAATAAAAGTTCGACTTCGTAAATAAAACCACTTCAATTATCGGGATGAAATATAATGTACCTAATAAAATTGATATAATTTTAGAACACGAGAAACAAATGAAACAAACACTTCAAAACTATTTCTGTCAGTATTGTATGAAACATATGCAATATTACAAATGTCACACGTTCGCTTAAATTATAAAACTGTTTCAAGCAAATCAAGTTACATACTTACTTAGGTTTTTAGTATATCTCATGAATTGCACTTTTCGAGTAGCACGTAATGCGAGTGCGTGCGTGCGTGCGTGCATGCGGGCAGGCGTGCGTTCGTGTGTGTTTGTGGGGGGGAAGTACTTAGTTAAAATTTTATTTTTAAGCTTGTTTTTATTTCTCCTGGAGCACATTAGATTTTGTGAGAAATCCAGTATCGGAAGGGGAGGAGGTTTATTTGGAGCAGTTTTTGGGTTTTATCAGCTAATTCTGAAACAACTGCATATTTCAAAGATACATAAATATCAGCACATAGACCTTAAACATATCTAATAATTATTTTCTGCGCAATTCTTTGATACGACGCGTGATTTAATTTGCATAACTTTTCTTTGTAACGTTTTTCAATACGAAGCGAAATAAGTCTAAAAGGTAATTAAATAAATATTAACGAGTATCTGACATGTAGGTTTAAACGTCCATCTGACCAAGATTATTTCTTTGTTTTTCAATATTGCCTATTTTCGTCATGAACGCAATGTGTCAAACGTAAACCGCTCGAGGTTGAAACATGAGATATTTATGAAAATCATCAGCTTTTTAAATCTAACTAGGAAGTTTATGTAAAACCAATAGGTACAAATCAAAAGCCACCAGAAAGAGAACAAAGAGTTAACATATCACTGTGAATAAGAGAAGATATGTAAAGTTTATCAATTTTTCTTTAACTGATGATGAAGAACAAAACGCTGATATTTTGTTAAACACCATCGGTGAGCGTTTACTTGCCAAAGCAAATCCATTGAATGAAAATGGCTTCTTTTTACGTGCAATCAATTGTAAGGCTCTTAGTTACGATCCCGATAGTTAGATTTACTGGATTGTAGGCAACATGTGATTTCTACGACTATAACATTCGCAGTCTTATAGAATTGATAAATTTTGGAATATTTTTAACCACGTTATGGAAAAGTAGCGATTAACTAATTTTTGTTTATTTTTTTAATTAAAGGTAGTAGGATGCTTTTGCTGTAATTTGACGGATTAAATGAAATCTTCAAGGTAACTTGGTTATTTCCATAAAAGTATACGTGGCAACATGGCGTATAAAATTTGCTGGATTTAGTCTAGTTTTAAACCTGTGATAACCAAAAAATACGATTTTCTCATTGGTTAAAAAGAAAACTGAGAGATCGTTTCGATTCTTTTGGGTTGACGCAATTTTGTCTAGTTGGCGTTTGTTAAAAATTTACTCTTAACGAAACGAGATGTGCTACAAAATTTTCTACATTTTAGATAAACTGGATTTATTTCAAGTACTTGCTTTACCTAATACTAATAATAGATGCTTCTATTTCGTGTAATATGGACAAAGGTTTCCTTAAAATGAAAACTAAGTGACCTTTAGGTTCATTAGGAGGCAAGTTCTCCAATCTTTTACGTTTTCTCTGAACTTTTTCCTAACATCTTCATGTTATACGTTTATCTTCACATCTTCATACCATAATCACCTTCCAAAACGTAAATTCTTGAATACAGGTAAAACTTTCTGTATTATAAGTGTTTTGTAACTGTGGTCTCATATTAGTTAGGTTGATCGGCTTGTTTGCACACTTTTTGCTTTAATTGCGCGACGTTTCAGAAGCGGCCTCTGTTTCCTTCATCAGGCTTAGTGCTGAGAAGGACTGATTCCGCACTTGAGTTGAATTCATTAATTATGATTCTTCCCCAGTGTCCCAGTGATAAAGGTGTGAGATTTGTAAATGAAAGGTACCAACGTTCGAATCTGAGAGTAGTCAAGTGTATGGGAAAAATGCATAATGTTTGAATTCATCTCAAGTGGGAAATCAGTCCATCTCGGGACTAAGCCTGATGACGAAAGCAGAGTCCTCTTGCGAAATGTTGCGCCACAAAAGCAAAAACTGCGGAAATAGGACGATCAACCCAACCAACATGTAAAGCTGTTTGTTAATCCATACGCAAGCGAACGGTGAGTTATACTTTCTTTATTATGTAATGGAGCCTTGGAAACCATAGCAATGAACTACACTTGCAGTCAAGCGTTTATTACTCACTGTCAATGCACTAATCCGAAGAACTATTATTGAGTGCGGAGATCTTTCAGCTATATATTAATACTTGCTTCCGTTCCTGCAAGACAGCTGTACGTAACTCTAGACCTTGCTTGTGATGTGGTTTAGCTACGATTTAGGAAGTTAAAACTCAGTGTATGTTACGAACTTTTCATTGACTCAATAAGTCTAAATATAAATTCAATAACTTATTTTATTTGACCATAGTTTGCTTTGAATTCTCGTATTAGTATAACTGTATTGACAGCGACAAACTGTCAAGGTTTAAATTTAATATATGAAATTGCGGTTATTATTTTAGAAGTGCCGTTCAGTAGGTTAATACACGTATGCACGGTGATGCAGAATAGGGTACGCTGTAGCTTATTTATATCTTTAAAGTATGTTTACTTTTTTGTGTATACTATTTGATGTGAAATGCTATACGTCTCTTAACCCGAAGCTGATGATTTCGTAATTTACCTTAGTGTTTCGGTACCATCAGCTGATTAATCGTAAGTGCAGGACCTGCACATGTCAGTTTACATACCCGTTTGGCTGCTTTACACAGAGCGTTTGTTTTACATTACAAATTTAATAAACATTATGTGGGGCACCTGAATAGGGTAGGGATAGCGCAGATTTAGTTTTCATTTAACTTAATTTTTTTTTGTTTTAACCGTAATAAACGCATGTTTGCTTGTGCTCGCTTACAAATTTTTTAAGGAGCTCTTCCTGAAACAGCGTGCGCTTCTTTAAACTACTTATGCTTTACTTGTCGCTTATGCTTATGGTGGGATTTTTTGATTATTTTTGTTCTGGCTAACGCACTGTGACGCCGTTTCCTTCTAGATGACTATTAATCCTATTTATTTCGATTCATTTTGAGTATTAATTTTTTTTTTTAATTTGCTGAAGCTCTAAAAAGGTGCGTGGTACATTGGTTTTATTTAAATAAATATATCTTTTCGGTTCTGTAACGTTATCGCAGTACGCTCCTGCAGGAATTACTGTTTTCTGTACTAAATTGGGAGATTTGTGTTATGGGGCCTGTTAACCAATTAAACGCCATAATTCGACCCGGTAAAAAATTTATATTTGTTTAGTTAAATATTGTTTAAAGGCCCTAAAATAAACCAATTTAAAAAAAATCTTGATTTTTTTTCTTGGATACAGATATATAGACCGTCCCAATTATAGGACGGTGGCAGGTAACATCATCACAAAATACATAATCGTGAATCAATAATTTTATTCAATAAAAGATACAATTATTGTTAGTAAAAACTACGTTGATCATGAAACTTCAAAATAAAAGTAACTTTTCAAATTGTGAATTTAGTTTGTGTGAAATGGTGCCAAACATATCGTGTACATCAAATTTTTTGCAAATTCTTTTCATTTTTTTGCCACACAGAGTGCATCTTCTTTGTGTAGCAATAGGAACACGTGAGCCAAACAAAGAACAATACACAGGGTAACACAGCTTAAAACACATATCAAAGTTAAACATTATGGATGCGCTCTGGCTTCACGAGATGGATTCCAGTGACATCAAAAAAGATAACAAGAAACGGAATTATACTAAAAGATTGTTTTTAGAGCGATACAAATTAATTCAACATCTCAGCGTCCAATGTTTAATCATAAATGAATTTAAATTTTCATCCAAATTTAATTACGTTTAATTTATACAACTTAATCTCAATTTGTTTATTATTCATATTATTCTTTTTTAGATTTATGTAACGTAAAATTCTTACTTTATATAAAAATAGCAGCTTACTGCTGTTATTTTTATATAAGTGCAAAGTAATTTTAACTCAGCACATTATACATGTGTGTGGCGAGCCCAACTCTTCGTCGTCAGTCCATTTCGTTGTCGTATATTGCACTCAATATAGCAAATTATTTTAATAAAATTCACACAACTTGATTTCTTCATGGCATACTATCACTATGCAAACAAGTTGTCACTAAGCCGGGAAACTTATTTTGTTATTGATATTACAGAATTTTTGCGTGGAATTGTTCACGATTGCAATATGTAAGATACCATCAAACATTTACAGATATATAATGTATTTCTATTTTTGTATGAAATTTATATATGAACAAATAAAGAATATTTTTACAATTTTCCATCTTTACTTTATTTGTTTTTAAACAACTTTTCTTAATTTTAATATTTCAATATTTGTAATCATAAAAATGTAATTTCTATTGCACAAGTTTTGATACGGTATTATTGAAAAACTCAAATTTTATAACATTTACAGCTCAATATAAATTCAACTTTACTTTGTAATTGTTCTTACAATGCCATTTCCAAAATGGGATATTACAGTAAACAATGCACTACTAAATTTTACAACATATATTGGTTACGCATCTTTTCTATGAAATCAAACGCGACCCCTCAAATCAACGGTTGTGTGACAATCTCCACAACAGCAGATAAACCCAGGTCCTTTATAAGGAAAAGGAGAAAAGGCTGGCTGCTTGAGCTCCTTCAGTCACTGGACTGTATGCTGGACTCACAGCATACATCCATGCATTACGTGAATATGCATGGTGGTATTAACGATAGGCGTGGTCAGAATAGGATCGGAAGAAACTGAGTTAGGGTTCTGAGGGGGAAAATACTACTCCAAAATTCGCCTAAATAGCCGAACATGGTGTGGATACAGATAGTGACCATGTCGCTACATGTGTATGAGGAAAACTCCCTGGAAAAACCTTATACAGGGTAGACAGTAACGGGAATTGAGCCCAATACCTCCCGAATGCTAAGCAGGTTCTTTATAGATAAACATGACCATTTTGGAAATCATAATTTACTAGAAAAGATTCTTATGTCTAGGAACTTACAGACAGGCTGAACTAAAAAATCTGAATTAAAATATGCATTACGTACAGTGTTTACATTTAGTAATTACCTACATCACAATATAAAGTATTAACACCGTCGTGGGTTAGAGATATACCCGCACTGAACTGGGCCTTTCTAAAAACAAAACGAGATTAGTTTCGTTTGTACAATTTGGTCGCTTCCAGTGGTTTAAAAGTTTTGTCACTTCTTTGATTTTGGTAAATTATACTTTAAATGAAAATTAGACTTCTTGGAACATTATTTACTATTTGATTTTAAATAAATGGAGTCTTTCTTTATTAAAATGCCGGTCACAATAAAACTTACTGGGTATCTGACACACGTAAATATGTTCAGGACAGATAGCAAGTGCGAGGGCTGGCTTTGCGGATAACGTATTACGTTGGCGGGGTCTCTCGCAAAGGCGAACAGGAAAATTTAGAATATAAATCCTAACAGGTAAGTATTTAACCTTCCGAAATACATCATAATTATAAGTGAATTTCTAACATTAACTTCAGGTCTGGTGGCTATGTTAAATCGGGATGTTATCGGGTCAGGTGATTGAAAATTAATTATCAAGTAAGAAAATATTTCTATCTCACTAATATCTGTCTTCTTCCTGCGGATTGTTGTTTGTATTTATACAAAACTCACATTGCTTTCAAGTCAACTCGAATCCAGCTTCTGAAAAAAACACTTTTGGAGCTATTCTGGTTCGTATAAAAAAGAAATATATAATTAAGCACACTTGTTCTGGAAGATAACACTTTTCAATGTTTTGGTTTGCCACATATAATACATTAACTACAGTTGCATACCTCTTTCACTAACTCGAATTGGTATCTGTCCGGCAAGAAAACTTTTCCAAGTAAACCAAGACATGCGGTTTATTTGAAAGTCTTTATTTGATTGGTAGTCCTTGTAAGCATTTTATGTGTAACATGAGATAGCTTACTTCATCATGCTTGAGTTCACATTTGGGAATAACGTCGCAAGTACGTTATTATTATTATTATTATTATTATTATACAAATTTTGGACTGGAGAAATTTGGCAGGCCAGACTGATTACTGATTGCTACTACTTCTTTGACGCGCAGCAGTTTTTGTAATCATTTATAACAGCTAGTCCCAACGTATCTACAGTTGCTTCTGCTTCAAGTTGACCTTTATTGTCTCTTTAATTAGTTCCCCTTTTGACAGGATATTTATCTATCCCACTCATCTATCTTTTGCCTTCAAGTTGTTAATTGTGCTCATGGGAAACCATTTTTGCTTTAAAGTCAGTCAAAGAACAATTTAAAAAAAAAACTGTTAGCTGGTTGCTGTCAATTCACCACAACTGCTCTACAAGATAAAAATTGTTCAATAATTTGTTACTGCTTTCTGCGAAATAAACAATTTCGGTAATTTGACAGATTTTAATATTTCGCTTTTTAAATTCATTTTCGTGGTCGTAAGCCATTGATTGGAAATGATATGTAAAATGTACAGTTGAAAATCCTAAATATTCTATCACATATCTGAAATATTGCACTTTACAAACATTCACACCAATCTTGGGTAACATTCCAATGCCTTAAATATTCCAAGTTTAACATACTTTCAGTAATATCTAGGAAAATCTAAGTGTCAAATGTGCTTGACCTTCTTGTTGATCTCTGACATTATTTGAACACTTTTTTTACCTCAATTTATACTTTCATTCAATTTACAGATCATTTATTATAGTTATATTGAGGTTATTAAAAAATTTGTCAGACCGTTTTATGCAAACGCCACCTTAAACACTTAACTCCGTCATACAAACGTATAAATTTACCTACTGTAATTACCTTGTTTGACATATTCCTGAACTCTAATTAGTACAAAATAGTCTGTTGTATGAAGTGTTTTTTTTTAATATTGTTCTTTGCACAAAAAATTGCAAGGAATAATAATTACATAATAAATACATATAAACGCCTACAGGCTATGCAACCTAGCTGAATCAAACTGCATAACCTATTGCTAACACTTTACTTAACGGATGAATTTTCATAATAATTTGTAACTTTAGTAATAGATGTTTCTTTGCAATGCTTTCCTAGTCAATTTTTAAAGGTTGGCATTTCATGAACAGCGACTTAAATAATTGTACCAATCAGAATTTTCTATATTCCATTCTTTTAAAACTTGCAAAGGAAATTTTTCTTTATTTACACATATTGCAAACAGTTAAGGCTTATTATGTACCGGTCAATTATTGCTGTTATTAGCTGTAAATGAACGATATTTCCTCTTCGGCAACAAGTTGAATCGTGCAAGTGTAGTGTACTAAATCTAAATTACAAGTGCATATGTTTCTTTAGCTTCCTAACTTCTTTAGTTTAGTTTTTGTGTTTCTTTCTTAAATTCAATTAATCAATATTATGTTTTGTTAATATCAGAATGCTGAAAATTGGTAGATTCACAATACAAATTGAATTTTTTTGGGTTTTTTGGAGTATGTTTGTATTTATGTTTATACAAATCTAAACGTTTCGATATCACTTACAGTTATCGTCCTCAGTATTATTAAAATCTTTTAGAAAAGTTTAAGTTGTTGAAACAGTTTTATGAAATATTAAAATTGAAAACGGAAACCTAAGCCTGCTATTAATATAGCAGTTTGGTTAACGTATAAAGACAACTATGGTGTAACATCCATTATTTCTGAGGTTAAATTACTTAAGAAGATAGCTATTAAAATCATTTGGTTATTGCTGTTTCTATTATTTTCGCATTTAATGTTGTCTTAAATATGCTATTTTACTAAATTAAATAAACCATTTAATATTCAAAATGGTCGATGGTCACTCATACGTTTTTTTCTTTTTTTCTTCCACAAGTGGCTCCAAGCATCGTGTTAATTCCTAGAGGAATCAAATATTTGTTGGATGTGATTAATCCATCGACTAGGGTCGGATTTATATTTATTCCTCATTATTCGAAATGATTAATTAGTATTACATATTTCTTAAGCTCTTCTTAATGTGTCAGCCATCGACACCACAATTATCTCCTGATAATTACTAACTTTAAGGAAAATACTTACATTTTCGGTTTTCAATCCTCACATGCTTCGGTCTTATACTCAGGTACTTCTTAATGAGGTTAATATAATTTACTCTACCGTCATCGTTTAATATGGTAAAATCCCTGGGTCTCTTCTTCTTTAATATTCCTAACACATAGATTGTACAACGCTATGCAAACACACCAAATATTGCAAGTACCTAAAATGGAATCATATTTATTAAGAATAATCTTAAAAGTAAAAATTTACCTTCATAAGCATTTGTCATTGGGTGCCTCAAGAAAAAAATTAAGTAATTTTGAAAACACTAATGACTTCTCTGGTATCTACCCAACAGAACAGTTTTTTAAGAATACCGAAAGTTTTGAAAACTTGCTGATGTCCACATCCTTTTTGAGACGAAACATAGGTTTTAATTTGGAGTACATACGCCATAATGAAGACGATTTGTACTTTTTCGTATTATTCTTGCGCATCCACTCATTAAATATGTCAAACTCTTTTTTATAAATGATTTCGGACTTTTTGGCAAGGCTGCACTCAGCTTCTGCTTTTTTAAGGATTTCTTCATTTACGTCTGAATCCATTTTTGCAAAATTTGTTATTTACAAAACATAAATGACACTTATAATGCAAAACTATGGCAACTGTAATAAGACCGTTCATGAACTCCTGTGAAATGATATTTTTTTGTAACGATCTGAAATTGTTATTTCATTTAAATTGTGTCTCAAAGTGGCTAGTTCGACGATAAAATAACATATGAGATTCGTTTATAATGCGGGATTATGGCGTTCGTTTTCATTATTGCTCCTGATATAATCCCTTGCATTATAAACTAATTTCGTAAAATACTATTATTATAGGCTAACGTGAATTAACGGTTTGTGAAGTCAATCTTACAGTACTTCGATTTAATTTTAAATATTTTTTTTTTGTAAGCATAGGACAATCTGTACAGATGAATGCATTTATCCTCGTGTCCTCTTATGTGTATTATTGCTATATTGTTGTGTATTATTGCTATATTGTTACTAACTCTAGAATGTTAAAATATTTGTCTCCGGTTGGAAGACAGTAATGTATTATTGACTGCTATTGATTAACTGAACGTTATTATTGGCTTTTATCGTTGTACACTAAACAATGCCTTGTGCGCGGTCTGTGCATTGAAGGAGCATTGCAATTTCGTTTTAGTTCATTTTGCTTTTACTAAAAAGATTATACTAAATTCAAAAATTGTTGGTCATTGGGGTTATCCGACTCATATTTAAATTAGACATTTACTTTAACCTCCTTTTACATGGAATACATCTACTTATTAATTTCTTTCTCACGTAATTGAATATTAATCAGATATTAGGTTAGTTTGACTTATTTAAGTTTGACATTTACCTTTAGTTACAAATATTAATTTAAACATTTAGTTTTCTTTGGGGATTACGTTGCTACAATAAAAGTTTTTGGTACCACTTTGTTGCCGATTGTTTCCGTATCTGTATATTTTGTGTGTGTATAACATTCTTTTTCAGGAAACCCAGTTAAGTACTTATCTTGTCGTGTATAAACACTTCTCCGTGTTACAAGAGTTAGTTTTCCTGTTTCGAGTTTTGAGGAAAGGGCTCCTTTTTGTGAATTTACTTAAAAACCAATAGCGTCCAGATTGCTTTCTTTTTTCTTTCTTTTCTTCTCTCTCTCACCCTTTGCTTTTCTTTTTTGCATACGTGTTCAGCTTTTGTGTATATTACAATGGAATACAAATCATAACACCCTCTACCGGTCGAATACTAACATTGAATAATGTCAAAAAGGAAGAGGAAATTTAACCAAATTTAATCAAATTATTATGTAAGTATAAAGTTGTGAAAAACTTTACTTTGAAATTGACAAAAGCTTTCATGAATAGAAACAATCCAGTCAAATCTAACAAAGAAATAGCTCTGTTTATAAACGTAAGTGTTATTTTACAGTGAAAATACATTGTAGTACGTTTAATATAATGTTTATTTTAATTTCAGCTTCATATATTACATTATAGTACTGTGGTAAAGCAGAAGTCTAGGAAAAGGCACAGCAAAAATCCTCAACATACCATAAGCGAAAATTAAAATTAAAACGTACTATTGTGCTTTTTTGTAATTATAAGATTACCAATCCCACTTAAACAGAGATTATCTTTTCGTCTTTATGTATGTTAATAGCTTCACGTTTTAAACGAACATCATAATGAGCTTGTCTTGAAAATATTGCATGCTCAGATTTCCTAATCTATAAAATCTCATATATTCTTACGTCTTGTATCTAAGCTACGTTTTGCAGTTCCCATGTAGACTTTTCCACATGAACAAGCTAATTTATACATTCCAGAAGATGATAATGGGGTTTATGACCTTGAACGTTTTAAATTTTTCCTGTAGGTTTAAAGCAGTCCTAATGCCACGATTAATTAGGATTTCTTCAATTATGTCTGTAACATTAGTTGTAAGAGGAAGAAAAGCAGTACCAACATGAAGCACTGGTTTTTCTTTATAGTTACGTCTAGCAGGTGCAATAACATTACTAATATCATTACGTGAATATCCATTAGCTTGTAGTGATCTTGTCAAATATTTATATTCATTTTTCAAAAATTCAGGATCACAGATTCGTTTTTCTCGATCCACTAAAGATTTAATTACACCAATTTTTTTTATATGGGTGGTAGTTTGATAATTTAAGAAGGTTTAAGTGAGTGTCGGTTTCCTTAAGCCCTAGAAGTTAGCGAATTATTAAATTTAGATAATAGTATGTCAATAAATGGTACACTTTCATTAGTTTCCCTTTCCATGGTAAACCGGACGCTAGGATGTATAACGTTCATGAAAATAAAAAATTCGTGGTTTTTAGTTGCATTTTGTAAAGCTAAAGTTCCAAATTTTTTATTGTCAAAATTAGCTACAACAAGACAAAGAGGGCTACACCATCAAGCCGTTCATAGAATTTATTATTCCTCTGAGAGTAAGTCGCAGTAAAGCAGTGCCAAAAAATAATTGTTAAATCCGTTGGAAAAATATGATGAAAGTGACTATTATATCACCCTCGTCAATTTTAAATTATGTATTTTTTTAATGAAGTCGACAGAATGTTTAATGTAATGGGACGTTTTATCCATATGAGGTTGTAATAGAAATGTAAGATTTCTATGTGGGAGAACCAATTGCACTAATAGGCCTTAAAGAAGCACCAGGTTTACGGACTTTTGGTAGGCCATATAGTTTTGATGAAGGAACTTCAGGGTTTAAAGTCAAATAAGGTACGGTGCTCACGAAAGGGTAAGTTGTCATTTGGAAGTTTTGCTTTACGCACTACGTTAACAGTTTTACATCTAATTTCATTTGCAGCATCAAAAGGTAACGGTTTAATAGAATTTTCAATACTAGAAATTATATCTTTGTGTTATCGCACAGTCTCCGCCCTTAAAAAGCGCTTCAATGGCATTATCTGAAAAAATATCATCAGAAAGGATAATAACTGTTTTTTTTTTATTATGTAAAGGTTGTCTTTTATATTGCTGCTTGAATAATTTATCAAATTTTGCTTTTTGACGTTTACATGAGATGTCAAAATTTATTTCCGTACATTTAAAGATTAATAAATTAATATTATCCCAATTCTCTATTCAATATAGATGAAATCTCTAAATATAAATGTAAAAGATGTCTATCTGTTTTATCCAATGACTTCCTGGTAACATGTATTTGATTACGCACAAGAGCATTTATAATTCTTTTATAAACCTTACCAGCTTGTTTGTCATTAAATTTCTTATAATATAGGGAAATTTTGGGATAACTTTTGATCTCGTTTACAACGTAAAGCTATTGAGGTGTATAAATATCCTAATAACTTCAATAGCTAAGTAGAAAATCTCTGTTTAAATAGGTTTTGGCATCTTATAATTCAAAATGTCTGGTGTGGAACAATACACGACCTTCCGACATACAAATGGAAATTAAAAGAAATTAAATAATTTTAATAACATTCTTTTTACGATAATTATGCAACCAGTTTTATAACAAGTTCATTACGAACATAGGCAAAATTGTAAAAACAAAAACAATAATCTATATCTAACAGACATTTAAGTAGATATACTACCCCATTCCTGTCCCACTTTTGTCACTAGATTTGTCACCAGATTTGTCACCAGAAAAGTCACTAGATTTCTAGGTTGGTAACATTGCTGGGTGCTAAGTCAAGGCCACGTTGTTGGTAACGGGGCTACGTGTTAGGTTGGTAACCCTGCTAAGTCAAGGTCAAAGGTAAAAAGTTGCAAGGTAATCAAAAATAGTATTCAAGGTTGAAGACTTACGGTGGTGTCATATTTCTTAGAAATATAAAAGGTGAAAAGCTAAAATAGAAATTGCCAGGTAATCATAAATAATTTTCAAGGTCAAACTTTTAGCGGAAATATAAATTTTGGAGCTGATCATCATATTTATAGTCAAGGTCAACAGTAGGTATTTAACAAGTTTAAGCATGTCAAGCATGGTCAGGGTGAAAAGCTAAAAATAGAAATTGCAAGGTAATCATAAATCTAAGAATATAATTTTCAAGGTCAAACTTTTTAGCGGGAAATATAAATTTTTGGAGCTGATCATCATATTTCTAGTCAAGGTCAAAAGTAGGTATTTAACAAGTTTAAGCAAAGGTCAAAGCTAAAAATAGAAGTTGCAAGGTAATCATAAATCTAAAAATAGTTTTCAAGGTCAAAGGTTATTGACCTACGCTGGTGTCATATTTCTTAGAAATATAAAAAGGTCAAGGTGAAAAGCTAAAAATAGAAGGTTGAACTTTTTAGCGGGAAATATATTTCTTATATACATTACGCGTATAGGTATACGGATCCTAACTCACCGTGCACGTACGCGTTCCCCGTTTCAAGGTCACAGGTTAGTAACATTGCCTATTTCAAGGGGTAGCAACCCTGCCAAGTCCTCCGCTTCAAGGTCACTAGAAAAGTTACTAGGTTTTTGATTATCCTGAAGGTCATTGCCCTCAGTCTCAAGCAAGTCTATGCATGTTTCAAGGGCACGCCCTATTCTGAGAAATCAAGAACAAAGGGGTTGTTTAAAGTCTATGCTTTCAAGGCCACATGAGAGAACAAAGACGATCTATTGTTTTGGCTGAGTCATAGCTTCTGAAGTTCTAGGAAATCAAGAACAAAGACGATGCATTGTCGACGGTTCAAAGTCTATGCTTTCAAGGCCACATGAAAGAACAAAGACTATCTATTGTTCCGTTATTCTAAAAATAGATTGTTATCTCAATTCTAGGAAATCAATAACAAAGGCGACCCATTGTCAACGCTTCAAAGTCTATGCTATTTTCAAGGTAAAAGAACAAAAGCGATTCATTCTTCTGGTCGAGTTATAAAAATAAATTGTTATCTCAATTCTGAGAAATCATGAACAAAGACGATGTATTGTTCAAAGTCTATGCTTATAATTTTCAAAGGTAAATGAACAAAGACGATTCATTGTTCTGGTTGATTTATAAAAATAGATTGTTATCTAAATACATCTCTTTCAAGAACAAAGGCAATCCATTGTCAACGATTTAAAGTTTATGCTTATAAGGTCACACCTCTGATAACAAAGACGATCCATTATTCAGTTATTTTAAAATAGATTGCTATCTCAATTCTAGGAAATCAAGAGCCCTGAGGTGCATGTTTCAAGCAATGTCACGCCCTCAAGTGAGCTAAACAGGTGGCCGTTCCCCTAAACAGGTAGCCGTTTCCTAAAAACAGGTAGCCGTTTCCTAAAAACAGGTAGCCGTTTCCTTAAACAGGGGGTCCGTTTCCCAAAACAGATAGCTGTTTCGCAACATTTCTTAGAAATGGTCAGGACGAAAAGCTATAAATAGAAATTGCAAGGTAATCATAAATCTAAGAATAGAATTTTCAAGATCTACTCCACTTGAAGGTCACGACGATGATCTCATAAGCTACGCATAAAAAGTAGGTCATGAGTTCATTGAAGGTGAATACTCCACTTCAAGCTAAAAATAGAAATTGCAATGTCACCATCCTCATCATATTACAAGGTCAAGGTCCGAAGCTAAAAATAGAAACTGTAATGTCATCATCATCATCATCATCATCATCATCATCATATTACAATTCTTAGAAGTCTAAAAATAGTGTGTTCAAAGGTTATTGATCTGTATATCATAGCTAAAATGGCCGGTTCAAGTCCTCACTAAAAGTTGATCGCGTTACAGCTAAAAAGTATAGTGACAGCATGATCGTTGAAAGTAGCTTATGCGCGTAACCAGATATGTATGGTAATCAAAGAGATGGTTCATATCTGCACTAATGTAACATAGTGGGGTCGTTTAGAGTAACAATATAAGGAAATAGTGTAATGGGTAGTGAGTGTTGTGTCAAACATGTGGATGGCATACGCTCAAGAGCAATGGACCAAAGCAACTGACCTGAGAACAGCGGTGGAACGCTTGAAGCAAGAATTTTCAGCATTAGTATTCGATGCCGAACATGAGGCGGTTTACGGGCGAGGTGATTATAGTGAAGCGGAGTGTAACGTCCTAGTGAAAAAGTATGAAAAAGGAGTAAAGATATGTGAAAAGTTTTTAAATTTAAAGGAAATATGTAGAACATGTTTTGTAGAAGAACTGAAAGCTGCGCAATTGCATCAGTTTTGCAATGATGTAAAAAAATGGACGGCATCTCTTGATGGTAGTAGTTCATCCTCATCAGATGCAGATTAGCCTATCGATACAATTATCAAAGTGCACTCTCCCCTCTAACATCATGATGCAGTAATATATAGGACAGTTCCGGTGTCAACTATAATTCATAAGCGTTCTCGAATCAATAAAGATGGATCTATCTGCATTGAACAGTAGCACTTTCTGTAAATCCTTCACGAACGTAAAAGACGCAAAATATAAAGTGATTGATATGAATACTATCAGTATGGGAAACATATTATCATTGAAACCCAGAACTTTAAGTGCATACTTACCTTAGGATTTTATGAATAGTTCAAAAAAGAAGATCGCATTGAAAAGTTTAAGCAATATCTGGTTGAGAATGACGCATTACCAGCGCCGGAACTGTAGGAAAGATGACTAATTTAACATTTATGTAAAAAAAAAAAATAATAACATATATATCTATGTATAATTGTTTGGAAATAAATTATATATTTTTTGTTGCAAAAAAAAAAAGAATGTCTTCTATTTTTTGATTAAATGAAGGGTATATCATAATGAAGAGAGCTGCTATTGATGAGACTAAAAAAAATGTAGCGTATAATAATATGGTGTCTGCAGCTATATTGGCTAAGCTGTTCAAGGTTAAAATTTATTGGTATCATATTACAATTCATACCAACTAAAGCAATATCTGGTTGAGAATGATGCATTACCAGCGCCGGAACTGTAGGAAAGATTGCATTAGCGCATATACAACACGCTAACGAAGACAACCAGACAAATATAGAAAAGTAATGATTGTTATAATTGATGTGCAAGGATTCAAAACAGCAAGAAATATATTTACACCTAAGGAACTAGCGATATATAATGGAGAGCAAATTGCTCATTACGTATTCAAACCCCATTTCCATGGCACACCTCGGATAGTGAATTTCAAAAGCAAGCTAATTGGTTAATTCACAACCACCACTTCATCAAGTGGGAATATGGATATACTTCTCCATGTCTATTCCCTAGTATACTTAGTGATTGCATATCAACAACAGATGAGGTGTACGTTAAAGGACGGGAGAAAGCCACATTTTCGGTGTTTACAAAATTTAAAAGAATATTTGATAAAGGTTATATACCAAATTGGTCTAGTGAACTTTTCAAGATTGTTAAAGTGCGTGTAAGGAATCCGGTCACGTACTTACTACAAGACAGGGACACCTATTTATAGACAGGAACTGCAAAGGTTAAATATCCCGATGTGTATTTGGTGGAAAAGGTCATTTGACGTAAAAGAATAAAGTGTACGTAAAGTGGTTGGGATTAAAATAATATTCATGGATCGATGATGATGATGATGATGATAAGTAGTTTATAAGCATATTATTGTAAGGCAATAATCTCATTTATAATTCAATGATGCCGGTAAGAACAACAAGCACTTTGGAACACTTAAATTACTGTAGAAAGCATTACTATTGGTTTAATAACGGATATAAATGTCCTGCTTGTATAGGTACCGACTAGTATGAATATAACTTATTGTAATATATGTGTACTTAAGGAACTAACGTAGAATGTAATTTCTGTAAGAATAATAATAAAAGACCAATTGTAATTTGTATTATTTATTAATAATAAAACATACTGATACATAAATATTAGGCCTAAAGTGTTTATGTAGTCCTCAAATGGTCAACCTAAACTGCTTTCAGTCTACAGGAAACAGGACAGAATTTGTCAAAAATAAATGGATCTATCTGCATTGAATGGTAGCACTTTCTGTAAATCCATCACGAACGTAAAAGACTTGGAGGTGTGTGCAAAACATAAAGTGATTATATGAATACCATCGACATAAAGTATGGTAAACATATTATCATTGAAACCCAGAACTTTAAGTCCATACTTCCCTTACAATTTTATGAATACTTCAAAAGAAGATCGCATTGAAAAGTTTAAACAATATCTGTCTGAGAATGACATGTAGATTACCAGCTCAGGAAAGGCAACTAATTTAACATTTCTGTAAAAAAAAAAAATTATAATAACATATGTCTATGTATAATTGTTTGGAAATAAACTATGTATTTTTTATTACAAAAAATAAAATGTCTTCTATGTTTTGATTAAATGAAGAGTAGGTACATCGTAATGAAGAGAGTTGCTTGGGTAAAGGACTGCCGAGTTATGATTTATTAATGGAAGCAATTGACAACGTTTACGTTACATATAATTGTACCATTGGTAAGATACAATTTTTTCATGCAAAACTTTTGTATTTTCAAGAGACACCATCGTTCCTCGAGACTAGCGTGATTAGAGAAATTACACCTCAAGTGGAAGAAGAAGAACATGCAGCGACTACGACCGACCCTTATTTTGAAAGAGGATGCATGTTTATAATAAAAAAGGCTTCTCAGGGATTGCATGATTCAGTAAACTTTTATTGCTAGAAATGGTGAAAGTAATAAGAATGATAAGAAGAGAAAAGAATTATTAAGTATTGACGAGAGGAAGAAAAGACTCGAGGTGTTAATTAAGGAAATAAAAAATTGAGGATAGATTTAGAGCTGTATGAGGTAAAAAGAAAATGATGCAACTTTGAGTGAATGTGCCATGAAATAAAGGTGCTTTAGTAAATAAATAATTACAGTAGTGTATGTTATATTGCATAAGGAAAAGGCACTTCATTTGATAAAAGAAATGTGTGTGTAGGCATAGAAGAAAGAAAAAAAGTGAAATTTAAAATGTTTCCATATGGTTTTAATTGAATTTGTATATATATATATATATATATATATATATATATATATATATATATATATATATATATATATATTAAACAGTATTAATCTTATCATGATTTATTAAATTATACAAATTATGTAGGAAGAAATGACACATAAAGCTTATATATTTATATTTATTTATAAATCACTAGTCCTTTCCCCAAAAATTCCAATTTTGACATGTAGAGTAAACAAGTAAGAGCGCAATAGATAACAATCCAAAAATTCTCGAAACTAAAAGAATGTGAAAAAAAAATTTTCAAGTATTAATGATAAATTTTTAGTTTAGTATGTACAGAAAAGTTGAAACTTGTACAAATGAATAAATCATAACACTTTAGTCCTTTACCCAAAAATTTTAATTTTGGTATGTAAATAAACATGTAACAACGCAAAAATAGGAGTTTCAAATTCCAAAATGTGGAAAAACTTCCAACTAGCGCTTTAAAATAAGTTTCCATATGGTTTTAATTGAATTTATATATATATATATATATATATATATATATATATATATATATATATATATATATATATATATATATATATATATTAAACGAGTTTCTTATCATGATTTATTAAATTATCCAAATTATGTAGGAAGAAATGAGCCATAAAACTTATATTACAAAGAAAGAAAGAAAAGGTCAATAACATTATCCTGTTATATGAAATGTATGTCAGCATTTCTGTATGTGTCTATTTTAAAATAAATAAATACACTCTTTTATAATATCAGATTAATTTTAACTCAAAAATTTTGAATTTTTGTATATAGGTTGAATAAATAACAGCGCAAAGGTTAGCATTAAAATAAATTCAGAATATAAAAATTTCAAAACAGTCTTGTGAATATAGTACATAAAGGTTGAAACTTGCGTACATTTATATTTATATTTATTTATAAATCAGTAGTCCTTTACCCAAAAATTCCAATTTTCGGCATGTAGACTAAACAAGCATGAGCGCAAAAGATAGCACTCCAAAAATTCTCAAAACTAAAAGAATGTGAAAAAAAAAATTTTCAATTATTAATGATAAAGTTTGTAGTTTTGATATGTAAGTGAACGTTGTTAAGGCTTAATAAATCATAACTCCAATGTCCTTTGCCCAAAAAATTCTGAATTTTCGTATATATATCCAATAAGTAAGAGCGCCAAAGATAGTAGTTTCAAAAATTTGTAAAAACAAAAAATGTGATAAAAAATGTATGTTACCAATGATATGTAAATATATGGTTTTAATCGCTTAATAAATCAAAACTCCAATGTCCTTTACCCAAAAATTCTGAAATTTCGTATACAGGTTCAATAAATTAGAGCGCCAATGATGGCAGTTCAAAATTTACCAAAATGTGATAAAAAAAAAGATGAATTTTATCAATGTAAATTTATATGTAAGTTAAAGTTGTTAACTGCTTAATAAATCACAACTCCAATGTCCTTTACCCAAAAATTCTGAAATTTCGTATACAGATCCAATAAATTAGAGCGCCAATGATAGAACTAAAAAAAATTTGGGGAAAACTTGAAGGTCGTCTTTTACTATTGGAATATTAAACATACATTTTTACTCAATAAATTAGGCACCAATATGAAATATGATATAATAAAACCTTAATGTAACTAATTTGTAAACTATTTGTAATACGGTTTTTTTCTAAAATAGATTGTAACGATTTTTCATGAAATAAAGTCCTAGAAAAATGCGCTCGTAAAAATTTAAATTTTTCGCCTAATTCCGAGCAAAAAAAAATTTTTTTTTCAGCGCAGTTGTGTTTTAGAAGTCACAATCTATCATTTGATGTAATAATTTTTTCGAAATATGAAAAAATTACACTTAAATTAGCCAATTCCATTTTGAAACAACAAAAAGCACTTAAAACGCACCTTTTTGTACTTACGTAAGCTCAGAAGAAACATATGCATGCAATTTATCCATTTAATGTATCTAAATGCTCTTTAAATTGCCCAATTCAATTTTAAAACAACACTTAAAACATGACTTGTAATTTTCGGTGCAGCGTTAATAATCATTGTAGGATAATGAACGCAGTTATTTTGCTGTGAAAGCATTTAGCGAACATTCTATTTACTATGTCATCAGTTTACATTACAATTTGAAACAGTTTGTAAATGTTTGAATACATCATTTGTAGATTTTAAAATTCCGAATTTATTTAACTGGTATCCTTTGCGCTGTTATTTATTTTCTCTACACGCAAAAATTGAGGATTTTTAACTTAACCATTAAGCTATTATGATAAAAAGAGTATATTTATTAACATATAATTATGATAAAATTGCTTAAGCATACTCGTATAACGCTTAGTAATAATGTTATTCACCTGTGATTATAATATAAATTGATAATTGTCAACCATATACGTTCATTCCTGCTTGTTCATTTAACGCATAAAAAAGTTAAAAAAAAAAAAATTAAAGTAATGACTGGTAAGTACATTTCATGCAAATTTTTTATTGAAAGTTAACGTTTTCATTATAGCTGTAGTAGAAAACTTAAATTTTGTCAGAGTGGAGGAGGGTATGTAGGATTTATATGTAACTTATGTTTTAACTTTTGATTTTTCAGATAAAATGGTTATAAATAAATTAAGGGAAATATTTCCTAATGTGAGTAATGTTTGTTGTTGTTTCAGTTTTAAGTATTTCTGTTTTAGCATGATATAGTCCTACTACATGGGGATGGAACAGCTCAGCAGGACCCATTTGTGGGTTACATAAAATGTGGTGCATTAAAATATATATTGTTCGGGGATGAAGACATACCTGAAACAATGTGGTTGATGAGGGTATGTATTTCTATACATTATTTTATTTTTTTATTTAAATGATTTTTTTCAGATCACACCTTAAAAAATTTTGTTTTTTTTTTAGTTACAATTTTAATTTTAATATTTCATATTTTTTTTTTTTATATTGTATACAAATTAGTTACATTAATGTTTTATTATATCATATTTCATATTGGTGCCTAATTTATTGAGTAAAAATGTATGTTTAATATTCCAATAGTAAAAGACGACCTTCAAGTTTTCCCCAAATTTTTTTAGTTCTATCATTGGCGCTCTAATTTATTGGATCTGTATACGAAATTTCAGAATTTTTGGGTAAAGGACATTGGAGTTGTGATTTATTAAGCAGTTAACAACTTTAACTTACATATAAATTTATATTGATAAAATTCATCTTTTTTTTTTATCACACTTTGGTAAATTTTGGAACTGCCATCATTGGCGCTCTAATTTATTGAACCTGTATACGAAATTTCAGAATTTTTGGGCAAAGGACATTGGATTTGTGATTTATTAAGCAGTTAACAACTTTAACTTACATATAAATTTACATTGATAAAATTCATCTTTTTTTTTATCACATTTTGGTAAATTTTGGAACTGCCATCATTGGCGCTCTAATTTATTGAACCTGTATACGAAATTTCAGAATTTTTGGGTAAAGGACATTGGAGTTTTGATTTATTAAGCGATTAAAACCATATATTTACATATCATTGGTAACATACATTTTTTATCACATTTTTGTTTTACAAATTTTGAAACTACTATCTTTGGCGCTCTTACTTATTGGATATATATATACGAAAATTCAGAATTTTTTGGGCAAAGGACATTGGAGTTATGATTTATTAAGCCTTAACAACGTTCACTTACATATCAAAACTACAAACTTTATCATTAATAATTGAAAATTTTTTTTTTCACATTCTTTTAGTTTTGAGAATTTTTGGAGTGCTATCTTTTGCGCTCATGCTTGTTTAGTCTACATGTCGAAAATTGGAATTTTTGGGTAAAGGACTACTGATTTATAAATAAATATAAATATAAATGTACGCAAGTTTCAACCTTTATGTACTATATTCACAAGACTGTTTTGAAATTTTTTATATTCTGAATTTATTTTAATGCTAACCTTTGCGCTGTTATTTATTCAACCTATATACAAAAATTCAAAATTTTGAGTTAAAAATTAATCTGATATTATAAAAAGAGTGTATTTATTTATTTTAAAATAGACACATACAGAAATGCTGACATACATTTCATATAACAGGATAATGTTATTGACCTTTTTCTTTCTTTCTTTGTAATATAAGTTTTATGGCTCATTTCTTCCTACATAATTTGGATAATTTAATAAATCATGATAAGAAACTCGTTTAATATATATATATATATCTATATAAATTCAATTAAAACCATATGGAAACTTATTTTAAAGCGCTAGTTGGAAGTTTTCCACATTTTTGGAATTTGAAACTCCTATTTTTGCGTTGTTACATGTTTACTCTACATACCAAAATTAAAATTTTGGGTAAAGGACTAAAGTGTTATGATTTATTCATTTGTACAAGTTTCAACTTTTCTGTACATACTAAACTAAAAAATTTATCATTAATACTTGAAAATTTTTTTTTTCACATTCTTTTAGTTTCGAGAATTTTTGGATTGCTATCTATTGCGCTCTTACTTGTTTACTCTACATGTCAAAAATTGGAATTTTTGGGGAAAGGACTAGTGATTTATAAATAAATATAAATATATAAGCTTTATGTGTCATTTCTTCCTACATAATTTGTATAATTTAATAAATCATGATAAGAAACTCGTTTAATATATATATATATATATATATATATATATATATATATATATATATATATATATATATATATATATCAAATTCAATTAAAACCATATGGAAACATTTTAAATTTCACTTTTTTCTTTCTTCTATGCCTACACACACACTTTCTTTTATCAAATGAAGTGCCTTTTCATATGCAATATAACATACACTACTGTAATTATTTATTTACTAAAGCACCTTTATTTCATGGCACATTCACTCAAAGTTGCATCATTTTCTTTTTTACCTCATACAGCTCTAAATCTATCCTCAATTTTTTTATTTCCTTAATTAACACCTCGAGTCTTTTCTTCCTCTCGTCAATACTTAATAATTCTTTTTCTCTCCTTATCATTCTTATTACTTTCACCATTTCTAGCAATAAAAAGTTTACTGAATCATGCAATCCCGGAGAAGCCTTTTTTATTATAAACATGCATCCTCTTTCAAAATAAGGGTCGGTCGTAGTCGCTACATGTTCTTCTTCTTCCACTTGAGGTGTAATTTCTCTAATCACGCTAGTCTCGAGGAACGATGGTGTCTCTTGAAAATACAAAAGTTTTGCATGAAAAAATTGTATCTTACCAATGGTACAATTATATGTAACGTAAACGTTGTCAATTGCTTCCATTAATAAATCATAACTCGGCAGTCCTTTACCCAAGCAACTCTCTTCATTACGATGTACCTACTCTTCATTTAATCAAAACATAGAAGACATTTTATTTTTGTAATAAAAATACATAGTTTATTTCAAACAATTATACATAGACATATGTTATTATAATTTTTTTTTACAGAAATGTTAAATTAGTTGCCTTTCCTGAGCTGGTAATCTACATGTCATTCTCAGACAGATATTGTTTAAACTTTTCAATGCGATCTTCTTTTGAAGTATTCATAAAATTGTAAGGGAAGTATGGACTTAAAGTTCTGGGTTTCAATGATAATATGTTTACCATACTTTATGTCGATGGTATTCATATAATCACTTTATGTTTTGCACACACCTCAAGTCTTTTACGTTCGTGATGGATTTACAGAAAGTGCTACCATTCAATGCAGATAGATCCATTTATTTTGACAAATTCTGTCCTGTTTCCTGTAGACTGAAAGCAGTTTAGGTTGACCATTTGAGGACTACATAAACACTTTAGGCCTAATATTTATGTATCAGTATGTTTTATTATTAATAAATAATACAAATTACAATTGGTCTTTTATTATTATTCTTACAGAAATTACATTCTACGTTAGTTCCTTAAGTACACTATATTACAATAAGTTATATTCATACTAGTCGGTACCTATACAAGCAGGACATTTATATCCGTTATTAAACCAATAGTAATGCTTTCTACAGTAATTTAAGTGTTCCAAAGTGCTTGTTGTTCTTACCGGCATCATTGAATTATAAATGAGATTATTGCCTTACAATAATATGCTTATAAACTACATTATCATCATCATCATCATCATCGATCCATGAATATTATTTTAATCCCAACCACTTTACGTACACTTTATTCTTTTACGTCAAATGACCTTTTCCACCAAATACACATCGGGATATTTAACCTTTTGCAGTTCCTGTCTATAAATAGGTGTCCCTGTCTTGTAGTAAGTACGTGACCGGATTCCTTACACGCACTTTAACAATCTTGAAAAGTTCACTAGACCAATTTGGTATATAACCTTTATCAAATATTCTTTTAAAAATTTTGTAAACACCGAAAATGTGGCTTTCTCCGTCCTTTAACGTACACCTCATCTGTTGTTGATATGCAATCACTAAGTATACTAGGAATAGACATGGAGAAGTATATCCATATTCCCACTTGATGAAGTGGTGGTTGTGAATTAACCAATTAGCTTGCTTTTGAAATTCACTATCCGAGGTGTGCCATGGAAATGGGGTTTGAATACGTAATGAGCAATTTGCTCTCCATTATATATCGCTAGTTCCTTAGGTGTAAATATATTTCTTGCTGTTTTGAATCCTTGCACATCAATTATAACAATCATTACTTTTCTATATTTGTCTGGTTGTCTTCGTTAGCGTGTTGTATATGCGCTAATGCAATCTTTCCTACAGTTCCGGCGCTGGTAATGCGTCATTCTCAACCAGATATTGCTTTAGTTGGTATGAATTGTAATATGATACCAATAAATTTTAACCTTGAACAGCTTAGCCAATATAGCTGCAGACACCATATTATTATACGCTACATTTTTTTTAGTCTCATCAATAGCAGCTCTCTTCATTATGATATACCCTTCATTTAATCAAAAAATAGAAGACATTCTTTTTTTTTTTTTTGCAACAAAAAATATATAATTTATTTCCAAACAATTATACATAGATATATATGTTATTATTTTTTTTTTTACATAAATGTTAAATTAGTCATCTTTCCTACAGTTCCGGTGCTGGTAATGCGTCATTCTCAACCAGATATTGCTTAAACTTTTCAATGCGATCTTCTTTTTTGAACTATTCATAAAATCCTAAGGTAAGTATGCACTTAAAGTTCTGGGTTTCAATGATAATATGTTTCCCATACTGATAGTATTCATATCAATCACTTTATATTTTGCGTCTTTTACGTTCGTGAAGGATTTACAGAAAGTGCTACTGTTCAATGCAGATAGATCCATCTTTATTGATTCGAGAACGCTTATGACATTAGTAGTATGACAGTCCGGATACTTGTCCTATATATCATACTGCATCATTGACTGTTAGTTCGAGGTTAGAGTGCACTATTGATCATATTGTTAATCGTATAGAGCTAATCTGCATCTGATGAGGATGATGACTACTACCATCAAGAGATGCCGTCCATCTCTCTTTTTACATCATTGCAAAACTGATGCAATTGCGCAGCTTTCAGTTCTTCTACAAAACATGTTCTACATATTTCCTTTAAATTTAAAAACTTTTCACATATCTTTACTCCTTTTTCATACTTTTCACTAGGACGTTACACTCCGCTTCACTATAATCACCTCGCCCGTAAACCGCCTCATGTTCGGCATCGAATACTAATGCTGAAAATTCTTGCTTCAAGCGTTCCACCGCTGTTCTCAGGTCAGTTGCTTTGGTCCATTGCTCTTGAGCGTATGCCATCCACATGTTTGACACAACACTCACTACCCATTACACTATTTCCTTATATTGTTACTCTAAACGACCCCACTATGTTACATTAGTGCAGATATGAACCATCTCTTTGATTACCATACATATCTGGTTACGCGCATAAGCTACTTTCAACGATCATGCTGTCACTATACTTTTTAGCTGTAACGCGATCAACTTTTAGTGAGGACTTGAACCGGCCATTTTAGCTATGATATACAGATCAATAACCTTTGAACACACTATTTTTAGACTTCTAAGAATTGTAAATATGATGATGATGATGATGATGATGATGATGACATTACAGTTTCTATTTTAGCTTCGGACCTTGACCTTGTAATATGATGAGGATGGTGACATTGCAATTTCTATTTTAGCTTGAAGTGGAGTATTCACCTTCAATGAACTCATGACCTACTTTTTATGCGTAGCTTATGAGATCATCGTCGTGACCTTCAAGTGGAGTAGATCTTGAAAATTCTATTCTTAGATTTATGATTACCTTGCAATTTCTATTTATAGCTTTTCGTCCTGACCATTTCTAAGAAATGTTGCGAAACAGCTATCTGTTTTGAAACGGACCCCTGTTTAAGGAAACGGCTACCTGTTTTTAGGAAACGGCTACCTGTTTTAGGAAACGGCTACCTGTTTGGGAACAGCCACCTGTTTAGCTCACTTGAGGGCGTGACATTGCTTGAAACATGCACCTCAGGGCTCTTGATTTCCTAGAATTGAGATAGCAATCTATTTTTAAAATAACTGAATAATGGATCGTCTTTGTTATCAGAGGTGTGACCTTATAAGCATAAACTTTAAATCGTTGACAATGGATTGCCTTTGTTCTTGAAAGAGATGTATTTAGATAACAATCTATTTTTATAAATCAACCAGAACAATGAATCGTCTTTGTTCATTTACCTTTGAAAATTATAAGCATAGACTTTGAACAATACATCGTCTTTGTTCATGATTTCTCAGAATTGAGATAACAATTTATTTTTATAACTCGACCAGAAGAATGAATCGCTTTTGTTCTTTTACCTTGAAAATAACATAGACTTTGAAGCGTTGACAATGGGTCGCCTTTGTTATTGATTTCCTAGAATTGAGATAACAATCTATTTTTAGAATAACGGAACAATAGATAGTCTTTGTTCTTTCATGTGGCCTTGAAAGCATAGACTTTGAACCGTCGACAATGCATCGTCTTTGTTCTTGATTTCCTAGAACTTCAGAAGCTATGACTCAGCCAAAACAATAGATCGTCTTTGTTCTCTCATGTGGCCTTGAAAGCATAGACTTTAAACAACCCCTTTGTTCTTGATTTCTCAGAATAGGGCGTGCCCTTGAAACATGCATAGACTTGCTTGAGACTGAGGGCAATGACCTTCAGGATAATCAAAAACCTAGTAACTTTTCTAGTGACCTTGAAGCGGAGGACTTGGCAGGGTTGCTACCTTGAAATAGGCAATGTTACTAACCTGTGACCTTGAAACGGGAACGCGTACGTGCACGGTGAGTTAGGATCCGTATACCTATACGCGTAATGTATATAAAATATATTTCCCGCTAAAAGTTCAACCTTCTATTTTAGCTTTTCACCTTGACCTTTTATATTTCTAAGAAATATGACACCAGCGTAGGTCAATAACCTTTGACCTTGAAAACTATTTTTAGATTTATGATTACCTTGCAACTTCTATTTTAGCTTTGACCTTTGCTTAAACTTGTTAAATACCTACTTTTGACCTTGACTAGAAATATGATGATCAGCTCCAAAATTTATATTTCCCGCTAAAAGTTTGACCTTGAAAATTATATTCTTAGATTTATGATTACCTTGCAATTTCTATTTTTAGCTTTTCACCCTGACCATGCTTGACATGCTTAAACTTGTTAAATACCTACTGTTGACCTTGACTATAAATATGATGATCAGCTCCAAAAATTTATATTTCCCGCTAAAAAGTTTGACCTTGAAAATTATTTATGATTACCTGGCAATTTCTATTTTTAGCTTTTCACCTTTTTATATTTCTAAGAAATATGACACCACCGTAAGTCTTCAACCTTGAATACTATTTTTGATTACCTTGCAACTTTTTACCTTTGACCTTGACTTAGCAGGGTTACCAACCTAACACGTAGCCCCGTTACCAACAACGTGGCCTTGACTTAGCACCCAGCAATGTTACCAACCTAGAAATCTAGTGACTTTTCTGGTGACAAATCTGGTGACAAATCTAGTGACAAAAGTGGGACAGGAATGGGGTAGTATATCTACTCATTTAAAACTTCATGTCAGACAGAGGGTAATAATATACATCTAGGTGATAAATTAAAAACTTAATAGTATGTTAAGAAACAAGTTTCATAAGACTCGTTTTTATCGCATGAGTCCAAGTTTAGAAAACGGGAGTTTTCTAGTGGACGAATGCGATAAAGCGTCTTATGAAACGAGTTTCTTATACTATTTTTTCTATTTTGCGTATTTGTGTTGAAAGAGTTGAAAAAATGTAAATTCCATTTGCCACCTTATTTCATAATTTTGAATGTAGGTTGGCAACAGTGGTATTTGGTTGTTTGAGTTCGATACAAATATAGGGTATTAAAACTATTATTTGTTACTAATTCATTTCAAACTACCTTATAAATATGTTCTCAATAGAAGTTGTGTACTATATACATTATAATCGGAATAAAACTACACTATACTATGTAAACTTAATAATTTACACTCAAGTGAAGTTATCAAGGTTAAATGAAGGTTAAATTTTACGCAAAAGGTGTAATCGGCTTAATTTGAAAGCATATTGACGCTTTATCTTAAAACACAATAAAAAAGAGAAATCGTCCATATTCGGTTTTGGTCATCTTAATCATTGCAATACATTAATCAGGAATAATTCAATACAAAGGATATATACACATTTCAAATAAGAATAGGTTATGTTACATTTACGTTTACATACATCAATAGAGAACTTCATTAGTTTACATACCAACATCAAGAAAAAAAATGTTAGGTTACTAAACTTTAAAGTCAAACATTAAAACACCCATTTGAGTGTCATAATGTACATATTAAACACGCAAAATAGAAGGTTATTAAATCATTTTAATTATAATTTTACCTCCCAACTTACATATACGTATGTATGTAGAAGGTGTAGCAGGTTAGGCAATCGACATTTTTTCTCAATCGCGCGTGCGAGCGTGCGTGCGTTCGTGTGTGTATGTGTAAGTGTGTGTATGTGTGTGGTAGGGTTGGTGCGAGCGCGCGTGCGTGCGTGCGTGTGCGGGCGTGTATGTGCGTGTGCGCGCGCGCAAATGTTTGCGTGTCTGCGTGTGTCGGCGAGTGTGCGTGTGTGCGTGCTCGCGTGTGTGCGCGTGTGGGTGTGCGTGTGCGTGTGAATGTGCGTGTGCGTGTGTGTGTGTGCTTGTGCGTGTACGTATGCGTGTGCTTGAGCGTGTGCGTGTGCATGTGCGTGTGCAGGTGCGTGTGTGTGCGTGTGCGTGTGTGTGAGTTTGCGTGTGCGTGTGCGGGTGCGTGTGTTCGTGCGTGTGCGTGTGCGTGAGCGTGTGCATGTGCGTTTGTGTGTGCGCGCGTGTGGATGTGTGTGTTTGTGTGTGTTACCAGGAAATCATTGGATAAAACAGATAGACATCTTTTATGTTTGTGCGCGTGTATTCGTTTGCGCGAGTGTCAGCGCGTGTGGGCCCGTGTGCGTGTGTGTGCATGTGTGTGCGTGTGTGTGCGTTTGCGCAGGCGTGTGTGTTCGCGTGTGTTTGTGGGAGAGTGTATGTGCGAGTGTGCGCCTGTTTGTGGGTGCGTGTGTGAGTGTGTGTGTGTGCGTGTGTGCGGGTGTGAGAGCATGCGCGCGCGTGTGTGCGTGTGTACGCGTGTGTGTGCGTGTCTGTGCACGTGTGTGTGAGTGTGTGTGTGAGCGTGTATTTGCGCGTGTGTGTGGGCGAGAGTGTGTGTGCGTGTGAGTGCGCGTGTTTGTGCGTGTATGTGCGTGTGTGCGTGCGCGTATGTGTGCCTGTACGTGTATCTGCATGTGTGGGTGCGTGTGTGAGTGTGTGTGTGCGTGTTTGTACGTGTGAGTGCGTGAGTGTGCGTGTGTGCGCGAATGCGCGCACGTGTGTGTGCGTGTCTGCGTGTGTCGCCGCGGTGTGCGTGTGTGTGAGCGTGTGTGCGCATGTGTGTACGCGTGTGCGTGCGCGCGTGTGGGTGTGCGTGTGCGTGTAGGTGTGCGTGTGCGTGTGCGTGTCCGTGCGCGTGTGCGAGTGCGTGTGCGTGATGGTCTGCGCGTGCGTGTGTGTGCGTGTGCGTGTGCGTGTGGCTATGCGTGTGCGTGTGCGTGTGCGTGTGCGTGTGCGTGTGCGTATGAGTGTACGTGTGCGTGTGTGTGTGGGTGTGCGTGTTCGTGTGCGTGTGTGTGTACGATGTGTGTCCGTGTGCGTGTGCGTGTGCGTGTGCGTGTGCGCGTGCGTGTGCGTGTGCGTGTGCGTGTGCGTGTGCGTGTGAGCGTGCGTGTGCGAGTGCGTGTGAGTGTGGCTGTGCGTGTGGCTGTGCGTGTACGTGTGAGTGTGATTGTGCGTGTGCGTGTGCGTGTGCGTGTGCGTGTACGTGTGTGTGTGCGTGATTGTGCGCGTGTGCGTGTACGTGTGCGTGTGCGTGTGCGTGTACGTGTGCGTGTGCGTTTGCGTGTGCGTGTGCGTGTGCGTTTGCGTTTGCGTGTGTGTGCGTGTGCGTGTGCGTATGCGTGAGCGTGTGTAAGTGCGTCAGTGTGGGTGCGCGCGTGTGGATGTGTGTGTGTGCGTGTGCGTGTGCGTGCGCGTGTGCGAGTGCGTGTGCGTGATGGTCTGCGCGTGCGTGTGTGTGTGCGTGTGCATGTGCGTGTGGATGTACGTGTGCGTGTGCGTGTGCGTGTATGTGTGCGTGTGAGTATGAGTGTGCGTGTGTGCGTGTGCGTGTGGGTGTGCGTGTGCGTGTGCGTGTCCGTGCGCGTGTGCGAGTGCGTGTGCGTGATGGTCTGCGCGTGCGTGTGTGTGTGCGTGTGCGTGTGCGTGTGGCTGTGCGTGTGCGTGTGCGTATGAGTGTGCGTGTGTGTGTGGGTGTGCGTGTTCGTGTGCGTGTGTGTGTACGAGTGTGTGTGCGTGTGCGTGTGCGTGTGCGTGTGCGTGTGCGTGTGCGTGTGCGTGTGCGTGTGCGTGTGCGTGTGCGTGTGCGTGTGCGTGTGCGTGTGCGTGTGCGTGTGCGGTGTGCGTGTGAGCGTGCGTGTGCGAGTGCGTGTGCTGTGGCTGTGCGTGTGCTGTGCGTTGTGTGTGTGATGTGCGTGTGCGTGTGCGTGTGCGTGTACGTGTACGTGCGTGTGTGCGTGATTGTGCGCGTGTGCGTGTACGTGTGCGTGTGCGTGTGCGTGTACGTGTGCGTGTGCGTTTGCGTGTGCGTGTGCGTGTGCGTTTGCGTGTGTGTGCGTGTGCGTGTGCGTATGCGTGAGCGTGTGTAAGTGCGTTTGTGGGTGCGCGTTTGGATGTGTGTGTGTGTGCGTGTGCGTGTGCGTGTGCGTGTGCGAGTGCGTGTGCGTGTGGCTGTGCGTGTGGCTGTGCGTGTGGCTGTGCGTGTATGTGTGAGTGTGATTGTGCGTGTGCGTGTGCGTGTGCGTGTACGTGTGTGTGCGTGATTGTGCGCGTGTGCGTGTACGTGTGCGTGTGCTTGTGCGTGTACGTGTGCGTGTGCGTTTGCGTGTGCGTGTGCGTGTGCGTTTGCGTGTGTGTGCGTGTGCGTGTGCGTATGCGTGAGCGTGTGTAAGTGCGTTTGTGTGGGTGCGCGTGTGGATGTGTGTGTGTGTGTGTTTGCGTGTTACCAGAAAGTCATTGGATAAAACAGATAGACATCTTTTATGTTTGCGCGCGTGTGTGTGCGTTTCCGCGAGTGTCTGCGCGTGTGTGCCCTTGTGTGCATGTGTGCACGTGTGTGTGAGTTGGCGCAGGCGTGTGTGTGCGCGTGTGCTTGTAACCGAGTGTATGTGCGTGTGTGCTCGCGTGTGTGCGCGTGTACTCGCGTGTGTGCGCGTGTGTGCGTGTGTGTGCGTGTGCGTGTGCGTGTGTCTGCGTGTGTGTGCGTGTGTGCGGGTGTGTGAGTATGCGTGCGCGCGTGTGTGTGCGTATCTGCGCGTTTGCACGTCTGTGCGTGTGTACGCGTGTGTGTGCGTGTCTGTGCACGTGTGTGTGAATGTGTGATAGCGTGTGTTTCCGCGAGTGTGAGGGCGAGATGTGTGTGTGCGAGATGTGTGTGTGTGCGAGTGAGTGCGCGTCTATGTGCGTGTGTGCGATCGCGTTTGTGTGTCCGTACGTGTATCTGCGTGTGTGGGTACGTGTGTGAGTGTTTGTACGCGTGTGCGTGTGTGTGCGTATATGTGCGTATGTGCGCGTGTGCGCGCGTGTCTGCGTGTGTCGGCGCGTTTGTGCGTGTGTGTGCGTGTGTGCGCATGTGTGAACGCGTGTGCGGGCGCGCGCGTGTGCGCGTGTGAGCGTGCGTGTGCATGTGTGTGAGTGTGCGTGTGCGTGTGGGTGTGGGTGTGCGTGTGCGTGTGCGCGTGCGAGTGCGTGCGCGTGAACGTCTGCGTGTGCGTGTGGGTGTTCGTGTGTGTGTGTCTGTGTGTGTGAGTTCGTGCGCGTGTGCGTGCGTGTGCTGTGCCTGCGAGTGTGCGTGTGCAGTGCGAGTATGTGCGTGTGCGTGCGTGTGCGTGTGCGTGCGTGTGCTGGTGCGTATGCGTGCGTGCGTGTGCGTGGTGCGTGGGCGTGTGGGTGCGTGTGCGTGTGCGTGCGTGCGTGTGTGGTGTGCGCGTGTGCGTGAGTGTGCGTGTGCGTGTGCTGTGCGTGGTCGTGTGCGTGTGTGTGTGTGTGGTGCGTGTGCGTGTGCGTGTGCGTGTGCTGTGCGTGTGCGTGTGCGTGTGCTGTGCGTGTGCGTGTGCATGTGCGTGCGTGTACGCGTGCGTGTGCGTGTGCGTGAGTGTGCGTGTGCGAGTGCGTGCTGTGGCGTGCGTGTGCGTGTGGGTGTGCGTTTGCGTGTGTGGGCGTGTGCGTGTGCGTGTGCGTGTGCGCGCGTATGCGTGTGCGCGAGCGTGTGCGTGTGCGTGAGTGTGCATCTGCGTTTGTACGCGTGCGCGTGTGGGTATGTGTGCACGTTTGTGTGTGTTACCAGGAAGTCATTCTATAAAACAGATAGACATCTTTTATATTTGCGCTGTGTGTGTGTGTGTGTGTTGCGCTAGTGTCTGCGCGTGTGCCGTGTGTGCATGTGTGCGTGTGCGAGTGCAGTATGTGCGTGTGCGTGTGCGTGTGCGTGTGCGGGTGCGTATGGTGAGCGTGTGCGTGTGCGTGTGCGTGTGCGTGGGCGTGTGCGTGTGCGTGTGCGTGTGTGTGTGGATGTGCGTGCGTGTGCGTGTGATTGTGCGTGTGCGTGTGCGTGTACGTGCGTGTGCGTGTACGTGTGCGTGTGCGTTTGCGTGTGCGTGTGCGTGTGCGTTTGCGTGTGTGTGCATGTGCGTATGCGTAGCGTGTGTAAGTGCGTTTGTGTGGGTGCGCGCGTGTGGATGTGTGTGTGTGTGTGTTTGCGTGTTACCAGGAAGTCATTGGATAAAACAGATGACATCTTTTATGTTTGCGGCGTGTGCGTTCCGCAAGTGTCTGCGCGTGCCCTGTGTGCATGTGCACGTGTTTGGCGCAGGCGAGTGGTGCGCGTGCGTGTGCCAGTGTATGTGGGTGTGTGCTCGCGTGTGTGCGAGTGTACTCGCGTGTATGCGTGTGGTGTGGTGTGTGCGTGTGTGTGCGTGTCGTGCGGGTGTGTGTATGCGTGCGCGCGTGTGTGCGTATCTGCGCGTCTGTGTGTGTGCGTGTGTACGCGTGTGTGTGTTGTCTGCGCACGTGTGGTAGTGGTGATAGCGTGTGTTTCAGCGAGTGTGAGGGCGATGTGTGTGTGCGAGTGAGTGCGCGTGTTTGCGCGTCTATGTGCGTGTGTGCGAGCGCGTTTGTGTGTCTGTACGTGTATCTTCTTGTGTGGGTACGTGTGAGTGTTTGTACGTGTGTGCGTGTGCGTGGTGCGTAGTCGCGTGTGCGCGTGGTGTGGTGTCTGCGTGTGTCGTGCGGTGGCGTGCGTGTGTCGGTGCGCATGTAACGCGTGTACGTGCGGCGTGTGCGCTAGCGTGCGTGTGCGTGTGTGAGTGTGCGTGTGCGTGTGGGTGTCCGTGTGCGTGTCGCGTTCAGTGCGTGCGCGTGAGCGTCTGCGTGTGCGTGTGGGTGTTGCGTGTGTGTGTGTGTGTTCGTGCGCGTGTGCGTGTGGCTGTGCCTGTGGTGCGTGTGCGTTGCGTGTGTGCGTGTGCGTGCGTGTGCGTGTGCGTGTGCTGGTGCGTATGGTGAGCGTGTGCGTTTGCGTGTGCGTGTCGTGGGCGTGTGCGTGTGCGTGTGCGTGTGCGGTGCGTGTGCTGTGCTGTGCGTGTGCGCTGTGCGTGTGCGTGTGCGTGTTGTGTGGTGTGATTGTGCGTGTGCGTGTGCGTGTGCGTGTGCGTGTGTTGTGCGTGTGATTGTGCGCGTGTGCGTGTGCGTGTGCGTGTGCGTGGGTGCGTGTCGTGTGCGTGTGCGTTTGCGTGTGTGCGTGTGCGTGTGCGTTTGCGGGTTGCGTGTGCGGGCGTGTGCGTGAGGTGTGCAATCTGCGTTTGTACGCGTGCGCGCTGTGGATGTGTGTGTGACGTTTGTGGTGTTACCAGAAAGTCATTCGATAAAACAGATAAACATCTTTTATATTTGCGGTGTGTGTGGTTTGCGCTAGTGTCTGCGCGTGTGTGCCCTGTGTGCATGTGTGCGTGTGCGAGTGCGAGTGCGTGTGTGTGCGTGCGTGTGCGTGTGCGTAACCGAGTGTAGCTGTGCGTGTGCTGTGCGTGTGCGTGTAGCGTGTGTCGCGTGTGTGCGTGTGTGTGCGTGTGCGTGTGCGTGTGTCTGCGTGTGTGTGCGTGTGTGCGGTGTGCGTTGCGTGCGTCGTGTGTGCGTATTGCGCGTTGCGTCTGTGCGTGTGTGCGTGTGTGTGCGTGCTGTGCGTGGTGTGACGTGTAGCGTGTGTTTCGTGTGAGGGCGGATGGTGTGCGGTGTGTGTGTGCGGTGTGCGCGTGCTAGTGTGTGTGCGTGCGTTGTGTGTCCGCGTGTGCGTGTGTGGTACGTGTGGTGTGCTTGTGCGTGTCGTGTTGCGTTGTGCGTTGTGCGTGTGCGGCGTGTTGCGTGTGTGGCGCGTTTGTGCGTGTGTGTGCGTGTGTGCGCATGTGAACGCGTGTGCGGTGCGCGTGTGTGTGCGCGTGTGGCGGTGCGTGTGCATGTGTGTGAGTGTGCGTGTGCGTGTGGGTGTGGGTGTGCGTGTGCGTGTGCGCGTGCGAGTGCGTGCGCGTGAACGTCTGCGTGTGCGTGTGGGTGTTCGTGTGTGTGTGTCTGTGTGTGTGTGTGTGAGTTCGTGCGCGTGTGCGTGTGCGTGTGGCTGTGCCTGCGAGTGTGCGTGTGCGAGTGCGAGTATGTGTGCGTGTGCGTGTGCGTGTGCGTGTGCGTGTGCGTGTGCTGGTGCGTATGAGTGAGCGTGTGCGTGTGCGTGTGCGTGTGCGTGGGCGTGTGGGTGTGCGTGTGCGTGTGCGTGTGCGTGTGCGTGTGTGTGATGTGCGTGCGCGTGTGCGTGTGATGTGCGTGTGCGTGTGCGTGTGTGCGTGTGTGTGTGCGTGTGCGTGTGCGTGTGTGTGCGTGTGCGTGTGTGCGTGTGCGTGTGCGTGTGCGTGTGCGTGTGCGTGTGCGTGTGCGTGTGCGTGTGCGTGTGCGTGTGCATGTGCGTGTGCGTGTACGCGTGCGTGTGCGTGTGCGTGTGAGTGTGCGTGTGCGAGTGCGTGTGCGTGTGGCTGTGCGTGTGCGTGTGCGTGTGGGTGTGCGTTTGCGTGTGTGGGCGTGTGCGTGTGCGTGTGCGTGTGCGCGCGCGTATGCGTGTGCGCGAGCGTGTGCGTGTGCGTGAGTGTGTGCATCTGCGTTTGTACGCGTGCGCGCGTGTGGGTATGTGTGCACGTTTGTGTGTGTTACCAGGAAGTCATTCTATAAAACAGATAGACATCTTTTATATTTGCGCGTGTGTGTGTGTGTGTGTTTGCGCTAGTGTCTGCGCGTGTGTGCCGTGTGTGCATGTGTGCGTGTGCGAGTGCGAGTATGTGTGCGTGTGCGTGTGCGTGTGCGTGTGCGGGTGCGTATGAGTGAGCGTGTGCGTGTGCGTGTGCGTGTGCGTGGGCGTGTGCGTGTGCGTGTGCGTGTGCGTGTGTGTGGATGTGCGTGTGCGTGTGCGTGTGATTGTGCGTGTGCGTGTGCGTGTACGTGTGCGTGTGCGTGTGCGTGTACGTGTGCGTGTGCGTTTGCGTGTGCGTGTGCGTGTGCGTTTGCGTGTGTGTGCATGTGCGTATGCGTAAGCGTGTGTAAGTGCGTTTGTGTGGGTGCGCGCGTGTGGATGTGTGTGTGTGTGTGTGTGTTTGCGTGTTACCAGGAAGTCATTGGATAAAACAGATAGACATCTTTTATGTTTGCGCGCGTGTGTGTGCGTTTCCGCAAGTGTCTGCGCGTGTATGCCCTTGTGTGCATGTGTGCACGTGTGTGTGGGTTGGCGCAGGCGAGTGTGTGCGCGCGTGCGCTTGTGGCCGAGTGTATGTGGGTGTGTGCTCGCGTGTGTGCGAGTGTACTCGCGTGTATGCGTGTGTGTGCGTGTGTCTGCGTGTGTGTGCGTGTGTGCGGGTGTGTGTGTATGCGTGCGCGCGTGTGTGTGCGTATCTGCGCGTCTGTGCGTGTGTGTGCGTGTGTACGCGTGTGTGTGTTTGTCTGCGCACGTGTGTGTGAGTGTGTGATAGCGTGTGTTTCAGCGAGTGTGAGGGCGAGAGTGTGTGTGTGCGAGTGAGTGCGCGTGTTTGCGCGTCTATGTGCGTGTGTGCGAGCGCGTTTGTGTGTCTGTACGTGTATCTTCTTGTGTGGGTACGTGTGTGAGTGTTTGTACGTGTGTGCGTGTGTGTGCGTGTATGTGCGTATGTGCGCGTGTGCGCGCGTGAGTGTGAGTGTCTGCGTGTGTCGGCGCGTGTGTGCGTGTGTGTACGTGTGTGTACGTGTGTGCGCATGTGTGAACGCGTGTACGTGCGCGCGCGTGTGCGCGTGTAAGCGTGCGTGTGCGTGTGTGTGAGTGTGAGTGTGCGTGTGCGTGTGGGTGTCCGTGTGCGTGTGCGCGTTCGAGTGCGTGCGCGTGAGCGTCTGCGTGTGCGTGTGGGTGTTCGTGTGTGTGTGTGTGTGTTCGTGCGCGTGTGCGTGTGGCTGTGCCTGTGAGTGTGCGTGTGCGAGTGCGAGTATGTGTGCGTGTGCGTGTGCGTGTGCGTGTGCGTGTGCTGGTGCGTATGAGTGAGCGTGTGCGTGTGCGTGTGCGTGTGCGTGGGCGTGTGCGTGTGCGTGTGCGTGTGCGTGTGCGTGTGCATGTGCGTGTGCGTGTGCGCGTGCGTGTGCGTGTGCGTGTGCGAGTGCGTGTGCGTGTGTGTGCGTGTGCGAGTGCGTGTGGCTGTGCGTGTGCGTGTGCGTGTGATTGTGCGTGTGATTGTGCGTGTGCGTGTGCGTGTGCGTGTGCGTGTGCGTGTGCGTGTGCGTGTGCGTGTGCGTGTGCGTTTGCGTGTGGGTGTGCGTGTACGTGTGCGTGTGCGTGTGCGCGCGCGTATGCGTGTGCGCGAGCGTGTGCGTGAGTGTGTGCATCTGCGTTTGTACGCGTGCGCGCGTGTGGATGTGTGTGTGCACGTTTGTGTGTGTTACCAGGAAGTCATTCTATAAAACAGATAAACATCTTTTATATTTGCGTGTGTGTGTGTGTTTGCGCTAGTGTCTGCGCGTGTGTGCCGTGTGTGCATGTGTGCGTGTGCGAGTGCGAGTATGTGTGCGTGTGCGTGTGCGTGTGCGTGTGCGGGTGCGTATGAGTGAGCGTGTGCGTGTGCGTGTGCGTGTGCGTGTGCGTGGGCGTGTGCGTGTGCGTGTGCGTGTGCGTGTGCGTGTGCGTGTGTGGATGTGCGTGTGCGTGTGCGTGTGATTGTGCGTGTGCGTGTGCGTGTGCGCGTACGTGTGTGTGTGCGTGATTGTGTGCGTGTGCGTGTGCGTGTGCGTGTGCGTGTGCGTGGGCGTGTGCGTGTGCGTGTGCGTTGCGTGTGCGTGTGCGTGTGTGATGTGCGTGTGCGTGTGCGTGTGATTGTGCGTGTGCGTGTGCGCGTACGTGTGTGTGTGCGTGATTGTGTGCGTGTGCGTGTACGTGTGCGTGTGCGTGTGCGTGAGTGTCTGCGTGTGTCGGCGCGTGTGTGCGTGTGTGTACGTGTGTGTGAGCGTGTGTGCGCATGTGTGAACGCGTGTGTGTGAGTGTGAGTGTGCGTGTGCGTGTGGGTGTGCGTGTGGGTGTGCGTGTGGGTGTGCGTGTGCGTGTTCGAGTGCGAGCGCGTGAGCGTCTGCGTGTGCGTGTGGGTGTTCGTGTGTGTGTGTTCGTGCGCGTGTGCGTGTGCGTGTGGCTGTGCCTGTGCGTGTGCGTGTGCGAGTGCGAGTATGTGTGCGTGTGCGTGTGCGTGTGCGTGTGCGTGTGCGGGTGCGTATGAATTAGCGTGTGAGTGTGCTTGAACTTATGCGTGTGCGTTTGCGTGTGTGTTCGTGTGCGTGTGCGTGTGCGTGTGCGTGTGCGTGTGAGTGTGCGTGCGCGTCTGCGTGTGTGCGCGTGTGCTTGTGCGTGTGCGTGTGCGTGTGCGTGTTCGTGTGCGTGTGCGTGTGAGTGTGCGTGCGCGTGTGCGTGCGTGTGTGCTTGTGCGTGTGCGTGTGCGTGTGAGTGTGCATGTGCTTGAGCGTGTGCGTAGGCGTGTGCGTGTGCGTGTGCGTGTGCGTTTGATTATGTTACCAGGAAGTCATTCGATAAAACAGTTAGACATATTTTATATTTGCGCGCGTGTGTGCGTTTTCGCGAGTGTCTGTGCGTGTGTGCCCGTGTGTGCATGTGTGCGCGTGTGTGTGCGTTTGCGCAGGCGTGTGTGTGCGCGTATGTTTGTGGCGAGTGTATGTGCGTGTGTGTGCGCGTGTGTGCGCGTGTGTGCGCGTGTATGTGCGTGTCTGCGCACGTGTGTGTGTGTGCGTGTGCGTGTGTGCGTGTGTGTGTGCGGGTGCGTGTGCGTGTGTGCGTGTGTGCGCGTGTGTGCGTGAGTGTACGTATGCGCGCGCGCGTGTGTGTGTGATTGTCTGCGCACGTCTGTGTGAGTGTGTGCGTGGGCGTGTGTGTGGGCGAGTGTGCGTACGTGTGAGTGCGCGTGTTTGCGCGTGTATGTGCGTGTGTGCGTGCGCGTTTGAGTATGTTTGCGTGTATCTGCCTGTGTGGGGGCGTGTGTGAGTGTCTGTGTGTGCGTATTTATACGTGTGTGTGAGTGTGTGTGAGTGTGTGCGTGTGTGGGCGTATGCGTTCGCGCGCGTGTGTGCGTGTCTGCATGTGTCGGCGCGTGTGTGCACGTGTGCGTGCCCGCCTGTGTGCGTGTGTGTGTGGATCTGCGTGTGCGTGTGCGTGTGGTTGTGCGTGTGCGTGTGCGTGTGTGTGTGCGTGTGCGTGAGCGTGTGCGTGTGCGTGTGCGTGAGCGTTTGCGTGTGCGTGTATGTGCACGTGTGCGTTTGCGTGTGTGCGCGCGTGTGGGTGTGTGTGTGTGTGTTTGTGTGTTTTACCAGGAAGTCATTGTATAAAACAGATAGACATCTATTATATTTACGTTTAGAGATTTCATCTACATTGAATAGAGGATGCTGGGATAATATTGATTCTTTAACCGTTAAATGTACGGAAATAAATTTTGACATCTCATGTAAACGTGAAAAAGCAATTTTTGGTCAATTATTCAAGTAGCAATATATAAGACAACCTTTACATAATAAAAAACAGCGTTGATCCTTTCTGACGATTTTTTTTCAGATGATGCCATTAAAGCGCTTTTTAAGAGCGGAAATTGTGCAATAACATCAATAGTAATACCTTTTGAAGATATAATTCCTAGTATTGAATGTCCTATTAGATCGTTACTTTTTGAAGATGAAAATGAAGTTAGACATAAGATTGTTAACGTAGTACGTAAAGCAAAACCTTCAAAGGACAACTTACTCTTTCCAACCATTATGTTCGTAACCCAAAGTGATTGTGGGGATTATTTGTAGATATCGGAATATGTAAGTATTTTTCTTAAAGTTAGTAATTATCATGAGATAATTGTGGTGTTGGTGGCTGACATTTTACGAAGAGCATAAGAAATATGTAATACTAATTAATCATTTGGCATAATGGTATAAATAGTCGATGGATTAATCACATCCAGCAATTATATGGTTCCTCATTGTCCCCAACACTAATGCAGTAGTGTAGTGTAAAGTTAGTATTAAGAAACATTTATCTATTTTCACAATAATTAATTAGGTACTATTTCTAAAGCATATTTATGTCACTAGGTCAATATTACAAATTACAATCATGCTGAATAGAATAAGTTGTTATTGCAAGAAAAGTTAGCTCTTTGTAAATTGTAACATGACTTAGATAATAGGTTATAAATATAGCTCCATACAGTGATAAGTAGTTAGTGATAAGTAATAAGTAAATGAGTTCATCAATCACCAATCAATAGTTATTAAGGTACACGTAGTGTTAGAGTACTAGTGAAGTGTATGTTAGAATATGTAATACTACTCACATCACGTATTAACAATCAATATGTATAACAATTGGAGCCTGTACTCTTCACGTCAACAAAGAGTAGTTATCACCTGGAAACCCTGAGGACCACACATATCACATGGCGATCCCGGCCAGTTCCTACTAGTAGGAAAGAGGAAAGTAGAAAAGATGGAAGAAAAGAAACTATATATATATATATATATATATATATATATATATATATAGATATATATATATATATATATATATATATATATATATATATATATATATATATATACTATATTAGTTAAAATGGGCAGTGAATCAAGCAAAGCGGGTAATAGCGGAGGTCAAACTCAGTGCTACAACAAACGTCATCACCCTTAGTCGTTTATTCGATAATAATAACCCTAATCTGCATTCTAGCTGTAGGATACATCCTGTACAACAAATGTAAACAACAGATGCTCAAGCAAGTGGACAAGCGAATCCGCAGCACAGATGCCCTCAATACAGTGTAAGCAGTCAACAATCCATGGCCAGGGCGATAAGGAAATGTAAGTGTAAGTTTTAGATATGCAATGCTCCAAAAAATTTCAACAATTGCACGTAGAAATTAAGTTATTTAAAACATTGTAGGGAAAGTCACATTGTTATAATAAAATACGCGGACATATTCCAATTAGATGACGACATACTTGGGATAACAAATATGTCAACACAAAAGATTCATTTTAAACAAGACACAGTTCCAGTGTATGTTAAGCCCTACCGCTTACCTCATACACAAAAAGACGAAATCAGTAGACAGATAGACAAATTACTTAAAGACGGAATAATAGAAGAAACCAGACCGGATTGGTCATCTCCGTTACTAATTATTCCTAAAAAATCAAATAGGTTAAGTGAGAAAAAATGGCGAATGGTTATAGACTATCGATTATTAAATAGACGTATTGAAAACGATAAATTTCCTTTACCCTGTGTTACCGAAATTTTAGATTCATTATCCGGTGCAGTTTATTTTTCACATTTGGATTTAGCGCAAGGTTATCATCAAGTACCTTTGCACCCCGACAGTAGACCGTGCACAGCATTTACTACAGCTACTGGTCAATATCAAATGACGAGGTTACCAATGGGATTAAAAATTAGTCCTAGTGCATTTTCAAGAGTAATGGCAATTGCTATGTCAGGATTAAATTATGAGTCGTGTTTTATTCATTTGGATGATATTATTGTTTTTGGACGAAATCTATTGCATCATAATCAAAATTTAGTAAAAGTATTGCAACGACTACGTAATGTAAATTTTAAATTAAACCCAAGCAAGTGTACCTTTCTTCAGAAGGAACTTTTGTATTTAGGCCATGTCATTTCATCGGCGGGTGTTTTGCCCGACCCAGACAAACTAGCCGCTATAAAAATCTATCCAGTGCCAACAGACGCCAATGCTACTAAACGTTTCGTCGCGTTTGCTAACTATTATCGGAAATTCGTAAACAACTTTGCTGATTTAGTAGAACCTTTAAATCGTCTAACGCGAAAAAATTCTATTTTTAATTGGACTTCAGAAAGTCAAAACTCATTCCACGCTTTAAAAACTTATTGAAGCACCCACCCATTTTGCAATATCCAAATTTCGGAAGCGATAACCGTTTTATTCTTCGTACTGATGCTTCAGGCCATGCTCTGGGAGCCGTACTGTCAAATGGGAATGATAATCCTGTTGCTTATGTTAGCAGAACTTTGAATCTTGCCGAACGTAATTACCCAATCATTGAAAGGGAACTCTTAGCAATTGTATGGGCTGTTAAACATTTTAGGCCATATCTATACGGTAGACAGTTTGACATTTATACTGATCACCGTCCCTTAGTATATTTGTTTGGAATGACAAATCCTTCTAGCCGACTTACAAAATTTCGACTTACATTAGAAGAATATGACTTTACTGTACATTATGTTAAAGGAAAAGAATATGCTCCAGCTGATGCCCTTTCTCAAATTTGTCTTGAGTCTTGCGAACTTAAACAACTTTCAAGTAAGGTGATTCACTACATTAACATTGATACGTGCTCAACTTAAGCAGCAACGTACTTTAGAGGACGAAACTGACGATTTTACGGACAATAGGATTGATCACCCTGGCATCGTAGAATTGCTTAAATACCCAAATAATTCTGTACTAGTACAACCCTTAAAAGACGACGACTTTAAAATGAAGAATCAAGATAATAAATTGTTTAAAAGTGTGGTGTATATACCCGACACACACATAATTTATATTAGTGACACTTCTCCATCAGCGTCTGCATACGGTGCAACGTTGAGAGATTTAGTCAAGTGTTGTAAAATAAATGGCATGCAAATGATATGTATAATGAAAAAAGATTTAAACTGCGTAGTTAATCAAGAAAAAAGGGGAATTATTGAAGAAATAATTAAAAATAAAGAGGAAATCATAGCGATGGGTATACAAATATCTATAGTACCAAATTTAACTCTTATTACGGATCAACAGGATCAAAAATTAATACTTAATGATTATCACACGTTACCTACCGGAGGTCATGCGGGTATGAATCGTATATATCACAATATTAAACGAACTTATTATTGGCCAAAACTTAGACAAGATGTAGAAACTTACGTTCGACGTTGTGACGATTGTCAGCGATACAAGCATTCGATACCGTGTAAAGAACCAATGAGTATTACAACCACTGCTACTTCCGCATTACGGAAAATATTTGTCGACCTGGTAGGACCACTCCCACCAGATAATCAAAATAATAAATATATTTTAACATTACAATGCGAATTAAGTAAATTTGTTGAAGCATATCCTTTACCAAACAAAGAAGCGCATACGGTCGCTTCTGCCTTTGTTACTAATTATATTCTTAGGTATGGTGTTCCGTACGAATTGGTCACGGACCAGGGAACTGAATTTATGGCAAGTGCTTTTAAAGAAATTTGTAAATTATTGCACATTCGACAACTAAATTCAACTGCGTACCACCATGAAACTTTAGGCGCATTAGAAAATTCACATAAAACGTTGGGTGCTTACCTTCACATCCAAATGGCCAAGTATCCAGGCTCTTGGGGTACTTGGGTACCTTTTTGGTGTTTCACTTTTAATACTACCGTACATTCTGAAACACGCTATACGCCGTATGAACTTGTTTTTGGAAAACTTTGTAGATTACCATCTAACAGTACTACTGACCACATTGATCCAATATATAACTTTGAGAATTATCAATTCGAATTAAAGTACCGATTACAAAGTACAGTTAAAGACGCGCGAAACAATTTAATTCAATCTAAACATCACAGGAAAAGTGTCCTGGATGCAAAGATACATTCACATACGTATAAAATAGGAGATAAGGTGTTAGTGAAAGCTACTGTCACTTCTAAGCTAGACGCTTTGTCTAAAGGACCATATGAAGTGGTGGCAGATAAAAGCCCGAATATAGTTATTAAGGTAAATGATGAGTTGATTACAGTACACAAAAATAGAATTAAGTCTTATTACAATTAGTATTATAAATTTTGTAACTTTCTAGCTTATAAAATTTTTCTTATTTTCAGATTTTAGGTATTTAATTGTAAGTTGTTTAATTTAAATAGGAAAAAGATTGTAAAATTTTAGATTTTCAATTTGTTTTTTTACCACCGAGGAAGGTGTAGTGTATAGCTAGTATTAAGAAACATTTATCTATTTTTACAATAATTAATTAGGTATTATTTCCAAAGCATATTTATGTCACAACTAGGTCAATATTACAAATTACAATCATGCTGAATAGAATAAGTTGTTATTGCAAGAAAAATCAAAAAGCAGTTATCACCTGGAAACCCCGAGGACCACATATATCACAGTAGTTCTCAATCGTGAAAATGGGTATTAAGTATGAGTGACCATCGACCATTTTGAATATTAAATGGCTTATTTAATTTAATAAAATAGCATATTTAAGACAACTTTAAATGCAATAACCAAATGATTTTAATAGTTATCTTCTTAAGTAATTAAACCTCAGAAATAATGGATGTTACACCATAGTTGTCTTTATACGTTTATCAAACTGTTATATTAATAGCAGGCTTAGGTCTCCGTTTTCAATTTTAATATTTCATAAAACTGTTTCAACAACTTAAACATATCTAACAGTTTTTAATAATACTGAGGACGATAATTGATATCGAAACGTTTAGATTTGTATAAACATAAATACAAAAATACTCCAAAAAACCCAAAAAAATTCAATTTGTATTGTGAAACTACCAATGTTCAGCATTCTGATATTAACAAAACATAATATTGATTAATTGAATTTAAGAAAGAAACACAAAAACTAAACTAAAGAAGTTAAGAAGCTAAAGAAACATATGCACTTGTAATTTAGATTTAGTGCACTACACTTGCACGATTCAACTTGTTGCCGAAGAGGAATATCATTCATTTACAGCTAATAATATGTGAATATAGAATACGTAAGTGAGTAAATTTTGTGTGCAGAACTAGTCCATTTAACCAAATTTAAGTATTTCTGATAATGTGTTTTGCTTAAGCTAAATATATGTATTAACCCTAGTTGAAGCTAATTATTAATGGCCCTCAGGTGGTGGTTTGAGCGTGCAACAACCATTTTTCTTTTGGCAAAGAGGATTTACAAAGTGGTGTACCAACGAAGGAGCTTGAAATCACAGCGCAAAATGTAAAATACAGTTTACAAATAGTTAATATATTGCTGGCAAACCACAACATTGAACAATTTTTATCTTGTAGAGCAGTTGTGGTGAATTGACAGCAACCAGAACAGCTCTAACAGTATTTTTCGGAAATAGTCCTTCAGCTGGCTTTGAAGCAAAAACGGTTTCCCATGAGAACGATTAACAACTTGAAGGAAGAGGATAGATGAGTGGGATAGATAAATATCCTGTCAAAAGGGAAACTAATTAATGAGACAATAAAGGTCAATTTGAAACAGAAGTAACTGTAGATACGTCCAGACTAGCTGTTATGAATGATTACAAAAACTGCTGTGCGTCAAAGAAGTAGTAGCAATCAAGATCAATCTATAATAATAATAATAATACTAATAATAATAATAATAATAATAATAATAATAGTAATAATAATAAGTTGTGTAGGTAAGGTCCTTGAACGGATAATTAATAAAAGGCTTGTCGATCTGCTGGAAGAAAACAAGTGGATAAACTACTTTCAAGCCGGGTTTCGAAAAAATTACTCGACAAACGATAACCTAGTAAACCTTGCTACCAAAATACAAGAAAGCTTTATTAATAGAGAGCACCTTACAGCAGTATTTTTTGACGTAGTAAAGGCGTATGATACGGTTTGGCGGTACTCTGTACTAAAAAGAATACACGAATGGGGAATCACTGGAAATATGGCGTATTTCATTCGGTCATTCTTAAGTGATAGACACTTTAAAGTGAGGATAGGGAGTAGTTTATCTTCTACACATACCGCAGAAAACGGTGTCCCTCAGGGTTCACCAATTAGTGTCACCCTGTTTATTATCGCGGTGAACAATGTAACAGATACGTTAAACTTAGAAATCGGCCGCTGTTTATATGTGGACGGCATAGCGATATATATGTCGTCTAAAAGAGAGTACTCCTCAAACACCATAATCCAAGAAGGAATCAATGAAATTGTGCGACAAGCGGAAGACGTAGGATTCCGCATCTCTACAGAGAAAACCATATGTTTGCACTTTTGCAAGCTACGAATTCCGCATTATCCACCAAACCTACTTCTAAAAGGCAAGCAGATTTTATGCGCAGAAAAACTCAAGTTCTTAGGAATGGTGTTAGATCCAGCACTTACGTGGAAATATCACCTTGAAGAACTAGAAATAAAAACAAGAAGAACGCTGAATGTTTTGAAATGCTTAGCTAACACCAAATGGGGTGCAAATAGAGAAGTTTTAATTCGATTATATAAAACATTAATCCTCTCTAGGCTAGATTATGGGTGCATAATATATAGATCGACATGTAAAACTCGTTTAAACAAATTAGACGTTATACAAAATCTCTCACTTAGGTACGCTATAGGAGCATTTCCAACTAGCCCAACCAGTAGTCTTTACGTCGAAGCAGGAGTATTACCTTTAAGGTTAAGGAGAAAGTGGCTACTATTAAAATATTTCTCCAAAATACGAGCAAATGAGACACATTTTAACCACCAGCTACTACAAAAAGAACAAAAGCACACAAAACTTAATGTACCAATATACTCGGCTATATCATACGCTTGTGAACTGGCAAAAATTAACGAAAATGATTTAGGAAACATCTCCCAAATAAGTATGAAAATTAACCATTTGTGGCAAGACATGTGGAATAAAGAAAATCGTGAGCTGAAACAACATGTCCCTTTGGTAAATGCTCGTAAACGGTACACATTAATGTCACGAAAAGAGGCAATCGTGTTAACGCGTCTCAGAATAGGGCATACCAAAGTAACTCATTCAAATTTACTGACAAATACCCCTAACAATATGTGCAATACGTGTAAATCTCCGATTACGGTTAAACATCTGCTAATAGAATGTGAAGAACTCAACCAACACAGACAAAGACACAACTTACCAGAAACAGTACCAGAAATATTGGCAATTAAAAGATGCACCTTAAAGAAGTTATTTCAATTCTTGCATGAATCAAATTTATTTGAAAAAATATAAGAAAAGAAAACCAAGTAGTGGAAGATTGAGCTGTTAAACAAAAAGTGTAACCAATGGCAATAACCTTGTAGTTGACGCCATCCCAAAAAAAAAATAAATAAATAAAAATAATAATAATAATAATAATAATAATAATAATAATAATAACAATAAGAATACCTCCCCGATGAGATCCACCTGGACGTGGTGGGGAGGCTCAGTAGCCACTGTTGCCAGCAGTGGTGAAGCAAAGAGATCTCAAGTCGTTTGTCTTCGTCTACTCGTGCTCTCTTACTGTAGTTAGTTTTAAATCTTAGTCTTGTTTGTTCTTCTTTCTTCCTGTCCCTTGTTCTCTGTTTATTAAAAAAAAAATATTTAAAAATAACAAAAAAAGGCCTTGGCCCGCTGGCAGGTAGCGATAAAATGCACTAATGACGACAAAGCTTGAACACGGATTATGGAAACTAACTCGAGCCCTTCGGGGCGCCCACACTATACGGTGCAGGGGTTCGGATTGTCCCCAGTACCGGTCGGGAGCGAGGCGGAGCGGGCAGGACTCACCCGACCGTTATCAAGCGGCTGCTCGGCGTCCGTGGTGGGAAACCAGGCTACGGAGCATGTAAAAGCTTCTGGAATTAATGATGACCTTCGCGTGAACTTGGAAAATGAGAACGGTACTAATGTCGTTGTGACTGCTCAAGCTAGCACACAACCGACCATTACCTCCAGAGGTAAAGGAGGTAGAACAATGGGAAATCCAGACAGAGGAAATAGTTTTGTGTATTACCCAAAATTTTTAGTAGTTAAACCCGCAATAGTTGGAGAATTTGATAAAATAAGTCCCTTTGTTATTCAAAGGAGTATAGATTATTTAATTGGGATGGTTGCTAACATAAGCAAAATGAAACAAGGGCTCCTTATAGAAGTTAAAAGCAGAATGCCGGCACAGAAACTTTCAAATTTAAAAACATTTAACGACATAGCTGTAGAGGTAACACCTCACAATACTTTAAATTTTTCTAAAGGAGTTGTAACCTGTTACGATCTAAAAAATGCCACAGAATCAGAAATTAAAGAAAACATGGAACCACAAGGAGTAATAGACGCTAAATTTATGACAATCAGGAAAGGGGGTGAATTATTAAGAACTAGTTCAGTATTACTTACTTTTAACAGAGCAACGCTACCCACGTCTGTGAAAGCTGCATACCATAATTTACCAGTAAGGCCTTACCATCCGAACCCCTTACGATGCTTTCAGTGTCAAAAATACGGACACAGTTCATCAACGTGCACTAAGGACAAAGTATGCTACTGTGGTTACCCAGTACATGATAACGAACCCTGCCCAGTTCCTCCAAAATGTGTAAATTGTGGAGGATCACATTTAAGAAGATCTAAGAACTGCCCTACGTATAAAACTGAAACTGCAATACAAAAATTAAAAGTAGACAGGAAAATACCGTACCAAGAAGCCAAGCGAGAGGTTTTGGCTTCAAATCCTCCACCTTCGGCCACATATGCGTCAATCGCATCGCAAAACTCATTTGCATCACATACAAATTTTAATGTTAAAGACATAGTTTCTGAAATAGTACCTGAAATCAAAACATTAATTAGAAACGAAGTGCACTTTGCAGTGAAATCTATCTCACAAACACAAAAGAAAATACAATCGAGGCCGCAACAACTAATACATTGCCTAAGACCGTGAAAACTACGGTAAACACTGAATTATCTGATATGGAATTGGGATTTTGCATACAGGATACACAAAAGAGAAGAAGAAGTATAACACCTCAACAAAATAGTGAATATTCAGACCCTGATAAAAGAGTCCGCACCCGTAGTTCAGTAAACACAACGGAAGTAGAGGTTTGTTCAGAGGATAATTCAGATACAAGTACATCTATTGATATAAACACCATCAGAAAAGAAAAATGTAAAACGAAAGGTTGGCCAAAAGGAAAGCCAAGAGGTCCAAGAAAGACCAGCTAGGTTGGTTCTTTTACTACTCAACTGTGATAACTAGTTTTAAGGATAAACTTATGATTAAACTGTGATATTTTTACTGTGATATTTTTCTACTGTGATATTTTATTGTTTTGTCGTTTTTAGTTTATAAGTTTTATGTACACTTTATTTATTTATTAGTTTATTTCTACAATTTATCAACTTATCTGTTTCGAACATTGGTATTCGACAACCTAAAATACATTAACCTATAACATTCAATAAGAATAAGAAAATATTCTGCAATGGAATTGTAATGGGTTGAAACATCATTACTGCCAATTAAAACTGATACTAAACGAATACCAACCTTTCTGTTTGTGCTTACAGGAAACCCACCTCAAAGAAAACGAAAAATTTCACCTTAGAGGTTATCGGGGTTATAACAAAAATTATGTTAGTAGCGAAAGAGCAAGTGGAGGAGTAGCCATTTACGTTAAAAGCAACATACCACATACACATTGGAAATTGAACACGCACATACAAGCTATTGCAGTCAAAATTGAACATCCAATAAGTATAGTTATTTGCAACATATATTTACCATCGTACAACTGGACACTGCAAGATATTGAGAATATAACTGCTCAGTTAACTCCCCCTTTTCTCCTTGTAGGAGATTTTAACTCTCACTCTAAAGTGTGGGGATCAACGCACACTGATGCTCGAGGTCACTTAATAGAGCAACTTATAGAAAATGATAGTTTAGTGCTTCTCAACACTGGCCTTGCCACACATTTCAACGCTAAATCACACAACTTTACTGCGATAGACCTCACGCTCGCTTCCCCAACAGTAGCATTAAAACTAACATGGGAAGTACATAATGACCTCTGTGGCAGCGATCATACTCCCATATTCATTTTTACACAACAGAAAAAGGAAAACAGCACACTACCTAAAAAATGGTTAATTAAAAAGGCAAACTGGGAGAAATATACTACGATTTTAAATAATAATCAATATGACAACAAGCTCGAAATAGAAGACCAAGTAACTTCATTTACACAAACTATTGTCGAAGCCGCATTAAAAGCTATTCCTCAGTCTTGTACAACAATAAAACCAAAATCTGTACCCTGGTGGTCAGAAGAAATTAAAGACTTAATTAAAAAAAAAAGAAAATTATTTACTACCTTTAAGCACAAACCAACGACTGAAAATATGATTAATTTTAAAAAAATGCGTGCTGAAGTACGACGAAAAATATTATACGCAAAAAGAAATTCTTGGCAGGAGTATGTAAACACGATCAACGTTCGTACTAGAAGTAGCGATGTTTGGAGAAAAGCCAAAGCTATAATAGGAAAACGCTACGAAAGTATTTCTTCACTGCTAATAGTAGGTGGAAAAAACCTAACAAGAAGTGAAGATATAGTTGAAGCATTAGCACAACAATTTCAACAAAATAGCAGCTCAGAAAACTACACGGACGCGTTCAAAGCAACTAGACTACTACAAGAACAAGAATTAAATTTCAAGACCAATGAAACATATCATTACAACCAGAATTTTACACTTACCGAATTAAATAAAGCACTCCATAATTGCAAAGATACAGCTCCCGGGCCAGATACAGTGGTGTACATCATGATTGAAAAATTGCCATTACCTAAAAAAGAAGAATTGTTAAAAATGTACAATGCAATATATGAAAAAGGAACATATCCCGTACAATGGCAACATCCCATAATAATACCAGTACTTAAGCCTGGAAAAGACATTACAAACCCTGTTAATTATAGGCCTATCTCACTTACCTGCTGTTTGAGTAAAATTTTTGAAAAATTGGTAAACGAACGATTAGTATGGCTATTAGAATCACGACAACTTATTTCAAAGTATCAAACCGGATACCGTAAATTTAATTCTACGATTGATATGTTAGTGTATCTAGAAAATTACATATTAAATAGCTTTATAAATCGAAGCCACACAGTCGCTGTAACCTTTGACGTCCATAAGGCGTATGAATTGATGTGGAGGTATAACGTAACAAAAACTTTGCATGACTGGAATATAAAAGGAAAATTACCGCAGATTGTGCAAAGTTTTATGTCCTACCGCAGTTTTGCTGTGAGAATTGGTAACACCATATCAAAAACATATATACAAGAAAATGGCATACCTCAGGGATCCGTACTAAGCTGCACCCTATTCATTATTGGTATTAATAAGCTACTAACTTTAAATCATCCAAATGTGCACAAATGTCTTTATGTAGACGATCTAGTAATTCTTAGTAAAAATAATAGTATTGATAATATCCAGCACAGCTTGCAAATGGCAATTAATGAAATTGTAGGACAAGCTGATAAAATAGGCTGAGAACAAAACCGCAGCAATGCACTTTTGTAGGTTAAGGAAAGACCACAGGGAACCAGCTTTACATATTAATGGTACACCAATTACTGTAGTAGAAAGCATAAAAATTTTAGGCATGGTCTTCGATAAAAAGCTTTATTTCAAGCAACATGTGGATTACATAGCCACAAAATGTAAAAAAAGATTAAATTTAATCAGATGCCTATGTAATATGAATTGGGGATCGGATAGACAAACACTCATACAATTTTACCAATCGTTCATATTATCCCTTATAGATTATGGAAGTATAGTGTATTCTTCCGCCAGAAAATCCACTGTAAAACCATTAGACACTATACATACGAACGGAATTAGAATGGCAACAGGCGCGTTCCGAACAAGTCCAACGCTAGCAATACTTGCAGACGCCGGGATTCCACCGCTATACATTAGGAGACAAATTTTAATTCTCAATTATCTCATAAAACTATTAACACTAAGGTCACATCTTAACCGCGAAATAATCGAAGATACCGATATACACGGAACTTATAAACTAAAGCCAACAGCAAATAGACCAGCACTTGTAAGGGCCTTGGAAATAATGGAAGGAAGCCACATCAGTGTACCGCAACTAATTGAGCACACTCCGCCTGAAAATGCCTATTGGATACCGCTAGATACCAAATTTATATTTGACTTAACTGATTTTAAAAAACAAGATACCTTACCGCTTACATATCATGCACACATATCGAAAATTGTGTCCAGCTATTCTACATACACAAAAATCTTTACGGATGGTTCCAAAACCGAACATGGGGTAGGAAGTGCGGTTTATACAAATGGAACATGCCACAATTGGACACTGAATAAAAGTACCAGTGTGTATAATGCAGAACTCTACGCAATTTGGCAATCTCTTTTGATCTGTCGTTACTACAATAATAACAACTTCATTATATGCACAGACTCGTTAAGTACTATGCAAGTACTACACAATACAAACATTGTACCACCTTAGCACCGAATGCAAAAATATAGTACTAATGTGGATACCAGGGCACATTGGAGGACCTGAAAATGAAAAGGTAGATGTTGCAGCAAAAAATGCTACTAAAATGAAAGTAGATGACATCGCAACCCACCCAAGCGATTTTAAAAAACACCTAAAAGCTAAGTGTCTTGAGAAATGGGACTCACTGTGGAAGCAATCTAATACGTTTTTAAGCAAAATCAAGAAACACACCACCCCTTGGAACAAAACATGCCAATTAACGAGAAGAGACCAAGTTGTGCTTACCAGAATTAGAATTGGACACACGAACTTAACCCACAATTTCTTATTAGGCAAAAGCGAAAGAAAATTATGTGACCAATGCAATGTTTACATAACACTGGAGCACATATTTATCGAGTGTCCACAGTACACACATATAAGAAGAGAGTTAGGAATACATAACAGCATGAACGAGATATTGAACGAAGACAAGAAATCAATAGAACTTACTATAAAATACCTAAAAGGACAAACCTCTACGGTAGTATCTAAACAAAGATAATAAAAAACAGTTTAAAAATGGCCATAAAACCATAGCAGTTGGGCCATTAACCCTTAAAAAAAAACAATAAGAATAATAATTCTTAGCTGGAAGTACACTTTTCTTATACTAGTCTTCAGTGGCTTCCCTCACTTTAACACTTTTCTTTCGGAGCACCCTAGCTCCAACTCTTGTTCGCTTCAGGCTCCCAGCGTAAGCTGAGAGACCTTTTCCTTTGTCTTTCTACTCTTCCCAGGACATGCGCCGTCAAAAGCGTATACGGGCGTGGCAATCCCGGGATGTCCTTGCTGGGGACGGCTCAGCGCTAGCCGTCTCCTAATACCGCAACCGCGAACTGTACTTCAGAGACTCTAGCAGGGCGTGGCTAGGGAACGTCGTACAGCTAGCGGTCAGTGGTCTTGTCTTTACCGCCCGGGCTACGAGGAAGGTAACCTCTATAAAAAATCCCCCAATCCCAAGGTCGTTTGGCAGTTTTAGGTGCTGAAGGAATTGCGCGAAGGGATGCCTGAGCGTGGCCAGGGGGAAGCTTGGTCGTTACCGTTGAAACGCCTGTGGGGAATCGGGCGCCTCTCCACAGTATTTAGCCTTTCTATGGTATGGGTGCACTGCTGTAGTCGACGTATATTTCATCCTATCTCGTGGGAATCCTATGAGTTTCAATAATCTAAATGAGGGCCCATCCTCAGAAATGGGCGCTGAACGTGGGCAGCGTAAAAAACACATTACCAGAGAGAGTGGAAATTTTCCCTCGCTCCCTGCGGTAAGCAGTGGAAAGGAGGATAACCATCCCCGGTTCCTGCTTATTGAAAGACATGAAAGAGATTTCTCCAAGATGAGTCCGTTTCTGATATCAAAAGCACTGTTTGGATTGATAGGAAAAGTGGAAGATATTAAAAAGATAAAAGGCATGTTATTTGTCAAAACGGCGACTAATAAACAGTTAAAGCGGCTGCTGCAGATCAAGAGACTATGTAACTTCGATGTTCAAGTCAGACCACACGAGACCTTGAATGTCTCAAAAGGGGTCATTTATTGTAAAGATTTCTTGAATTGCTCCGAAGAGGAAATTCTTGAAGGGTTGAAGGAAGAAAAGGTTATAGAGGTTAAACGCATTAAATCAAAGGTCGAAGGGAATTTAGTAGATACACCCAATCTAATACTTACGTTTAACTCAATTGATCTTCCTAAGACACTAAATGCAGCTTTTTATAATCTACGTGTTACGTTCCAGCCTCCATGCGTTGTTTTCGCTGTCAAAGATTTGGCCATACAACGCAGATGTCAAGATCTGCAAGTTTGCGTGTGTGGGAAACCATTACATGAAGGCAGACGATGCGTTATACCAATAATATGTCCAAACTGTAAAGGAAACCATCCTTCAAACTCTCGGGCGTGTGAAGTCTACAAACGGGAAACAAAAATTCAAGAGATTAAAGTTACGCGGAGGGTGACATACCCGGAGGCTAGACGGTCGGTCGACAGTGCTGTTACGTATGGCAACTCGTTTTCTAATGTCGCCGCACAACCGACAGGTTATACCCTGCCTAATCTTGTCCCTGAAATAAAAAAAATTGTTAGTGATGAAATTAAAGCGCTTACCTCAGAGTTGATGACATACATTAAGCAATCGTTACCGCAACCTGTGATGCAACCTGAACAGTTGTTACCACAACCTGTAGTGCTTCCTGAACAATCGTTAGCACAATCTGTAGTACATCCTGAAGTTTTTCGGATTCCAGAAGCAATGGATGATGAATACAAGGGCGCCAAACGCAAAACATCGTTGGCAAGAACAAGATCTACGGGCTCGAGTACTGAGTCAGTAGACGAAAAGACTTTGGCAGAGGCCAAAAATCCGAAAAAGAAAAAAGGATGGATTAAGGGCAGACCTAGAAAAGCAATTAGTCAACCTGAATTAGGCCCAGAAAATATCTGTGATAGTAACTGTGATGTTCCGATATAAATGATCTGTGATATATTTCTGTGATAAGTCTATTTGTATATAGTATTTATTAGTGTCGTACGTTATCGTTCTCTCTGTGATATTTATGTATGTGCAGTTCATAAATATATTTACACAATATTTTATTTATTTACTTGTTAGTGAGCGTTTTTAATTTATCACATGTTTTTAAATTTCTCTATAACATTCGAGTCGAAAAACTGTATTTTGCAATGGAATTGTAGAGGCCTTGTGAAAAGCTACACAGACCTAAAAATGCTCCTTTAAGAGTTCGACCCTATGTGCATATGTCTTCAAGAAACGCACCTCAACATTAACCAACCGTATTCTCTACGAGGATATGATATTGTCCGTAAAGATCTTGCTAATCGACGAAGAGCGTCAGGTGGTGTTACTGTGATTATCAGAAATGGCATACAGTATAAACAACTGATAATAAATACTCACCTCCAGACAGTAGCCATTACAATTAATACACCTATGAAGATAACCATATGCAACATTTACCTTCCTGATGGTCACTGGAGAATTTCGGATCTTGAAGAAATTGCAGAACAACTTACGACACCATTCCTCGTGGTTGGAGATTTTAACGCGCACAATACGTTATGGGGTTCTCTGAAGAATGATGCTAAAGGACGCTCTATTGAAGATTGGTTGACTAGGGATAACATAGTCCTCCTTAATGACGGATCACCTACATATCACAATGTCCGCTCCAATTCTTTTGATGCACTGGACTTAACTCTAGTAACACCAACACTAGCTTCACGAGTTGTATGGAAAGTCATTAATGACTTACACAATAGTGATCATTTTCCAATAATCGTCGAGACCGATACCAGTATACCAGATAGGACAGTCATTAAAAGATTTCTCACTGATAAAGCAAATTGGCCAATGTTTCGTCAGAATCTTAAAATACCTACGAGTGTCACTGTTAAAACAATAATAGATGCAATACTAAGTGCGGCAGAAATCAGCATTCCGAGGTCGGGAAATACGCCGGTGAAGAAGCCTCTTCCATGGTGGAATAATGAAGTCAAAGAAGCTGTCAACAAAAAAAAGGTTGCTTTTCGAAAATATCAAAGGCAACCAACTATCGACAATCACATCGCTTTCAAAAGAGCCAGAGCTTTTAGTAGACGGGTTGTCCTTGACAGTAAGCGGTCAAGTTGGAACCAATATACATCGACAATTACGACAAGCTCGGACATAAACAGAATTTGGAGAAAGATCAAATCAATCAATGGAAAATATAAATGTCCATCAATTCATACTATACAAAATGCTCAAAATGTAATCACCGAAGACCCGGTCAATATTGCAAACACGTTGGCCAATCAGTTTACAAGTATTAGTGCGACTGCTAATTATCCATCTAATTTTTCCAATACAAAAAATGAAAGGGAAATGGAACTTCTTTTTGATGCAACAGGCGACCTGGACTATAATGCGACGTTTACCATGGATGAGCTGGAGTTTTCATTGAAACGCACTAAAAAAACAGCACCAGGGCATGATTTAATATCCAACGAAATGTTGCAAAATCTCACCATTGAATTTAAAAATTTTGTATTACAATTGTACAATAAGCTCTGGGATGAAGGAATGTACCCGGATGAATGGAAAGAGGCAGTTGTGGTGCCTATCCTCAAACCTGGAAAAAATCCTCTGAGTCCAGACAGCTATCGTCCAATCAGCCTAATATGCTGTATGGGAAAATTATGGGAGAGGATGATTAACAACAGACTGCAGTGGTATCTCGAAAAACATAATTTTCTCGTGCCATATCAGGCGGGATATAGAAAGCATAGATCCACCACTGATCATTTAGACCTGCTTGAACATACTATTCAAGAAGTATTTCGAAAAAGAAACCACTTGGTGGCTATCTTTTTTGATATTAAAGGGGCCTTTAATACGACTTGGAGGTACAGCATGCTGGAAAAGATATTTCGATTAAACTTGAGAGGTAATTTACCCTTCATGATTAGGTCGTTCCTAAGTAACAGACGTTTTAGGGTAAGAATCGGTGACAAGTTATCGGACATGAAAACACTTGAAAATGGGGTCCCTCAAGGATCTACCCTAAGTTGTACGTTGTTTACGATTGCAATCAATGATATTGTCTTGAATGTTGCAGATGATATTTCCATATGCATGTATGTCGATGATATCGCCATATTTCACTCGGGTCACACTGTTGGGGAAATAAGTCGCAAATTACAACCTGCAATCAACCAAATAGCAGAAAATGGAAACAATATTGGTCTGAGTTTTTCTAGAGAGAAGACTCATTGCGTACATTTTTGTAGATTACGCAAACCTCATTACGACCCGGTACTATTTTTGGCAGGTGACCCCATTCGATGCTCTGGAACTGCAAAGTTCTTGGGCGTTACCTTTGATAACGCTCTCACATGGAGACCACATATAGACCGGTTAAAAGACAAATGTCTGCGAAGCCTTAACGTAATTAAAGTATTGGCGCATACCAGATGGGGTGCGGAAACAAAATGTCTTATAGAAATATATCAGGCTCTGGTACTATCGCAAATGGATTACGGCTGCATAGTTTATTAATCGGCGCGTCGATCACTACTTGCAACCTTAAACATTATACATAATGCCGCCATAAGGTACTGCCTTGGAGCCTTCCCTACGAGTCCAGTGAACAGTTTATACTGCGAATCGGGAATGCTGCCCTTGGAATGCAGAAGGTAACAATTAATCGCTAAATATATTACTAAAATTCGTTCATTACCGCTGCACCCTAATACTTTAGTACTGCATGTAGACACGCAACCATATGAATTGCTACATACAATTACTCGGCCGGCTTATATAAGGTACAAGGAACATTTGGACGAACGAAGAATCGTCCTTCCAGCAGTGCTTGAGGAAAGGATGCCTGATGTTGCACCATGGACAATTCCTCTGGTAAAAATAAGAAGAGATCTTATGAAGTACAAAAAAAACAATACAAAACATGATATCTACCAACAAGAATTTGAAAGCATTATTAAAGAACATACGTCATTCCATATCATATATTCGGATGGATCAAAAACTGAAAATGGGGCTGGTAGCGCTATAGTTACCGGAGATGTAGCATATGGCTGGAATTTAAATCCCATATCCTCCATAAAATTCGTAGAGCAATACGCTCTTTGGCAGGCAATGCTTTATTGCTCTATGACCAATGACAGCAAGTTTATAATTGTCACGGACTGTTCCAATATTCTTAATGACCTATCCCAGATTTACTCAACCGACCCGATGACTGTAATATGCCAATCTCTTTTAAATAACATCTGTGAACTAGGGAAAACACTTGTATTTGTCTGGGTTCCGAGTCATGTGGGAATACCTGGTAACGAGCAAGCAGATGGAGCTGCCCATCAAGCCACACTAAGTGAGAAAGCGGATGTCAACTTTGCGGTAGCAAGTGATGTTGCGAAGTACCTGAAAGAGGAAAATACTATAGAATGGCAGGAAAAATGGTCACAAGCAAATACCCACTTCCTGCAAATAAAACCTAAAATAAAACCCTTATTCACAATGCAAGGCGCAACGAGGGAGGAGACAGTAAAAATACACCGTGTGAGGATAGGACATACTAAAATCACATAACTGTAGGACAACACTTACAATGGCACACATAATAAGAGAATGTCCACTATATGTCAATCAACGTTCGATAAATAGAATTAAACAAAACTATACTGAAAACCTTAACAAACTGGTCAACGCAAAAAATACACTGACATTTCTGAAACAAATCCGTGTCTATAGTGAAATATAAGTTTGAGTATTTTCATTGTCACGGTTAAAGGGGATATGACCATAGTAGTTGAACGATTAAACAAGTAAAAAAAAAAAACAATTTTCCTGTTTGTCTTTGCGAGTGACCCCGTCAACGTAATACGTTATCCGGAAAGCCAGCCCTCGCACTTGCTATCTGTCCGGAACATATTATTTACGTGTGTCAGATACCCAGTAAGTTTTATTGTGACCGGAACTTTAAGAAATAAAAACACCATTTATTTACAAGCAAACAGTAAATAATGTTCCTAGAAGTCTAATTTATAATTTACCCAAATCAAAGAGTCTAAACTTTTAAACCACTGGAAGCGACCAAATTGTACAAACGAAACTAATCTCGTTCTATTTTTAGAAAGACCCAGTTCAGTGCGGGTATATCTCTAACCCACGACGGTGTTAATAATTTACATTGTGATGTAGGTAATTGCTAAATGTAAATACTGTACATAATTCATATTTTAATTCACTTTTTTTAGTTCAGCCTGTCTGTAAGTTCCTAGACATAAGAATCTATTCTAGTAAATTATGATTTATTTTAACATCCAGTAGTGTTAGACTTTATACAATTAAGATCAAGCTCCCCGTTTGTCTTTGTTAAAGATGTTGCTCCTCAACGCTTTAAAAAACCCACCGGGCATGTTCAATTTTCGTAGAAACTATCCCAAATCCATCTTATTATTAGTAAACCCCGAAACGTCCTGAACTTAAAACGTTTTCTTGATGAGAAGATAACACCCCACTAACGTCGAATATATTTATATAACCATCGCCTCTATTAAACACCTTCTGGCATTCTACTTATTCTAAATGACATCAAATCCATTTTCCCATAAATTTGTTGTATGTATCCTGGAGTAATTATCGTAAACAATATACCTTACGAAGGGTCATAAAGACGAGCATAAATTGTGTTTCACAAAAATGTAAACATTATCTTCTATATAAAAACGAATAACCTTGAGAATAGATAACGTTAAACAAAAACCCTTTCAAAGGAAATAAATTCCTATTGCCAGTCCTTTCACAAATACCGAAAGATCTGGAATATAACCAGTTTACTAATTTTCCTGCCGAAGAGTAATTTATAATTGACCAGTTTGGGTGCGAATGAATTTGTACTGTTGATAAAGTAGTTAAAGTTAAATTATACAAACGTAATTAGTTCATCTTTAATAACCATGCCTTATTTTCTACAACTGTTTCACTCCTAAGCCAGGGTGCGACAAAACCTCTAAATAATTATGTAAGTGTTAAGAAGATTAGCAGGAGTTATAACAGAGTTGTGCCATAAAACTCACACAAGATTGAGTAATCCCATTTCATCTCATAAGCGCTTGTTTGTGCTTATCCACATTTTCAAGGTTAAACTCAATCCCTCACAGACACCGGTGCTTGCTTACTGCGGAAGCAGGTTAGAAAAACCTGTCATCCAGCTTTGTGTGTATCCAAAATCACGACTAAACTACGGTATTTAAGGAAACCAGAGATTGCGGGTGAGCAAATCTCTCTGTAGAGCAAAGCATCACCAGGACCCGTACTAATTTATTAAACTAAACTATTTATTATTATTATTAATGCTGGGTATTATTTCTGTGTACCAGTGTGAAGGCTTACAGGTACTTTTATAGTCAAAACCCTTATCTAGATATCAATTAAAACGACCAGACCTAAAAGTGCTACCAAAACACCAGGTGCTGATATATAAATTTGGCCCCCAACTGCAAACAATCTGTTTTCGAGTATTACGTCCAAAGTATCGTAGATAGGTATTTACATCGATGCAATAAGGTAGGGAAGTAGAGTATTAGATTTACTCTTCAATCAGTCTCTTGGTTCTCTGATAGTTTTGTACTTGTAGGTACTTTATTAGTTTTGTGTTACACTTTTGTGTTTCACCTTGCTATGCGAAGACTTTTAACTATTGCGTATAGCTTCTATGGTTACACCGTTAGGTTTTTCTGGATAGCTCACGTCTTGTTTCTTATTAACTCCAAACCGTCTGCCGTTGTTGATAACGAATGTTGAGAATTGGAGAAAGGGAGTAAAACTTGTTTTTAACTCATGTTATGCCAGAGATCATTTTACAATGTCATGGTATGCATACTTCATATAATTCAATAAATAAATAATAATAATGTTAGAAACTATGTGCAAATAAAACCAGTTTTCAGCACTATACCTTCTTCAATTGTTGCCAGCTTGCCATACATTTTTTTCCGTCTTTCCGTGCTCTTTTTGGTCTGTAATTAATAGATAGAGAAAGAACTTGTACTTAGTGACTGATAACGAATATTTTATCATTTTTTTACTTACTTATAGTAATATTTCATGCCTCACTTAACAGTTGCAATCAAAGATTACTTAGGTTTGTGTTATAAAATTATGGCGTTATAAATTATGAATAAAACTGATCGTAAATCTACACCATGAGTTTATTTATTTTATTCTGTATGGGATATTTTACATAATAATTTATCACTCGTCAAAATATTTATTATACCAAATATTGAGTTCTTCCATAAAGTTGCTATCCTCCACTTTAAAAAAGCTTACCGGAATACAATGTTTAATCTTTTTCCTTATAGAGCTAATCTAAAATAGGATTTAAGTAATTTAAAGTTTGAAACTATTAAATTGTTATTACAAGTGCAAGTTGAGAAGTTTGTGCTGGTGCAAACATACCTTCTGCCTCAGAAAAATAAATGCAGTGCCTAAAACATTATATGAGAATCAAAGATATAAATAATTGATTATTATACAACCTTTCGTCAAGATCATTGGATTTAATATAATCTATAAATAATTCAATGCCTATAGTAGTTTGTAGCGAGTTAGAAAGCCCAATGAATCTATCTTGTGGCGACATCGCGTTATTTAAATTAAAAATTTCATTAATAAACCTAAAAAATTTGTTAACTCGTTTTTGGTTACAACATATTTTTATAACCTCTGTAATAATGCAGGATTTTCCACACAAGTTAATGCAAAAATATATGTTGTTCTAGTGTCGTTATCTTTACTCTTGAAATAATGCTCAAGTAAAAAATTCCAAGACTGTAGAGATGCTTTCTTCATGGCACTGCATAACCAACGTTTCTTCACATAAGAATCCATATCTAGTCTACCAGTTAATTTCCATTCCAAAAATTTTTTTATTGCTTCATTTACACAATCGTCCTGGTCTACTTCGCACATTATCTTTTGTACCAAAGTTCTGGTTAAGCGCTCAACATGAGTATCGTTTTGTTGGTCGTTTAATTTTAAGTATGTAGTAATACCACTAAGTAATTTAGTAACGTACCTCTAATGTTCTTATCTAATCAAGTTTTTAACATAATTTGACACTTACCTTAGTTAGGTTATAATTTTTTTGCTGTACTGTCAATACGTCTGCTTCGTTTAGAATGTCTAAGAAAGCACTGATTGGTATATAATCTATTTCTTGTTCTAAGTACGTAGTTAAGTTAAAAAATATTTCATAACCTATATAATTTTCAACTGCAAGATAATAAGAGTCATACAGTAATTGAGCACGATTGAGGGGAGGAATTTTGATGTAATCTTTATCTTTCATGAAATTAATTATGCGGGCCCAATTTCTTTCATCGTAGTTAACTCGGTAGTAACCTAAAAAAAAACTGTTGGAATAAATACTAATTAATAAAAGCAGCGAGTTGTCTCGTAGCTTCCTAATGCAAATTATTGTTTTATAATATATGGAATTTAGGAGTATAGAAAACATAAACAGTGTGACTTACACAACGAAGTTGTCAATTACTTCATTTGATTCAGTAATATATGTTTAGTACTAAAATATTATAGCCCTGAAGCTAACCGGTGACAAAACTGATTCGTACATAGTGTACATTTAATTTCAACACAATATAGTTGATTTAGTGCTTTTTAATTTATTGTACGATTTTTATTAAATCGTGTTTAGTTTTTAGGTAACCGTCATTACTGTCTATTAATTGAAAATTGCAATTTTTCCTTAAAAGCACTACTCCATATTTAAATAGGATGCTTTGCATTATTTCAAGTCTGCCCCTCTCTGTTTTCGCAAATTTTAAATTTGTATTTAGTTAAACAACTGAAGGGTCTACCTTTATGAAAGAAAATTATTTAATGAATTAATCTGTTACTTTATTCTGAGTACCTAACTCTTCTTACAGTCAAAATGTATTATTTACTACTTATTAATTATATCTAGTGGAATAATATGAAACTCTTATATTTCGCGAAACAAAACCATAGAGGTAGATTTTATCTTCAAGAGGCTTATAAATTTGTAATTATTACTGTCGATTTCGGTGGTTTAAGTTGCCTTTTATTTGTGTATTATTCGAATCACATACCCCTTGCGCCATTGTTCGTTTCAACCTAATAATGAGATTTAAGTTGAAACTAATCATGGGGTTAGGACAATGTGATTTTGATAGAAAAATTCAGATAGGTACCAATAATGCAGCTAGGACAATGCGATTTTGATTGAAAACTTCAGATGAAAAAATCTGTCAGAATTATACACTCTTATCGTCAGTCGTCAATCTGAAGGATACTTATTAGTCTTTTGAAGGTAAAATAGTACATTGGGTTCGACGTGTAATTTGATCAATATTTCTCTCAATCAATAGCGATCAACTTACACGTCTTACATAATTATCTGCTATTATTTGTTTTAAACACACATTTACGTAATTTCAAGGATGTTCCACCGTCTAAACGTTATTTCATCTGTCTTATATTGACGTTAAATGCGTGTCCTTACATACTGCCTTTAAAAAAAAATTTCCCCAGGAACACTCCAAACAAAGCCTCGAATTTTTAACGTGACACTAAAAGAATTACAAAAAAAACTCAACTCAAAGAAGGTAGTCAAAATCAGTAAATCGTAATCAAGCACTTGGAAGATTGAGTCAGCCTCTTCAGTGCTTATGTTCTAAGACTAATCTAAATTAACCTACCTGCTGGACTATTTAATAAAGACGAATAAACCTAAAGCTAATTTAATCAAGATCCCTTAATCTTAACATGAATCGTAACATGATCAAGTAAATCTGAAACTAACTACGCAAAATACTCTATACCTTGCTTATACTTTAATGGGCGTGTGTATGTGTGTATTAAGAAGGGGCCACACAACATAAATTTATCGAAAATGTCACAAAAATAAAAAACAGTTGACCAATAAACTCGATATTCTTCTACATCAACAGTCCTATCAATCTAATCTATCTAAAGAAATTTCAAGATCACAATGCTTAAATTAAATCGTCTAACAAGGATGTAATGAAAATAAAAACAGTAAGCTCAAAAGCTTACATGGACATCAAATTTTGCGAAATGCACACGATACGTAGCAAATCCAAGTAAAACGATACAACTCGAAAGTTCTTAGCTTAAACACACTTATGATTTAAGTCAAAATAATTGGGATTATTCGTTAAAAGTAAATCAGCTAATTGCGAATACGTCAAAATACACGTCCTGTAGATATTAATGTTGTAAATGTGTTAGATTCAAGCATTGGGGTTCCATTTAAAGTAGAAACGGAAGAGTCCAGGATTTCACGGCATCACTGCTTTCTGTGATTCTAAAACGGTATTCTGAAGAGATGAAATGAGTCTACTGGTTTTAATTCGTAACATAAACAATAAATAATACTCAAATTAGTTTAGAAACGAAATGTGTTGGAGCCTAATGAATGCATTAAAGATTTTTTTTTTATAGACTTCCGCCCAACCCTTCCAGAGCCATTCAATCAAATTACTAATATTGACACACCGAACTGCATTTTTGTTAATTAAAATTTTGAACCCTTTAATTACTCAAACAGAAATAAAATATTCGGTATCTTTATTATAATAATCACTTTAACTGTGCCAGAAGATCTGTAATCGTGATACAGTTTTTGCATTTGCTCAATACATCAAGAAAATGTAGGTTACTAATTAAGTCATCGTCCAAAACGTGTTACTTTTTGAATTGTGCAATTAATTTATGAATGTATGGCTATTATGCACATAAATATAAATTGGATGTAAAACCGCCCAAATACTTATTTTTGAACCTTTCAATAACCAAAAAAATTAAAAATCGATCTGCAAAGGGTTAATTTTATTAAATCGTAAATATTTGTTTTACTAATTTCCACATGAACTCTTCTAAATTAAACTTAATTAAGTACGAGTGTAGTTAAATAACATTTGTCTCGGCATACATTCCACTGAATTTGCAAAATAAAAGGCTAAGATTAGATACGTAATTTAACAAAATTAATCTTAGCATTAAATTAATCTGGGTACGCCCAAAATACTTTGTGAGATTATTTTGATGCACTGGGTATATAGAGTGTTGCATTGTGCGTAGCTCGTATTTTTGGTAAGGTATGAACGTGAGTTTTTATGAGAAATTTTTTTGTGTGTGGACATAATGTTAGTCTGGAATTTTTAGTAAAGCGTTGAGTATTATGTAAAAGCATATATAAATGTTGTATGAGGGGTTATGAATTGTAAGTATTAAATTTGATTGAGAAAGAATATTTTAGTAAAACCCCTATTATGACGATAATTAGTACCACTGTAGTGGTAGACATTGACGACGTTTAACAAGATGGACGCTTGCGGTTATAAAAGAGAAAGGGTCGCAGGGTAAGGAGGACCGAGCTAGTGCAGTTGTGGTAACGCGATTTACGTACCATTCGGGAGGTAATAGGGTTGGGAGGGGGAGGGAGGGAGAGAGGGAGAGAGGGAGAGAGGGAGAGAGGGAGAGAGGAGAGGGAGAGAGGAGAGAGAGAGAGAGAGAGAGAGAAGAGAGAGCGATCGCGGCCGTTAGTTTCTTTTTTTTTGGGAATAACGACCTGTGCTAATTTATTTGTCGGAGCTGCAGTTAAACATTTAGTTGTTTTCTGCGAAAACCCATTGTTGGGGAGAAAATAATAAAAATAGTAAGTATAGTAGCTTTATGTGATATACGAAAATGTAAACATTCACCATTATTATCAATATTAAAATATTTTGATAACACTTACAGTTGTCTTCGTCAGTAATAATATTATCTATTAAAATTGTTAAAGGTGTTGAAACAATTTTGTGAAATATGGAAACTTAATACATCGGCTATTAATATAACAGTTTGATAAACGCATAGTCAACTATGAAATATAACTTTAGTAATTAATTACTAAATCATTAAAAAATTAAATATTGTTAAACTATCCTGAAGATGACAATTTACAACACCCTCTAACGGCCAAAGGCTAACAGTGAAAAATGTGAACCAAAAATCAAACAACAAAATGTAATCAAGTTATGATGTAAGTAAAGTTGTGAAAAACTTCAATTTGAAATTGATAGAGGTATTCACAAATTGAAAACATGACATCAATTAAAATAATCCAGTTAAATCTAACAAATAGCTTTGTCAATATGTGCAAGTGCTATTTAACAATAAAAATCATAATACAGAACGTTTTATGTAATTTTTAATTTTAATAATAATTTTAACTGCTTATTCTGAATTATTGTGCTGCGGTAATTTAACATATGTTTGTTTGATTTAACTGGATTATTTTAATTGATGTCATGTTTATATTTGTGAATGCCTCTATCAATTTCAAATTGAAGTTTTTCACAACTTTACATTTACATCATAATTTGATTAAATTTTTAATTAAAAATTGTTAATTATATTTAGAATTTACATCAGTTCTACATACATAAAGACAAATTTTACATCGATTGGGGCTTGCAAGTCGGTAGCGTAGTTGGTTAGCGCGGTACTCTAGCAAAGTACAGGTCGTAGGTTCAAATCATACTAGAGGTAACCTTTTTATTTATGTATTTAATAAAATTAATAATAATTGTTAATTACATATTTACTTTTGAACTTATTCATTCATAACAAAGCTTAAAATAATTGATTAAATTTGGTTAAGTTCGTTTTTTGGTTGACAGTTTTCATTGTTAGCCTTCGACCGTTAGAGGGTGTTCTGATTTGTCATCTTCAAGACAGTTTAACAATATTTAATTGGTTAATG